>JASJUZ010000201.1:0-307591 GCA_037159825.1 Tupiocoris notatus | reverse complement strand
CATTTGAAGGGCTACAAAATCGTTTTATACTGGAAAGCTCGTCGAATTTCTCTTTAACCGTATCCTTAGTCGATTAATTTTTTAAAATTTGGTAGCTGAAAAAAAGAAAGAAAAAAATTAAAATTACTATAGTTGAACTCCGCCCTTAGTTTACAATATGTTTTCCAAATCACGATGAAAGCAAAGAAAGACAAAGAAATACCCGGATAATTTTAGATTTGGAAGTTATTTTCTGTAAAAAGTGTTTCAGAAATAATTTTTATTTCCAAATTGATGGGTTTTTATAAATTGAAATTTTTAAAAACTATCATGTTTGAAAAGGCTTCATGTGGCTCGTATTTAGCGCGAATAAATGTTAATATCATCACCAATAGAAATAACCTTCAGTATAGATGTACTCAATACCTACTTACACCACAATTCAGTTCAACGTATGTCACGTCGGCCAGTCCAATTAATGGACAGTTTTCTAGCAATTTCCGACCTTCGGTCGCTCCTGAATATCAATTTTTACTGACAGTGATTGAAAAATTGAGGATGTCTGCTTCGGATAGACATTCTCAGCTTTTTCCGCCCCGTGAGCGCAACAATCGCACGAACACATAAGAGCTAACTGGATTCAACACGAAACGCGAGTTCACAAAGGCTGATTTCGAGGATAATTTATTAGGGTGGGAAACGAAAACGTATGCTCTAGCCGTCGGAAAATGGCGGAACGGTATAATTTTCGAATGCTGTGCGCAGTGGGTAGCTCGCGCAGGATGCCGCGGAGGCCAAGGCAAATTACACTATCTCAAACCAGCGAATCCTATATCCAATTACACTTTTGTTCACAGAAGGTTCGTTCGTGTAATTGGACCCAATCTCAGCTCCAAGGCTTGTTCAGTAATAATTTTAATCGACCGATGTAGTCACAGTGGCGTGCCGAATAAATAGGGAACTGAACAACTGCGTAGGAATTACGTGACTATAAAAACGTGAGCCGTTTCTAAAATAAACCATAACGTAATAAAATGACAATTCCCGTTATTTGAGTAAGCAGGGGTGTGATTTCTTTCATGGTTTTGCGAAACCTTAAAACAACGTGGAGGTATTTCTCGTGTACTGATTCCGAATAAAAAATCACGCTCTGCTACCAGTTGTAGACCACGAGACCCAAACCATCGTAAACTTAGAAGGTATTCTTATAGGAAATCGAATTGTTCCCATAAATCTGTTATCTCGTAACTTTTTAACACTATTGTTTCTCATTTCTTGAATTATCTTCCACAACCATGTCTGTTGTTTCATTGGAACTTCTATTGCACCAAACTACAGCGCAAAAACATTATGAATATTTCATGTGGAAATTTTTTCGCCCAGTTGGTTTTGAAAGCTGTACACGAATTACCTTTAGTTAAAAAAATATCTAATTCTATAGCTATCAGAATTAATTTGAACCTTGATCTTTGAACCTTTCGGACCGATGAAAACGCAAGTACTTCGAAATTTTGTCGGAAAAATTAGAATCTATCCCTTTCGTACTCGGCTGACACTGCTAAAATTCTTCCGTAGTAATTCGGATGGAACGAAAAGCCAGGAATGTATCTCTGGAAATGAATGCCTTTGTTGCGCTTTCTAGCTCAACCGAACCAAAATCCGTATGAAAAGACTTGAAAGACATTCGAACCTCTGATTCTGCGATGGGAATTGATTCGGAAATAGGTTCGGTGATCCAATACAAGCGTTCCCATTCGACAAGATGAAAAAGGCCGATGATCGCGTACGTGTGGGCTTGAAACGTTTCACTCCTAATAGACCATGCAAGGCGGGACGCAGTTCACCGATCGATCTGAAACTCTTTCCGATCCTATTCAAACGATCAGCCGGACACAAAAAGAGAAAAAAGAAGTAGCAGAACAGTCGAGGAAGAGCATTACAATTATTATCGGAAAAGAGAACGACGATACCTTTTGCTTCGCAGTGGGCTCCGATTCGTTCAACAGCCTGCACCACGATTTTTCGAATGTCCGTCATTGGCGTGATTGGCAACTCGACTGAGAAGATGTTCTTTGAAGAAAAATATAAAAAAACTTGAAAACTTACTCGATGACTTTGAATCATGCGTATTCGAAAATGCTGAGGCCTCGGTGGAAATGAATTGCCCGTTTTTCCTGAGCAAAAGTCTTTGATTTGTTATTTTGAAACTGGCATCACTTATATGCGTGAAAAGTGTAAAATTCGGCTAATAATTGAATTGTTCGTGAGAAAATTAGGCTTATTTTTCAATAATAAACCATTTCAATAGCCGTAAATTGCGTAATTTTAAGAAAAATAATTTTTGAACTTCTCCTCCCTCAAAATTTGATATTTTACGTCAAGGCACGTAGAATCCAAATATCCTATTAACAAAACTCTGTCCGTCCGCCAAACGCTGTCAACACGTTTCTGACGAAACTATACAAGCTAAATCCTTGAAATTTTCACCTAAAATCAATCTTGGCCTGACAATGGCTCAATGTTTTAACCAAATCGCTTCTTGAATTCTATAGGTATTTTTGGAAATTTTTGAGTGGGAGAAAATTCGTATTTTTCCATAGTTTTTTCGGACAAAGTTGTACCTACTTGATATCAATTTATAGAGATTTTTGGACGTTGAATTGAATGAGACAATGAAGGAGTCGATAGCAATTTATGGAGTTGGAATTCTCGTCAAACACTATCTTATGCTGTATCGTTAAGCGAATTTTTTAATTGGATAGTTATGAAAAATGAAAATAATTAAAATTACGATAAGTTATATGAAGTTTTCCCTCTGTTGTGTGGTCTTCATAAATCGTAATTGAAGCAATGGAACAATAAACCACTGTACAATCTATCTATTGGTCACTGCAATTTTCGGCATTTTTCTTGAACTTGAAGAGCAACTATTCTACGATTCCCTCGCTTGGTTCATCAGCTTTGCAATGGAAGGCTCGAGCGAACTGAGATTGAGAACCGTGTGAAAGTTTGCACAACCCAAAAGGCCTTCCCTCCTATTCTGTCTACTCCTTTTCGTCCGATTACTGAATCGCAACGTCAATGGTTTCGCTGCAAAGGCGTGACGAAACGGTTCAGATATGGCCGCCTGGCACTGGCGGCTCGCGGAAGAATAATACTCCCTGTTATGGCAATTTTCCCCTCTAACGTTGAATTCCTGTACGCACGATGTTCGAATTTCGCTACGGAATATTGATGCGAATAATTATGAAGCTCTTGGTGAGCTATAGTTGGAATTTTTTGCATTCAAAAGACCTCGAGTTTGGTAAGTTTTTTAACCTATATGAACTTGAAAAATGATAGGAAGTTGATGGTGATTGGGCGATTGACAAATTTCTCGCGAGGTATTCGCCTTGATTTTCTAGACGAGGAATCACTCGCAATCAACGAAAATCATTCGCAATGCGATAAAATCGATACCTGCAAGTACCTACTTATAGAGGCTACCATATCAATAATAGAAAAGTACTCTTGAGGCACAGCCCGTAGAAAATTGTTGAATTTTTTATCACCCGCAATCACGCGATATTTCATTGTTGTTGAGGAAATTGTTGTAGAATGTATTAGCGACCGAGTAGAACGCTAATTCGCTAATAATAATAGTAGCAGCACGAGTATCATCTCTTGTACGTTAGTGATAAATAATGCGATAATAAAGGGACATTTTTTATCTCAGTAATAGTAAAACAAGCTGTAAAGAATTTACAACAGTATAAATATACGTCGGCGTGTGCTTTATATTAGCTTTGTGCTCGGAAAATAATTCCAAAAACCTTTATCGTTGGTCAACAAACGACGAAATTGTTCATTGTACAATCACCGTCAACTATCCACCTAAATTTAATTTCATAATAATATGAACCAATATACTCACGAAATATACCGAAAAAAGGTGATTAACTAGGGTAAATCATTAAGAAAAAAATTAAATGAAGGGAATAAAAATTCTTGACAAAATAACCCAAGTCGTCTTCGTTGAATAACTGCCACGATGAGATTGTAAGATTGGCTGTCATCTGGATATCAAGCTTTCACGAATGAAGAACAAAATAATTGCACCCAGGCACACGAACTCATGGTGAAGCCATTTTCGGAAAAAAAACAGCACATTCGAAAACAGCATTTCGGCCGATAACGGAGCTACCGATTTCTACAGACCGATCCATCCGTCATTACAGATTTGATTCGATGTGTGGATTTATTTCCGACGGATCCTTCGCTTTTATTTTGTCCAACTTTTTCTTACGTTATTCTTTATTCGGCCATTTCTCGAACTCTTTTCATCGCGTTTTTCAAGAGCAGATTCGTCAATCCGGTGCGGATCCAGTTTTTTTCCTTTTGCCAGAAAACGTTTTCCGATCAATCGGTTTGACCGCTCTGATCTTCCGTTTTACTCGGCGTTACACGGTAACGAGCGTACGGAGTTGAGCTAACGGGGGCTTCGACGGTGAAAAGGCGAGACGAGATGACAACCCTAAGGGTTCTCCAATTGGAAACGGTTGACGTCGATTTTCGACGAATCTTCTCTTCCCAAAAAGAGGCTGTTTGCTCTATCCGATTGTTCGCGAGTCCGATGTTCAATTGTCACGTGGAGAAATGGTTTATGTCTCTTGTATCGATGGCCAGTTCAAAAGCCATAAAGGGGTTGGCAACACTGGTCTTGTCAGATCAGGCAGAAATGGGAAAGCTTCTCCATATGCCACCGGGATGGGTGAGTTATTCTAACGGTAATGAGAGGTGAACTGTGAAACGCGGATCTTTTTCTGTTCCTTCCTAGTTCTTCTTGAAATCCTTTTGTCCGCTCCCGTGACGGTTTAATACCTAGGCCTCTCAGGTTGACTCGAAGCTTTCTGCCAATCTTTGTCAACCTACTCTTTTCTGAGGCTTTTTTCCTCTTTTATGCCCGCTTTATCGAGTTTGTCGGGATAACTTCGAGAGCCAAGCTGTCTGCCGTCCTTTAAAGTCCAGGGATAATCGAATAGATCCGATTCGATTTGATGCTTCCTTCCTCCGATTTGAGCCAGAACAAGTTCATGAACTAATTTCCATTGTAGCACTTATTTTACTGAGACAAGCTGCCGAAATTCGTTGTGGCCCCCTTCAACCTCCTCCATATATCCATCACTATAATCAATCAAAGGAAATAATTGACAAAACGGATTACGTGATAAAAGACTCGGTTCGTTCGACGATTCACTTAGATAATGCTATAACAGATTTATCACATCGCGTGAACGATTACGAACTATTATCCCTGGTAGGATTTCAAAAATTATTTCGCATTCGAGGGTGATCGATGCTTCAAGAAGCAATGACGTTGACCAAAGAGACTGCTACTTGTTGATGAATAAGGGCCAAAGCAATTTCGAGAACTCGAATGTTTGCTCTTGTTTACCTCTTCAAAAAGAAGCACGATCGGCAGAAACAAAGCGCTATTTAAATTTCTTTTTCATCTAGTTTCTTTATAAATCGAAAGAAAGTCACCTCGCATACGAACAAGTAGGCATCGGACACAATCGACCATTGATGTCACAGCGATGTAGGTATATCGCGTTTAACGCACACTATACAAAAACCAGTGGTGTGCATAGATCACACAGTACTTCCATGTTTGAGTCGGTAACTGGTATAACCAATTAAAAATCGAGAAAATCGTACGAAGGCCGAAACGTATGACCCTAGCGGTAAAGATCAGGCGTCATTCACTCGCCATTACAAATATTAATACCTCTAGCGTCGAACGTATTGATTTTTGCACCCTGTAAAAAGCTCAACAGCGATAAACGGCGTAGGGCGGAAGTACGGTATGTGATCAAAACAAAACAAAACATGATCGTTGTTGGTCACATTTAAAGCAGAGACCCGAAAGTTACAAGAGCGCTAGAATGAAATAACTGAATCGCGTTTAACGAGGAAGTACTGCACGTGACCCCGGTAATAAAAATCAAGCAAAATTCAACTGTCGTAAAGAAAAATTCAAAGTCTAAAGTATATTCACTCTTGTGGTCTATAAAAATCTCTAATGCAAAAAACGGCATACGGCGGAAGTACTGTGTGTTATCCAAACTATACAAAACAAGTTCTGTGAACGTGGTCAGAGTTGGTCAAATATATAGCAAAGAGCCCAAAAAAGTACAGTAACTGAAAATGCGTTTTGCGAGGAAGTACTGCAGGTGACCCCAATAATAAAAAACGAGCAATATTCAGCTGTCATATAGAAAATTTAAAGTCTAATGTATATTCACTCTTGCGGTCTATTAAAATCTCAAAAGTTAAAAAATGGCATAAAGCGGAAGTACTGTGTGTTACCCAAACCATACAAAACTAGTTTTGTGAACGAGGTCAAAGTTGGTCATATTTATAGCAAAGAGACCCTAAAAGTACAATAACGCTTAATAAAATAACTGAAAATGGTTTTACGAGGAAGTACTGCAGGTGACCCCAATAATAAAAATCAAGCAATATTAGGCTGTCATATAGAAAATTCAAAGTCAATGTATATTCACTCTTGCGGTCTATTAAAATCTCAAAAGTTAAAAAAGGCATAATGCGGAAGTACTGTGTGTTATCCAAACTATGCAAAACAAGTTTTGTGAACGAGGTCAAAGTTGGTGATATTTAAAGCAAAGAAACCCAAAAAATACAAATTAAACAACTGAAAATGCGTTTTACGAGGAGGTACTGCATGTGACCCCAATAATAAAAATCAAGCGATATTCAACTGTCATATAGAAAAATTTTAAGTCCTCCAGCGTTCAAATATACTCATTTTTGTGGTCTATAAAAATCAAAATGTAGCAAATGTGCAAATAACGCGGATGTACTGCATGTGACCCATTTGATAAAAATCAGGTATCATTCAATCGCCAACCCCAACATTTTAAGACCTCAAACATTCAAATACATTGAGTTTTGCGGCCTGTAAAAATCAAAATACAAAACATGCACTTGTGAAATCGTGAAAAACGCTCATAACGTGGAGGCATTGTATGTGACCCACTATACAAAAAATCTAGTGTTTTCTGCTTGTCATAACCGACATTTCAAGCCCTCAAACGTAGAAAAAGATTGACTCACATAGCCTGTAAAAATCGAAACAGAAAAAACTTTGAACGCTTATATCTCGGAAGTACTGTGTGTAATTCAAAATCCGGAAAAACCTAATTTTGCACAATCACTGGGAAAACATTCCCTTAAAATTTCATAGGGTTTCATCCATTTTTCAGGGAGATATGGCGATTTATGTCAGTTTGTGACCACAGACGGACGGACAGACGGACACACAGACACACAGACACACAGACACACAGACACACAGACACACAGACACACAGACACACAGACACACAGACACTTGTTCAGAAAGTGTTTCTGAGTATACTACTATGAAAATTTCTTCCATCAGGACCTCGGTTCCGAATTCGACTTTTCAGACGATCTCAATACTTCCATTTACTACGTAAACATGGAAGTAAAAAGAACTTATTCAAGCTTGTTGACTTCAAATGGAATCCATTTGCGCTATAAACTTGCGTGAAAGCAACTTCAATTACCTAGCAATAAAAGAGATTCGCTGAACATTATTGACAAAAACGCTGAGCAAACTTAGACTATCGAAAGGGCGTTCTTTTTATGAAACCATTTAATTGATACGAGTCAAGAGAAGTCTGAATCAAGTTTTTGTCAGGACAGGAATGACAGGCTTTTCTCATGATAATTTATTGAAAGCGCCGAACATGAAAGGGAATCTGTTGATTGACATTTGATGGGCATTACGGATTTTTTGCGTTGATTTTTTTGATAGTCTCCCCATTTTTCCCTCGTGCTTTGTACGCTGTACGAATAGTGCGCATAATGACAAAATGGGGCAAACCATTGTTCTTTGATTCGCTCACCATTTATGCAGACTCTGAGGTGATGGAGAGTTACATAAGAACGAAGTGATAACGTCAATCTATCCGAACCAATTTGGAAAGAAATGATTCGTTTTCCCATCTTATTAATTTGTATTCTTCCTTCGACGTTTCTCCGATATTCAATGGCCGTTCTCAGGCCTCTTTTCAGTCTAAATTCATTTCAAGCCTGTATTAACTAATTGTCAGATATTAAGCTGCGAAGCCGACGAAGCTTTGCGAAACATCCTTGAAAGGTCAAAGTAACTATGAAAATTATGGATCTTTTCCCTCATTCATCGGAGGAAAAATTTAAAATTCCGGAAGTCAACAAAATAAGTCACCAACATTCGCAAGCTGGAATAATTGGCTCAACCGTGCATTTTCACCTCCAACGAGCAGCTGTACAACTCTGCAACGAATCTCCAGTTCCCAGGAGTTCATAACACAGATTTCATCACATGAGACGCAACGAAAAATATTTAAATACCGCTTGCTTTAAAAGAATCTCGCGAATGCAAATATCGACAGTTATTCGTTCGCATGGCTTCAGGCGTTTGACCAGATTCAAACTGTTCTTCTTCCTATCATTGGAGTGGCAACATAATAATCGGTTTCGACGAAGCAAAAGTTCAAAACATCTGCGTTTCCTTCCGAGGCGCGAGCAGAGTTTGTAATTAATTTCATTATCACCGCACGATCGGGCGATACCCCGTATTTATTTTTAATAATTATCAACGGCCACCCTCGCCCGATGTCGAGGCGTCTTCTGAACTGACCACACCCTCCAACGCCTGAGCTTTCATAAGATCCACTAACGTGACCATATGTGTAACAGGGTTTCTTGTAACAATCGTCAGTGCGTAACCATTTGATTAAGGAGGACAATGGAGGAGCGTGGCAGCCACGTTATTCAATTGATTAACGGCGACACCTTCGCTAAACATGAATGTGTACAATTTACTGAGACAACAGACGTCCTCTACTTGAAAAGTTCGAATGAGCATGAAGTTGAAGTTGAACTTCCATCCAGTAGATGGTATTCCATTCTTTTCCTGTGTAACTATAAATATCTACTAATCAAGAAACTGATAAAGGCCGTCACGTTATTAAACTACAACTCTTATTGAAAAACTCTTATACAAAACTCTCTTGGGTCTCCCTGCTTGAGGGAGACCCAAAACGGGAAAAAACGTATCAATCAGTCCGCGTGAATACAAACGATTTGTATTTAGAATGTACGATACATTTGGATAACGCGGAAGTACAGTATGTGACCCGAACGTAAAAGATCAATCGTCAATTACCCGTGGAAAACAACTCACGATTTTCTAATACATGCGACATTCGAGGACTAAAGATTTCTAAATGCAGAAAATAAGTTAATAGCTCGGTTGTGCGGTATGTGACTCAAGCGATAAAAATCAGGTGTCATACACTCACCATAATAAACACTTAAACAACTCAGGCGCCAAATATAAAAATATACCCAAATATAACAATAATAAAATAACAATAGAGGCGAATCACGAGGAAATGCGGTGTGTGACACCAATAAACAATCAAGCGACATTCAGCTGACATTAAAAAATTCAAGTCCCCCATTGTTGAAACATATTCACTTCCGCAATCTGTAAAAATCAAAAGTTTGTCAATATGCGAAAACGCGAAGCATGGTAAGTATATGACCCAAGCGATAAAAATAAGACGCCATTCAATCACCTGGCCCTTGCGGCCTGTAAAAATCATAATACAGAACAAGCGTTCGTGAAAAACGAAAAATGCTCATAACGCGGAAGCACGGTGTGTGAGCTTATAGATGAAAAAAATCAATGGTGATCTGGGAACGAACATTTTCTGACCTCAAGCGTTGAAAAAATATTTACAATTATAGCCTCTAAAAAAAAAATCGGTGTATTTTATCCAAAATCCGGAAACGGCTGAATTTGCTCATTTTCTGGGAGACATCCTTAAAAAGTTTCATTGACATTCATCCATTTTTCAGTTAGATATGACGATTTGGGTCATTTTTCGACCACAGACACACGGTCAGTCACTGAGACGCCCAAACACTTGTTCAGAAAGTGTTGCTGAGTACTTTACTATCAAAATTTCTTCCAAGTTCATTCGTATTCTTTTATGGACGATCACAATATTTCCATTTACTAACTACGTAAACATGGAAGTAAAAAGAGTCTGTGACTTGGAAAGTGCTCAAAGGTGCGCTTTGGCATTAGCCACTGTGAAGCCTTTGTTTTTACAATGCGATTAGAAGATACTGTCGAAGAGTGGTAACAGGCATCAAATTATTGACTAAGTATCCTACCGATCGACCTGAAAACCAATTATCTCTGGGTGTAATCGTAGGACATCGAGCTGGGCCTTGCATCACTCCTACGTTTCTCTAAATCGCAGCTTTACATTTTTGGGACTAAATAAACAACTTGAGAAAGAACAAATATTGCATTTTCATTACCTTCATTCTAGCTAAGATTGGCTGATAGCACTGGACACGAGTTATTTTTAGCACAGGACCAAGTCCAAGGACATTTGCGATGAGACGTTCTTCAATAGTGGTGCTAGTTAATCGTTAATAGCTTGGTAGATCGGTTGATATTAAGAAGTCGTATAAATAGTTGTGGAGCCCATGGAGGTCAAATCCGTTTCCCATCGATTTAATTGGAGAGGCGGTTAACGATTGAGAGAACATAGAACGATTTTATTGACTCATGTGACCTTTTCATGTTTCCCAAAAAAGCGAAAATTTACTCATGGTTAAAAATTTCGGCGTCATCCCGTCCACGAAATTACTTTTCCATTTCAAAATTATTACTCTTGCCCTGGCATTTCTTTCAATGTAATTTCTTGTCCTTAGTGTTTTTTTTTTTTAAATATAAATTATTTTTAGTTTTCAAGACTTACTCTGAAAATATCTCCCACCGTCGGTCGGTAGACGTTTAAAATTAATTATTATTTTTCACTGATATGTAACCTTTTTCATCCTCTCTGGAGTCGTTTTCCGTTACTTCGCCGCATTGAGGGGAAAAGTTCGTTGAAAACCATCCGTCTTTTAGGCCACTATTTGGAACGAAGAGACCTCGTAGTCTGAATTATTCCTTCAACAACCGGGTTGGTACCGTTCAGTAAGAAAAAAATTAGCTTGTGAAACTCGCCCATATTATCCGCTCCAAGGAGATCACAACGGACGCCCAGTTGGGCATATTCCGAGCGTTCAAGCTCGGAGATTTTCTCGAAGAGTGGAGAATATAGTTGTGAAAAAACCCCAACAAGGCCTGAGTATTGTCATGACTAGGCTTTTCCTTCACAAGGCGCGACAAATCGAACCGGCCAACCACTAACTGAAAGGCTTGCTGCTTGAGAGGTTCCCTTGTAAATATGAGTACAAAAACGTAGCCATTCAATTCGTGCGATATTTCTCAATATTTTTACTTTGTCAAAACGCGCATGGCTGGTCGATCTCCGCGTATCACGTATCAATGCAGGCTGAAGCACTTCTATTCAAAATATTGGACGGATTTGCCAAATTTACAGAATTTGCGAACCTTTCCGGTGGAACTGTTAATCGAATTTTTTTTTCATGTCCATGTTGCTGCTGTACATGAAAGCCACCGACGACCTCAAAAACGATGGTGTAATTCACCGTTGAATCCTCTCTCCGCTCGTTAATACCGTTTTCGGATGAATGGAGCCCCTAGAGGTTTTACTCATCGCTTCCACTAATCACTTCAGTAATGGAGGTTTCATTATACTCGGTGTACAAACGTTAACGCCTGCCGCACGCTTTTGACTTTGTTACATCCGTTTAGCCGAGGAAAAACGCCGCTATTGAAAGGACAGTATCGTGTGCCCCGACTGAATGCTCGATCCAGAGGCAGCTTACTACGTTTGTGAAGAATGAACAGTGACTTTCGTGAAGGAAACGTAGCAAATCAAAAATAGTTTATTCATTTTTACTTCCATGTTTACGTTGTAAATGGAAGTACTGTGATCTTCCAGGAAGTCGAATTCGGAATGGGGCCGAATTTTGAAGACATTTTCATGTTACTACACTCGCAAAAATTCCTGAACAAGCGTCTGTGTGTTCTTCTGTCTGTGGACAAAAACTGACAAAATTGCCTATCTCTGCGAAAAATGAATGAAATTAATTTATTGCCAGGAAATGATCTTCAAGTGATTGTGCAAAATTAACTGTTACCGGATTTAAAAAAAAAACACTCGGTACTTCCAACATTATGCGTTCGAAGTTTTTTGTATTTTTATTTTTACACGCCGTAACAATTATTGATATTTTTCAAAGTTAAAGGTCTTAAAATACTCGTCCTGGCAAGCGAATAACCCTTGATTTTTCCTTTATTGGCTCACACCGTACTTCCAAGGATTACTTTTTTTTTTTTTTTTTTTGTTGCTATTTCACTAGTGCGTATTGTGTACTTTGATTTTTACAAGCCGCAAAAACATTTTATCTTGAAATGTCAAGTCTTGAAATATTTGTTACGACGAGTAAATGGCACCTGATTTACTCATCAATTTAGTCGTTAATTTAGATCACCTGGGTCACACACCGTACTACCGCTTTATTCGCTCATTGATTGAATTTTAATTTCTACAGATCGCACAAATTGATATACTATTGCTCCCTCAAGACTCAGAAAGGGCGAGTGAATGACGCTTGGTTTTTATAATTTGTATCACACACCGTACTTCCACGTGATTCGCATTTCTCGTTATTTTATTAGTTTTTTTTCTTCTTCTTTTTAGGTTTCATTGTTGGTATACTGAGTGCTCACACACCGAAACTCCGTGTTATTATAATTTTAAAATTTGTGCATTTTTCAGTTATTGGGTCTCCTTTTCTCTAACGATATTGTAATGTACTAACGTTGCGGCCTTATAATGAGTTTCTCGGTTTTTCAATCGGTTCTATATTATGTCTCCTGACTCAAACATGGGATTACTGTGTGATCTTGAAACGCCGCTGGTTTCTTTATAATTTATGCGTTTGATTAGGTTCAAGTCATGTCAATTTGAATTGAATGGTATCTAGCTATAATACGACAGGCTATTAAATTTATTGCCATAAAGATTAATGCGATAATGAGAGAACTCCGATTCTCGCTCGAACCAAACAATCGTTTGATTGCAAGTCCCGTTATAAAATTAACTGTGCTTACCTAATTATACCGAGCTCTTTTCTATGCAGCAAACTGGTCGTCCCAGTAACCTTTTCCCGGCAGATGGACGGAAATGAACGGTCGCTTGCAAACGAAATGCCCTCCATCCTATTGCCGATATTGTTAATTTCCGATTGAATTAAAACAATTCTTCCATCAATCTCAAATCCTGCTCAATAATTAATTACGGTCTGATAATTCACCGGTTTATAGGCCATACTCAATGGTGGCAACTGTTTCTGATCTGCTAAAGCTACAGTTGGTAGATAATAGCCATAGGAAACGAGTACAAGCAATGATCCGTCTATGTGACAACGTTCAATCTTAATTTTACTTCCATCGATTCCATTTGTACTTCTATTCACTCATTTTTACTCCCGTGTTTACGCGGTATTCAGATTATTTGCAGGCTTCTCGGAATTTGAATGGAATAGATTGACATTCTAATAGCTTTGAATAGTTTTTGTCCTTACTGTATCGTCACTGAAGAACGCGATAAAAGGAACTAGATTCGTATGATCTGTTCCATTCCAAAGTGTGATCACTACCATGAAATTTCATAGTCGAAAACGCCGTTATGCTCATCGTTTGAAAATAGGACTCATACGCGATCCAGGCTTTGGTCCCCCTCGCAAACAAAAGCTGTCGACTCCAACAAGACTGAAGACTTCCAACCGGCAAAGGTAGACGAGATAATGGGATCGGGAGGACCTATGCAAAACAGGACCCCTGAGGAGTTGTACGTTCAGCCACCAACTCCAGAGCAATAGACTGTTTTTAATTCGATTCCGCTCCTAAAAAGAAAGTAGCCCTGCTATTCATTTCCTTACACCTCATACAATTGTTAAACTCAGTGAAAATTTGTTTATTGTGGAAAATAAATTGTAATTTCGCAACATTGACACTCGTTTTCTTCAAATGTTTGCAAAAACTACTGCCAACTGTATAAAAATCTTGGTCAACATTTTTGTACAGCTCGTTATCTTCCCATAAGTAAAAACTGCTTTTATCAAAAACTTTAAATTAAAACTGATTAATTAATTAAATTTTTTCATAATTTAAATAATTCTGAATTATTTTCGCAGCATTCAAGGCTAAAGCTAGGATTTTTCGCAAGGAAAAAACACTAATGAATTTTCGTTGTTACAAAACAATTGCGGAATTCCTGAATTTTGAGCTTAATTAGAAAGAGGGCTTTTTCGCTTTGTTAAAAATATGGACTGAACAGGTCCCAGGTTGTAATTAGGAGAAGTTCGACGGCGTTTTCACATTTTATTTCCTTATATTTACCGATATAAGTTTATCCAGTTATCATTGAATTGTCACAAAGAGGTCCTGTCACGTATTCGTTTTTAGAGTTACACTTAAAACGATGAGTTTTCCCGGTTTATTAAATAGGTGCTATTACTCGTTTAAACGACGAGCGCAATTATTCTGCTGCTATTTAATTCGACTCATTAGAAGTTTTATGCGATTTTTACGGACCGTAAAATATTTTTACGGATGAGATTTATGTAATAACTGTAACAGTCTTTACTTTCATTGTCATTAGCTAGTATACCGTTAGAGTTGTGATTAGTAGACAAGCTCTCATCCCGTTAAAGACTTCTACAGAATGTTATCCACTTATGTCATTAATTTACACCTATCCATGCGTTCATTTCAGAACCTTCTAAGACATCCATTCCATTACGTTCTCATTCGATTCACCGTAAAAATTTTTTTTTAAAATGTGCTTATGTAGTATAATCGTATATTTTTGCTTTGAAAGTATTAGTAATATAAATGAATTTCTGCCCTCTTCAAATCAAATTAAAAATGCTCTTAACATTTAGCATTTGGATTTTAAACGGAAAAATACAACGGCAAACGTTGAAAGGAGTTTCCTAAATTACAATTAATGTCAAGTTATGGAGCCAGATAGTCGGATATAATTTTCAAGTATCTAGCCGAGCATCTTCCTTGTAATTAGCCATGCTTATTGTGAAATTATGCTCATCGTAACAACAATCAATTTTTCGCGTAGTAATCTAATTAAAAAAAAAAAAAAATCAAGCAATATCAATAATCCAATTCAGAACTAGCATTATTCGCAAACATATTTCTGCTTCCTTTTGAAAAAAAAAAATCAAGCAATATCAATAATCCAATTCAAAACTAGCATTATTCGCAAACATATTTCTGCTTCCTTTTGCCACTTCTTAAATTTATAGTTAACTTGTGGAGGTAAGAAAAGTCGCTAGTAGATGATGGGCAATTAGCATCTAAACTATGAAAATATTAATTTCCGATCAATGAGTTAGCTATGCTACCTACGTAATTAGATCACACCTGTGCCAACACAGGTGCTCATCAAATCGAATGAAGCGAAAGGTAGAGATCGAATCAATTAGGTCCACTGTTTCTCTGTCCTCAATTAATTCCGTTTCGAATCTTATTTGCCCACTTTCACATTTTACTTGCAGTCTTGCATTCTTATGTTGAATCAGGGAGAAAATAGTGCGGCTTACACTCCGAATATAATTTCCATCATCATTTCTATCCTTTCTGAGTCCCCTGAGCAACGAAGATCCAATATGTTCCTCCAGTCACAGATAAAGCAACCTAAAGATTCAAAATTGTCCTGAGGATGTTTGAAGGAGCGAAAGTGTTCGGCGAGGTTGGAAAAAATAAAATTAGGATAAAGAGTTTATTTATTTATTATACAAACACGGGCAACTAGGCCCAATACTCAATATATTTTGCTAAATTCTAGAACGACACGTACCTACGAAAAATACAAATTGCGCGACGTGGTGACAATTTTCTGTCCGGCAGTTTTTCAATAGGTATAACAATAAACCTAATATCACAATAATTTCTTTAACCTACTTGTACTATGGTAGAATGGATTAAAACTTTTCTCCATACAGATTATGTTTATGACTCTGTGTCCCCGATGAAGGGGATTGTTCAAAAGATAATTCGTGGACGTGGTGGGTATGTAGAAGGGAACGCATGATCGAGTGCTGCAGTTAGAGGTATGGAAACAAATGAGGCACAGCAGCTGAGGGCAGTCAATAGTTCCAATAGTTCCATGAATCAGCCTATACAAAAATACACCATCCGCCGATTGACGTCGGCACTCAAGGGTCCAGAGGCTACATTCTTTCAAATTCAGGCCGTCAAATTCGGGCCAGAGAATGCCTTTATTGAACGAAATAAACCTTAAAAATTTACGTTGGCTGGTCGTTGGTTGGACGTTGGCAGGCTCTCCTCCGTTCAACTCTATTTTACACCTTGGGAGTAATCGGTGGTTTTTTTTTTTTTTTGGGGTGTAATCGGTGCCCGGAATAATAATCATTTAGTCTAAAATAAAAACGTCACATAACGCATTATTTTTTTCAGTTTCAGGCGGAACTGTCGGTGGAGCGTCGACCCTCAGGGAACTCTACGCCCTAGCAGCAACTCAACAACCTCTCGCCTCATTGGTCAGCCATCAGCAACGGTTACTTGAGCTGTCTCGTTTTAGACAATATGACCTGCTGTCGCATCAGCAAGGAGCTGTCACTAAGTTGCTAGGTGAGTTCTAAATAGCCATGCAACGTGATCTTGATTAAAAAATGTCAGCTTTCCTCTCGTATTTAGTTGCAAATCGTGTGGCAACACGTATTCCGTTGGCGTCTGCTTGTCTTTTCGACAAAACCCTGTATTCCGCTAGCACCTTTGTCCTCCATAACCGTTCATCACGCAGTAACACTCAACTGATAGAATATTCATTTATTAAATAAGCGCCAGGAGATCTGAAACGACGATAAAATCATTATTATCGTGGATAATCGCCAAACATCCGATTTGGCCATTGATGAGCTGTGGTAGTACTGCGTCACAAACGAGAAAACTTTGTCGATGCGTGTGAACACGACGGGAATATGCATGTCGAAGCAAAAATCGCCGTAGCTAACCAAACCCACGACAATACCTCCGCAAATCAAAGGCCCACCGGAGTCGCCGTAGCATGCTGTCCCCTCGCCCTGAGTTCTCGCCCAGGCGCACATTCGAGGAGTGTCCATTTCGCCCATTTCCTTCGAGCATTTGTTCTTATCCCTCTTATGCCGACAAAGGCGGTATTTGAAACAGACCAATTTCGGCAATAATCTCGAATCGAGAATTTTCAAATGTTCCGAATGGCTTACTATTATCTCCACAGTTTTATTATCTGCCGATCGGTGGATTTTCGTCTTATCTGCGCCCCATCCGCCGACGAGGCACTCCGCCTGTTTGACCATGAAGGTTTCAACAGCTTCAGTGTATTTGGCCGCGTCCGATGGTAGTTCGACAGGTCGGACGAAGTGGTTGAAAATGAAGGGTTCCGTCACTTCAATGATGCCAGCGTCGTAAACCCATTCGAGGCTTATCGGCATCATAAAACATTTCGGATGAATGAACGACTCGAAAATCCAGCGCAATTGGAAGCCCTGTTGTTCGCCTGGAATATTCGATACACTTCCTGCGATCACCCTGTAGCCGTAAAAATTAAATTAGGGAAAAGAAAATTTTTTCGCACATGCGCTAGTGGCTTTTTTTTCAGCTCATGAAACACCATCACCATTCTAGATAGTATTTTACCAAGGTTACCCCTGATATGGGTAACATAATATGTTAATAAGATAAGAATTAATAAATAATATTATTATTTATTAATTCTTTACTTCAGTCTTCAACGTCTCGCTATATACTTCCCGGGAAAAATAACGTTTTTTATATACTTGCTATAAAAAATAATAAATATGAAGAGCTACCGAAAATTTTGGAACGTCGATTTCGTCAAAGTTGGTCTCATTGGGTTTGTTGTATCCACGACGACAAGGCAATGGCAGGCAGTCATGATGTACAATGTATTCAGGATGCTTCCACCACAATGAGGCTTAAATGATTTAGACGACACTCCCACGATGAACGGATATTCACCATAATCGGCAAAACGACCTTTAATAATCCTGTCCTGGAGTTTTTTTTCAAAACGTTTCTTCGGATATTTGACGACGTTATTACCGCTACCCCGATAAGTCGTCGTTTCAATATTGTCATGGTCCGAGACAGTTTTGTTCAAATTTCTATCACCGAAGACATTATCGACTTTTAAAGAGTTGAGCTTCAGGGCTCGGTCCAACGATAGAGCAACAATAAATATCCATATCATGCTCATTTCTCTTCCATGTTTCGCTTACGTTTTCATTGCTTTAGAAACGTTTGAGTTATATAGTCAAGGGTGTTATTAGATACTGTGCTTACTAATCAATCGAATGTTCGTTTGGTGTGAAGGGAATTTTTTAGATTTAATTAACGGTATAAAAATGATAGTATAACCTGAGTGGGTGAGCAGTCTGTGTCCTTGTAAACATGCATGTAAATATGCACCCCTCGAATGCTCTCTAATTTGCAGCCTATTCGCAATTAAGCGCTATTGTTCACAATTTTCACCGCAATTGTTCACCAATCCAAATACGACAATGTTGCACATCTGATTTGTCGCTTCCAAAATTATTCTCACTCAAAAAATAAAACTTCGCAACTGAAAATAGATTCGTTCCGTGCTCACAGTTACGACCGACCGCGAAATTGCATTTAACCGATTCAGGCTCACGTTTTTACCAGTTAGAAAACAATGCAAGGCTATACGTTTAAGACGCGATAGTGAAATACGAAGATTCAAGATTAGTTCAGCAATTTCAAGGATGGCAATGTTATGAAATTTTCTTAAGTAAAATTCCCTAATCCCACGTACAACTTCACAAGCCCAAATTATTTACATATATGTAGCTAGCGATTTAACGGTAAAATTTATTTTCACCTGAAATAAAATTGTATGGATTATGCTCTGATCGACTGGTGTTTGCTTGGTATATTTATCTCATCACCCGACGGGTTCGTATCTGCAAGATCTCCGAAGCAGCTGGTACTGCAGCACTCGGTGGTTTTACATTGAAAAAACCCTGGTATCTTTTTTTTGGCGGAAGAGCACACAATAGGCAACTGATTGCTGACACCTGTCATCATGTTTTTACTTTCAATTCGTTCATGTCCTCGATGCAAGATAAAAAACCGTTTACACCCGTTTTGTGCTCTGCTAAGCGCTTCTTATACTCGTAACTGCCATTGGTTCATTAGTTGAAACCCTTATTAGGGCTGAATTTAAAAAAAAAAAAAAAAAAAAAAAAAAAAAACTTATATAATGGGAAATTCCAGTTTTGCGAAACCGCTTGGACGAATAAGAAATCATCTTATCTCTCACTCTCACTCAAAACCACGTACAAAAATGAAAATTACTTTAGCAATGAAACTTTGATTATTCCCGATAAAACATTCAATTCCATGCTTTAGAGCATGTAGGCCATTTGTATTGTCCATGTTGTACTGTATATGGAGGAAAGACGCGTCTTTACAGTGTAACACTCAAGAGGATAGAAAACTTTATTGTAAGTTATCCAAGAGTGCTGAAACAACGTAACATGAAATTATCACAGACGTAGATAATTTCGCGACACCAGGTTTGGCTTGTTTGCAAGAGTCACTATAGTATGGCATGACAAACGAGTGAACTAGGTCAACGCGAGTGAAGACGACAGGAGATTTCATTTCGAAACAAATATCACCGTAGCTCACCAATCCGACTAAAATTCCTTTGCAAACCAACGGACCGCCTGAGTCGCCGTAGCATGCTGTCCCATTGCCAGGTTTTCTGGACCACGCGCACAATCGCGGCGTTTCAGTGTTTCGCAGTTCGCGGAAGCATTTATATTTCTTCAGGTTATTCGGGCAAAGTCGGTGCTTGTAGCAAAAAAGTTTCCGCAATAACTTCGAATCGAGAGCTTTCAAATATCTCGAATGGCTCACGATTGTTTCCCCTGTTTTGTTATTCAGCTTCAGGTACGCTTTTGTCTCGTCTGCACCCCACCCGGCCACGGTACAATCCGCCTGTTCTTCCATAAACATTTCAACATCTTCGGTGTATTTGGTGGCATTCAAAGGGATGTTAACCGGTTGTACAACGGAGTTGAAAACGAAACGCTCAGTCACTACGATAATGCCAGCGTCGTAAACCCAATTTAAGGAAACCGGTTGTAAGGTACAATTCGGATGATGGAACCAGTCGAAAATCCAGCGCAATTGGAAGCCCTGCTGGTCGCCTGGGACATTTGATAAACTTCCAGCAATAACCCTGTTGCAAAAAAAGAATTGTGCGCATGCCAAGTTTTGTTATATTCAGCACAATAATCACTTTTAGAGAAATTAGGCCATAATCGAGTCAAGTGATGTGACGGCGTACAGAACGGATAGATTCAGCCCACAATTAAATTTTGTATCAAATTGTTATTAGTCTAGTACTGAAAAATATGAAGGAATACCGATATTTGGAGTAATGCGATTTCCTGAGAGTCGGTTTCGTTGCGTCCGCTAAATTCACCCTGACAACGCAATGGCAGGCAGTCACGATGTACAAGCTACTCAAGATGCTCCCACTACAGTGAGGCTTGCGTGCTCTTGACACTGCAACTATGTACGGATATTCACCATTCTCAGCATAACGTCCTCCAAGGATCCTGTCCTCTTCTCCTCCCTCAAAATATTCTGCCAGATACTCATCGACTTCATCATCAGTCTCCGTATCTGTAACAGCTTCAAGGTCGCCATAGTCCGCCATCGATTCGTAATAATTTACAGTTGGGAAGCCGTCATCCGCCTTTTGCGCTTGGAGGTTAGCCGTTTGTTCGAATAACAAAGCCGAGAATAATATGAATATCATGCTGATTGTTAGTTACGTGTTTCTGAGCTTTAGAGCCGTTAAGGATGATTGTCACTGATATGATTTACATAGATACTGTTGCTTGAAAATATTTAATTCGGTTCAAAATCCGTTCGATCGAAGTGAAGTGAAAAACGGTACACCGGTTCCTTATTCCTTTGCTTGAATTATTATTCGAGAAGACCAGTCTATTGTAACAGGAACTGTTCCGAATATCTGAGGATGTTTCCTCCAGACAACAGAGTGGTAACAATTAGAGTAAATCCTTAGCAACTATCGTAATTTTACTAATTTTTATTATTATTTTTTTCATCATCAAATTAAAAGTTAAATTATTCACCTAACGGCACAGCTGAAGAGAGTGTTTTAAAAGGATTCCATCAAGTATAGAACGATTTTTATTGCTCCATAAATATTCGAACCATACCATGGCTCATTTCTCAAAATCTAAATGATGCCCTCACCAAAGCTGTGATAAACTGAGAACCATTATAGCTATCGACCCCGCTACTGTTTTGTTTGATCAGCGTCCTAAGATCTATGAAAATTGATACCAAATACACCATTGTCTGGGAAAATTTGGAAAATACGAATTTTTCCCCGTTCCCCTGTTAGTATTGAGAAAATAGAATTTTCTGTTATTGGATATTCGGATTTCACATGCCTTGAAACTTAAAACAATACATTTTGAGGGGGTTTGAAAAAAAAAAATTCTGAGCGATTACAATAAAAATACAAAAATGTCCATTAAATTCCTTTATTGTACTACATAAGTAGCAGAGTTTACAGCAATGGTACAAAGAAGAAATATATACTCTAATTTCGGCGTTATAACGGACAATATATCCCGCAGAATTGAATATTGGCTAAAAAAAAATTTCGGCAGCGTTTGTTGCCCAATTTTCCCCCCAATTTTTCTTTCCAGATATAGATTCAACACTGAAGTTCACTGAAATTCGGCCCACTACTCGATCTTGTCATCTAAATTAATTTCCTCTGTTCACCCGGTTTTCTCTGAAGAATCATCACCATCTTGTTCATCTCGCTCTTATCAATATTCTACTCTCTGTTTTACACTCATCAATAACGGCAACTGTAAAAGTTCACCCTGCTCGTGTACGACGAGCAGTCGGACAAATATCCTTGGGCACGTCGATCAGGGCTTATTAGGGTTCGACCACCGACCGCAAACCTGAAATTACATTGAAATGATTATGACCAGGCTCGAGCATGACCAGGAGAGTTGGCTTTGTCAAAACTGCGTCACATGTTCAACCCGTCCGCTGAACAGTGACAGATGTCACCCATGACAAGACGTGAGTTCGACGAGGGTTGCCTATCGGTTCTAATTTTCAAAAATATATCCTTCTATTTGAATTTTTTTCATAGGTCGAAACTGTCGTTCCACGCGTCGGAGAGCATTTTTTTACTTGAAAACTCCAGTATCGCGTGACGCATTGAATCGTCTTAGTTTTTGTCTTATTCAGGTTTAAAAACAGTTAGTTTCCCTTTGAAGTCGCTTTTCGAGTCGGCTTCACTTTGAGATTGAGAAATCCCGTGCCGAACGTAACAGGTTTTGAGCGATTCTCATGCAAAATAGGAATTGAATGAGGCGATTAGTATTTCTATTTCAAGTGCCGAGAGCCACAGGTACTTCTTCCTTTGGCTAAGGCTGTTCTACCATTTGTTATCGGCTTATCGACGATTCAAAGTCCACTACTCTTGGTACAACGTAGTATTTTCAACTAGATATTGATGGATCAATCAATTATAGCATTTGTTTTGGCTAAAATAATTCTCCGTGATCGAATTGCGAATGTTTCCACAAACACTGATTTAAATCTGTTCGATTCAAGCGTTGATGTCTTCAACTTTACCCATCACTCCACCACTAATATTATAAGTTATAATATGACCACTTGAAAACGTCCAGGTAATGGACGTAATACGTATTTAGGACTCATTCGTCTCAACCAGCAACAACAAAATTGAAAAAATAAAATAAAATAAAAAAAATAAATAAGTCAGTGATAAAAGATGATCCTTGGATAAGTGGAACCTTCCGGCAAACATGATCAGAATATTCTCCTAATTAAGATAGACGTTGAAAAGAAAATAAGCGCCGATCATCGGTTGAAAGAAGAGACGTCTCTTCCGGCCGTTCCGGAAACCGCTTCTCATCGGGAAGGAATTTCACCCACTGATGACGAACGCAAGACAGCTCAGTAATTAGCAGTAATGTTTCGCTGTTGAATACATCATACATAATTGCTGACTCCTGCTTCAACATTCGCCGTAGACTCGCATTTTCAATGTAAAAATATAATCTATTTTTTATTTATTAATTTTTCAAATTGTGTATTCATAATTATGTTTTTGTGAAGTTATCATAGCTTTACAATGTGCTCTCAAAGCATTCTTGGGTGCGTCCTAGATTCGGTGGCTCATCCGATCAAAAAAAGTAACCTTCGATGGGAAGCTCGGTTTCAAGTTACTTAGGTTGGCCACATCCTAGGGTCTTTTGTTCTAAACTGGTCTAGTTTTTAGACCGTCAAAATTAAACTGTGCTCAGAATGACCTCTGTAATCTGAATAACTCTCAGTTTCCGCTGTTCTCCTTTCGTAGAATTTCTTAAACAGCCATAGTTTTACCGACTCTTGACACTCAACTCCAATTCGTATTATCATGGTGGTGGAATAATGCTGAGGGTCTCTCTTTATGAAGTATTTTACGAGCGACTTTGCCCGGAATGAATTTTGAATGAATTTGAAGTTCGATTGGAAAAGCTCGATTTGATTTTTTTTGTATAACTGCTTCGGAGTGATGATGTTCTATTGCGATCCGATTAGAACATACAATGGCGAATGAGAGGTGCTGCAATCGAGTTTCTCTGTGTAGCAGGAGGTTACCTATGCCGAATGGAGTAGATTTCAAGGAACGCTCTGGGGGCTGTGCAAATCCAACCTGACACTGACTTAAAGCAGGTTTACCGGTATAGTATATCTGTTCGAGCAGAGCTTTCAAGTCCTTCGAGAAGCCCATGCGTAGCAACCCGAGGAGGGTTCACCTGGCGGCCATCTTGGCCTCCCTTCTTTTCGTCCACCCTACAAATAAATTGGTGAAGGGTAGGCAGTTGAGAATTTGTCAGGATTCCTTGTAATACCCTTATTCGGCCCGTGTTTCGCAATACCGCTAAGAGAGGATTCGCTAGATTGGTGGCTTTTTATTGTCAAATTAAAATTAGGACATCTGCCGCCGTGAGTTCACGATTTTCAACTAGGCAAACGACGATTTTTCACGCTCAAATTACTTGCTTAGTCGACAAATACGGTCGTTTTTCTGTCCAATTCGTTGGTACTGTTCACTAATAATTCCGAGTGTTTCCAATACAAGGAATCCTATGCTGGATCTCAAAAGTGACCTGTCGTGTGACTAGTGAGCTTAGCCTTCCAATTATTAGACATGATAGCAATTGAAGAAGGACAAAGCTATTAAACTCTCTGATCAAGGCCTAATCGATTCAATCGATAGTCATTCGTTTCATGGGAGTCTAGCGAGCATTCATTTTTCAATGCAAAATTCATCGCTCGGACTCATCCAACAAGCAAGTACTCCCAGTTCTGTGTGGTTAAAAATATTAATAATCGCTCGGCCTGCTTAGATATTCATACGGCGATTATAAGCACGATGCTTGTTTGACGAAGCATTTCTCTCAAGTTCAATTAGCTGAGTCGAGCCAAATGACCGCAGTTTGAATAGCAAGGAGAGAGAGGGTGGTAATTTCGACGCCATTGAACAAACATCCCTCAATCAATTATCTGAACGGTCGTTGCATTAAACTGAGGAGGGGGGCCCCTTGTTTGCCCGTTCCCTTGGATACCGTCTTTCTGTCATGGCTAGACAATTATTATGCCCTTTCATTTTTCAGTACTATAACCGACGAACGCCTCCTGTTTTCAATCGTTAGGATGTTCCAACTCTCCCCTTACTCGAATACTCAAGAGCATGAGAAACGAGTCGGTTTGAACATGAAAAAAATCTAAGATAATTTAGTTTTTACATCTGTAGCTTTATGAAAAAACGCTGCAAATTATTGTACAGTGATTCTACATGTCTTGAAACGTAAAACATTACATTTTGAAGCAGGTTCAATTTTTTTAATAAATAATAATTATTATTATTACCAATTACAATGGTTTGTCATTGAATAAAAAAAAAATAAAAATAAAAATGATAATAAAATTTCTTTGATGGGGCTCGAATATTTATGAAATTTTATTAGGAATTCGAAAATCATGTAATAATCAAAGTCAACAATCATGTAATAATTTTGGATAAGTTTTTCCTTAATCTTTAAAATAACGCCGCAAAAAGAAGAATCCATTTATTCTTGACGATTTTTCATGATATATACGTATTGACAGCGGTTATTCTCAATCTAGCTCTAATTCCGTTCCAACAAAAAGGCCGACCCTTTCCAATTACCAATCGAACGTTTACGTCTTCAAGGGTAAAATATTGTTATTTTCCGAATCGATTTTCGCCGGAGTCGGGTTCAAAATTGAATAATTTTATTCCAGCGAAACAGTTTACTCGAACTGAGTCCGATCCTACTCTCTTTGCCTTCAAGGAAAACCGTCTGTGATCTGTCATTCTGTCAACTGAACGTGTATCAACTGCGGTTTATGAAACACAAGCCGGACCCCTTGGATGCTCATGTAAAATTACCCAGCCGTTCGGCTTATCAACGAAATCGGCCGCTCGAGGAAAATTGATACCCAAATTGGTGGGTTTTGATCCGTCTCTATTTCCCCTGTTACGTAATAGCCTCCATTAAAATAATAGGAGACTATAACAGAGACCGATATGAACCCATTACGGGCTTTTGTACACAAGATACATCGGTTATCTTGATTTATTTATTAGAGTAAACCCAATGGTCTTTTCCCTTTAGGGCGATTGAAATAGTTGAGTGCCATTGTTTACTTATTTTAGCGTCGTTCACATTGTTGAGACAAAATTGAATAATTGAAGTGTCGTTATTGTAGGATTGATTCACTCGAATGGTTATGCTCGAGATAAAGTAGATTTATACGTTTCCGTTTTAAAAAATGCCCTAATCTCGAAAAACTACAAGCGTTCGAATGAAAGTTCGACGTTAATATTGTGGAATTCTTTCGCACTTGAAGAAGGAAAATGAAGCTAATAATTAGATATAATTAAACAACTAATAAACAAAAATTTGCTAATAATTAGATTTTTAATACTTCGCCGTGAAAAGTGAAATAGCGTTGGTATTAATTGTGTTTCCTCTGTTATTTACAGGGACTCTTCGTCCGCCCGGGTTGATCGGCGGGAGCAAACCAAAAGTAGCAACGCCTGCAGTTGTGTCGAAAATCGAACACTACAAACGTGAAAATCCGACCATATTCGCATGGGAAATCCGAGAACGACTCATATCCGAAGGTACTTTTCTAATTTTACCGTCCTGTTGAAATTTTCCTACAAATTCCTCACGATCGAACGGCAGACAAATCTTTCCAAACTGCTCTGCGGCTGAAGAACTAATAAAAACCCCAGTATTGTAACGTCGAATAATAGTTGGAGGCAGGTAATAATTTATTTTCCTTGAAGCAGAAGCCAATTATTTTTGGAATTTCTCTCCCACTCTGAGCTCGACCAAAAAACGCGTGACATTCTACTTAGAAGGGAATATCAAGAAGCTGTAAGCCATTCCGAATAATCGGGAGAGCTTGGAGTCGGTAATTTCCATGGCTTTCTTCTTCACAAGTCCGCTCTTGAACCATAAAGTCCGCCAGTTTTCTTAGGCTTGAAAATTGCCTTCAGCAGCATTCGAAGTGGCTATGAGTGAGCTATGAACTACCTGTCGGTCGACGACTTAATCTTCGGTCCGAGCTAGAAAAACGAGCGATACGAGTTTCAACGCTTCTTTGTTTACATCTCGGTTCGCACCTTTCAATATCCCATCAGTCACCTCGTAAATTTAACGAGCGGTTCTGCTCGCGTCGAAAGGGCTGCCAACAGATTCTCACAGAAGTCCGAGCTAGCTGTGCTGGACCATCATGACCGAGGCTGGACTGGACCCATAACCTATTGGCGAGTCGTCTCTGTACTCGGTCGAGTCGAAAACTTACGACGTTTTAAGTGCTCCAGGCAGGCAAGCGCCTTCACCTCGAGTTTTACAGCTTATAGCTTTATCCTGACCCTGCAGAGGGCGTTTTTGCCCGTTGAAGCCCGGTCTTCGCATTGCTAATGCATTAAACTCCAAGACCCTCGGAGGAATTCGATGATATCACTTAACAGTGGTCCGAGCCTTTGGACCCCCAGGGGCCATGCCGGTTTTAATTCTTATACGACCTGTCGACCGTTCATAATCTCTCCTATAATTTCCTGATCACCGTCGGCGAGCGAACGTTTCTTTTCTGTAGCCACGACGGCTTCCGAATCCCTTTGGGCACCCTTTTGATATCAATCTGATTGGGAACTGGCCGAGAAAAATATTTCACCGGTTGGAAAGACGGTTTTTAAGAATGGGCTAACACTTTTAGAGATAGACATCGTATCCTACTGTTTAATTCGGGGTTGGAACGAGCCTGCGGAGAGCGATAGAGGCTAACAAGGTCCGCTGGGCTTTTGTATCGGTCTGAGTCATCTTGTTACGTACTAAGCTAACCGCGTTAACGGGACAGCGAAAAAATAAATCTAGCTCTGACTTCTCATTGAAGTCTTAGCTTGCGAATGTGCTGTTTAACAGTTATTGGATCGCAAGTCTTGTTTTTCGCTCTATTCCAAATTTTCCAGATGATTTTAGTATTGTCCAATTTTAGTTCTCTGTTAAACAAAGATTCTTACAATCGTAGCCTTTATACAGAGGAAAGGAATTTGAATAAAAATTCAGAAAGGTAGGTATAGTAACTATTCTCCATTCTACCAATGCTAGGAGAAAAATCAAGTGTTGCAATTAAGTACACTCGTGTAAAAATCCAGAAAACTGTCGGTCTAATTTGTTTGGTTAAAATACCCCTCCACCTTGATTAAATTCCTAGTTCCTGCTTATAATACTCGAGTGGCGATTGAAATGGAGAAGTTGTAGATGACATTACTCATCAGAGAATATATCAGACAGGTAAACGTTATCTCAAATTAGACTCGCATCTATAATTACGTCGATAACGGTTGCGGAGTTTTTTACAATACTTCCAGTTTAGCTCATTCGAGATAGAGTTGATACCGGCCTATTACAACCGGCAGGTTATTAGGTTTTTCTCAACATCCTCCAGAATATGACGTGACAGGAGAAGACCATTGACCCACCCACCTCATTATTTCTCGCACCTTCTCACCGGACCGTTCACAGGTTCAAACATTTTCCCTCATCTGCGGTAATTCGTCTGATTGGCTGCACGAAGTGCCAACACCGTAAATGAAACTCGGCATCCAAAACACGACAGGAAGCCCATTCGAGTTCACACCTTGTCCTGTTCTAATACTTTTCGGCGTTATGACCGAGAGGATACAACGAAGCCAGGTGCAACTGATAGCTACACGCTTTCATTTCACTTCTTAGCTAATACACAACTCACACATACCATAAGTAGACGTGCCTATAACTGTAATGAGTTAGTAGTGAAATCGAGTTACTTGAGCGGGCTGTGCGAGGAAGCGACAAGCAATTAGCTATGGACGGAAGTCGTTAGCTCTCTATCCCTAAGATGGCCGTATCTGTTACATGAACGTGTGTACTGATAAGCTTCGATAGGTCTTCCATTCAACTGCATCGAAAACGTTTAGAATTGGAAAAATTCTTCCCCCACGTAATGTTTTTAATTGAAAATAATTATAAATGACTAATTCCCTGAATTAACTTTCGGATGTTAATTTTTATGAGCAATATAGCTATGCACTAGGCACCAATCTATGACGGGTTTAAGGGAAGATGTCTATGACGTAACGAGTCGACAACACACCAACCGTTGGGCATCTCCAGGGCTTCAGAATGAACGTCCAACGCTACCTCAGGCCCTCACTTCCTTCCTTCACCTGATCAGCGAGTTTGGTAGCCTCTAGTGGCGTTTCATTGGATTAGTCTCTTGTTTGCTCTTTCTCGACACGGCCTCAAATCGGTTATAAGTTAATTCGCACGAGGCGACTACTTGAGTGACTTCGTCGCTATGAAAGAAGGGGAGACCTTGAGTACAAAGTGAAAAAATGCGAATAGAATGGGAATAAAGGAATAACTGCGTTTGTACTAATGGATTTTAACCTTGTTGGAGATCTTGCTCGAATAACATAACAATGTTATTTTTAATTTATTTCCTATATGACATGAAGATAATCGAAGATCTGCAAGCTCGAATTAAATTGCTAGCGTCCGAACAAATTTGAACGAAAATCGTTATCTGAAAATATCGGGAAGAAATCCTTTCGGGAAAAATATGACGTAGTAAGTACGTCTCAGGCCTCGTTCGCTGAGGAAACATCCCCATTCGAACTACTGGAAGCACTTGCGTGCATGTGTCCTTCGTTGAGGTCCTTTGTCGCATTGACTAACTGCAATTACGCGCAGCAGAGGCCGTGTCTCGACGCAGGCGTGCGCAGCACCATATGTAGATCAATTTTAATACTCACACAGAGGACAGAAGGACGACAGTCGCGAACGATATCGAGTCAGCCGTTCTGACAGCGGATGGACGCAATGGGCTTATTTCGGGGAGACTGGAAAAAACTATTGGTGCAGGAGGACGAAATAACTTCAATAAGCAATCATGGAGAAATTAACGATGATCACGAAAATAAATGTTCAATTGAAACGTCAGCGGCATGAAGTAGTAAATAGCGAAAATTCACACATCAAAACATATATTTTCTTTAGTCTACCATGTCTGCTAAGTGCTACAGGAGGAAATGAAACAACATGCTAATCAATTGCTCAATTATAATTTTTCATTATTACATTCTCCCGCTTATTATTTAAGAAAGACATATTTTCATGGCTGATTTTGAAAGGTACGGAATCCTGCAAAGAATTGATGTCGAGTATTTTTATGTATGCAGGTAATTTTTTTGGGTTATTAAAAATGTTTTGCATTTATTTTATATTTTATTTATTTATTTTTTCACGCCGCATTTTTTGTTTGTTATGATGCTTTGGAGCTTCAAACTCCCCCTAACTGCAAACGACTAAAAACAGCCTGTTGACACATTGTTTGTAATTTTTGTAGGCCCTGATGAAGGAAATTATTCTTTCCGAAAGCTCGGCGAAGAAGTAATCTGGCTTTGTATGACCTCCATCCCGATAATTGACAACTGCAAACGACTTAGTTCTTGATTTGGCATAGCTCCCAAAACTTTATGAAAATGCCTACTTATTTTGCACTATATTGGAAGAAACTTTATATCCTTTCATTCATAATAATTGCTGTCCTTTTGAACCTTTCAAAATCCTCTTCGTTTTCTCAATTTCGTAACGTTATTATCCTGTGTTATTGCATCCATTACTCCTCGCAATCAGGAAATCGTAAACCACTATCGAACCTTATAGTTCCGCCGTTTCCACGCAATCATTTTTTCCACTTCGGAAGATTTTCACGCTTGAAGTTCGTATTCCGATTGCCGGACGACAACAAGTACAATAATCGGCCGTTGGGTATTGAACCTGGAACCGATCGATTACCGATTGTGACAGAACGATATGCCCGCACCGAGTCAATACTCGCACACCTTTCGATTCCTCATGGAGCTCCGTTCCCACTCCTGATTCGGCTCTGAAACGTTGCTCGGTCTTTTTTCTACTTATTCTTTCTCTTCGTTTTGATTTCCGTTGAACGACCTTTGAGAACTATTCGAAAACTGTTTTCAGGCGGCGAACTTTAGCGAAACCCGAAAATGGTTAGAGTAAGGAAAAATCGTCGAATATTCCAGTCCATGTTAGAAAATATTTGAAAAGAACCGTGTGAAGTTTGAAATATTTGCCCATTTTTCCGAAGAATTGAAACACGGCTAATTTTCCATGGCATATATACGATTCGTAAAACTCGTATCAACAATGTTTTGACCCCGCTTCACTGATTTTGGGTTTCATAACACTCATGAAACGGGTTGCTTATCCGCTGCATCCCTCTTTTCGTTCAAATATTGCTATTTTATTCATCCAGTTTTCAATCGAAAAATGCCCTAGACATTTAAGGCGAAGAGAACTCCAGATGATGTGTGATCTTAACAAAAGTTCATTACATTCTAAACGAATTCGCAATATGACACCAAATTGTCTTTCAGAAAACTATGCTTTGAAATGTCAACGCTAATGCTAAAACGAAGAGCGGTCTTCGAATAGCTAATATCATGTTACTTATAAAGTAAGCTGACACCCGCAGTAGACGTTGTAACGTTCGACTACAGTTAAGAAGAATACAGAGGATAGAGGATATCTTCAGAGAGGACAAGTAAAACAGTCCTTGAAGCATCTTTGAGCACCGTACGAGAGGTACCTATTGTTCGAATCCGTGACTGAGCTTCTATGTTCGACTCGTTTATATTCAATTTAATACAATAGCACAACTTTTAATCTGATGACTGAACTAGGTTTTACTAGTGCAAATTAAATTAAACACTGCTTATTTCGCAACAAGTGGAAAGTTGAATATAATATGGGCTCTGAAAATACCCTTCGAATGATCATCCGCCTCTAGTTAAAATCCACGACCAAACTGCTTTTGTTTTTCTTCAATAATAATCCATAGTAATCGCTCAAGAAAAAACGTTTTCGAACCACCTGTGAAATTTGATCTGTTGCGTTTCAAGGCATGTAGGATGCGAATATCGAATTAAAAAAGCTGCGAATGTTTGTATAGTGGTTCATTATCAATTTGCTAAGATTAGGTTTTAAGAAGACTATTTATTTGTGCCGCCGAGCAACAGACTGGTAGTTATAAGGAAGGACTCGCCTTAGCAACTACGGTATTATTAATTATTTTTATTTTTCATAATTATCTAATTAAAAGTTAAATTATTCAACCAACAACAGAGCTGTAGAAAATGTTTTACAACTGTTCAAACTAGTATAATAACTATTTTTATAGCTATTATGCTCGAGTTATACCAAATGCCTGAAAATCTCGAAAATTCTACACAAAAGCTGCGGCTCGCGCTTCATCAAAAAATTAATCCGACGGGAAACGGTGACATCTACGTAACATAATTTTACGACTACATTTTTGTATGTCCTGCAGCTTATTCAAATAGGCATTAACTGCCCCGCCACACATTCCAAATTACCTTATTGCCGAGAGGATTGAACGAGTACTGTGTATATTATATCAACTTCAAACTCTTGAGGTCCATTGGCAGGTTGGATCGCCAAAATACTTGTGGCTCGATTCAATTGCACTAAACATCTGATCTGGATATCATATCACAAAAGTCACAGCGACTTCTATTATCAGGTTCAGAAATCAGTGGCCGATTTTACCCTGGAACAATCTGAACAATGTTTGGCCATCCAGCGATTTTTTCTTTATTATGTATCTTTTCAGAACACGAGCCCAGTTACAATTTTTAAGTTGAAAATTATAATACTGCAAAATTTAATATTTCTATTTTTTGTTTGTTCAGGTGTTTGCACGAACGGCACTGCTCCATCAGTAAGCAGCATCAACCGAATATTGAGAAATCGAGCTGCTGAACGTGCGGCAGCAGAGTTCGCCAGGGCTGCCGGTTACGGTCTTTACCCGTCAGCAGCAGCAGCCGCTGGTTATTCGCCATGGCCATTGTGGGGCGTCACGCCGCCAAACGGCTTCATCCATCCCGACCAGAGACATCAAGGTAAGCGTCATTTGAACATCTCGGTACTAATTTCCTATTGCGCCACAAAAATGTTTCTTAATCGTAACTAACAGACTCGATCCCTTCTCTTCGCAATCATTTACCACGCCTCCTCTGCCAATAATCCTCTCCGTTTCTAGTGTAGTCCAGAGTGAGAATATTTCGTGAGGGAAAAATTGAGAAGCGCACGAATACCAGGACGGGATTAACGGCCACGCTAATCCACCAATACTTTATCTTCACGGCCGACAAATTTATACGAATTTCTAAGTTATACGAGGCTATATAAATACTCGAGAAATGAGTTGTGCATGGGGTCCCTTTACTTTTTAACGGTATTTACATGGTCTACATCTTTATGGATGTGTTTGCCTACACGATTTTTTACTTCGTGCGGTCAGCGAGACTCCGGTAGCCAAAGGGAAGCCACTGACTTTATGGGACGATTTAGCCTCGCGATGATATTTATTACGTTTGTTAACCTTTTTCACTGAACGAAAGATGGTGAACCTACGCGATATTTCGTCCTTTCGAACGGTAGCTTGAAGTTTATGATTTTGCGTATCGGGAAATGTAAGATCAAAGATAGGCGCCGAATTACACAACGTTCGTGGTATATTGCTACGTTAACGAGTAAAAATTTAGGATGATGATTTATTGCTAGTGTGGGAAATATCTTCGGACCTCATTAAAGTCCGCATGAAAACTTTCGAATTTTTATGTTTCTCTCCCAGAAAAATGAAAAACGAATGCACAATGATCTGACATCAATTATTTACTTTTAGTCACTCTTTCGAATGAGGACGATCGATTTTGGTTCAACTCTGGAAAAACTGCAATCACCAACGGAAGAGCAGACGTCTAAATGATTTGTGAAGGACGAGATTAGTAGCAGTGAAGTTAGACGAAAGAGTTATTTTCCTTAGGTTGAATTGGTTAAAAGAGGGGCAAATTTTATTCGGAATTTCGATGAGAAAAAGCTGATTTGTCTCCTTGATTGTTTCGTTAGGATAAATTATTCATACTTTCCATACAAAATTGCAACTTCAGCACTTTCGGTTCATAAATCGCATTCATCTTGATATTTCAGTGTTTATCATAAACCCGAAAAAATAAATTGAAGATCTCTATATATATAAAACTGCACAACGAGGAGAAGGAGAGGGATACGATTGATTGAGAAACTGGCTGGAGGGATTTTGATGGCTCGGATTTTTCTTGGGGGCATGAAAATTTCACCTGTTTCGGAAACACGTTTTTCCGCAGTTATTCGTGATTTTCTCGAAAAATTCACAATGGAGCTGTAAATTTTACTACAGATATTTGTAGATTATTAAATTCTTTAAACGAAAAAGTACAAGAATTCGTTCGTCGGTTGATTTTAGTCGGAGCTAGAGGGGCTCGAAGTGATAGTCGAAAAACCGTGGGTATTCGATTGATTGAGAAACTGGGGCATGGTAATCAAATTTTGACCATAGAGGCGTTAAATAGAGACAAACTCATCGGGTGAAAAAATCGTCTTTTTTTTATTAGGCCTTTGTTCAAATTTTATTGCACTTCGAAATTTTATGACACTGATTTTCGCGTTTTTTTGCCTGTTTTTCGCGAATAGCTCTTGAACCGACCACTTTTACATAGGTATATTACTCAAAGGCAAGAAAGAGCTATCGAAATCCTACAATTTGCTGTATTTAATTATATTTTTATGTTATGTCCCCGCGGAGCTATTAACGTTTGAAGAAAACTCAAAACACGTTTTTTGACATAAAGTGGAATATATCTCGAGAGCTATCATACACGCTAGCCATTTTCTTATTTTTAATGGATTCTACATTAAATTTCCTACATTTTCTTCCACAGCACCTAATCTGTCCTGTTTCGGGAACGTGACGTAAAAAATCCCAAAGTTGAAACTTCGAAAGTATGAAAATCGAAAAAAATTCGAAAAATATTATTAACTGTTCGAGTTCGATTATTTTCACTTCAAAATCGAATTCTACGTCTAATTTCCTGTAGGAATCATTAGTTAATCAAATTTTAACAGCACTGTAATTATTTGCAACGGATTTTCAAAGTTGAAAAACGTAGGAGTGGCGTAGTATTAAACCTGGAAAAACTGATAGTTGTCGTCAAATTTCCGCTGTTTTGACGTCATATTCGGATTCAGCGTTGAATTTTCCATAAGAATAGCTTTCAAAATCGCTTTAAAACGAAAATTTAATGTTTCACTCTTACCGATGCTAGCGGAGCTCGGAATTTCGGCCGGCGAAAAACTTGATTTACGGAAAATAATTTCTCTGGCTCTATTTAAATTTTTTTCACCAAATTTTTTGCTATGTACGTATGTAAGGCGTTCAAATGAAGACTCCTGCATAATAAAACAATTGATTCCCATTGATTTTGACCCCGAAAATCAGCGTTAAAGTCCAATTTTTGAGGTTTCAAAAACCGATTTTTTTGGACAACTTGCAGATTTTTCCGAGAAATAAAAAAAATCACAAAAATACATCTTGGTAAGACACAACTTTCCTAAAAATTTCAGATTTTTATCTGTATTGAGAGAGGAGTAAAAAATCGTTAACTGATCGGTTGAAAAAAATCGCAGGGGTTCCCCTTGGATTTTTCGCGAAACATTTTTTGAAATAGATTTCGCTCAAATTCAGCATAATGATAGTTGATGATGTGTATATCAATAATATATGGTTCATTCTTTGTTTCTTTCGCACTAAATAGATGAAAAGAACGTTTAAAGTTGAAAAATGTCATGTTTTCGCGTATGGTCTACCAATATTGTTGAATAACACAAAAACGGTTGAAAAATGGATAGGTACATTACATTAGGAAAATGTGGGCAATTAAATTACCTATCTTTTGGTATATTCAGACATCTGAATTGACGACTTTTTGTTTGAGTTATCCACTGTGCAAGTTACAAATCTTGATAACTAACAGTTGTTATGTCAAATTTTGCTCCTACTTTGCTCCAGTTTAAAAACCCAATACTTTATGATACAAAGTACATTCAAACACCTCCACCTACATACCAAATTATAGCAACTATTACTAAGTACTACCTACTATATAATAACAACTACAGATTCCCACTCTCCATACACAAATAATAAACTAATACTACCTACCTAATACCTATATACCATAATACTATATAGGTACTATATATTATACTATATATAGTAGTGATAAGGACACTACCCCCGAGCGATTTATGGAAGGCCCGAGAGGAGGGGGCTCAGCCCCTAGTGTAAAATATAAAGTGTAAAATATAATTCGAATAGAAAAAACTACCATCTGGGCCTTTAATGTAATATTCTACCCGAGTCGGCCATTAATCGCCTCAGGGGACGACCATTTCCAGAAGGCCGGTCATTTGGAAATGAAACGTACTTGGGCAGAGTGAAACTGGAATATTTAAAAGTTCGACGAGGAAACGGGACGAAGATGGTGTAATGGGCGCTCAATTGATCACGCCATCGAGTCGCACTGAGTATACACGGCTTGGAGAGGCCTACCTATTCAAGTAATTGCCGCGACCGGGAGACACAAATTGACGATTGGCTAATCGGTGAGTGGTCAATTTTTTCGACCGCTTCAGTTCAGGTAGTTTGTTCTCTAATTGCGATCGATCAGGAAAAACCGTGAGTTCCATCGTGACGACTCATTTGAGGTTGACAATTTACAACTAATCGACTGTTATACATTTTGTGTTTGAGAGATGCGAAGTTAAACGAGCGAACGAGTGAATATTTTTTGGGAGGACGGAACCCACCACGTCTTCTATGCGTTTCTGAAACATTTTTATGTAACTTTCAAATGCTTCAGAGACGTTTCAAAAATTACTAATTTATTTTGCTGAAACCCTTCTGTAGTCTTTTGTAACGTATAGATGTCCGCCCTCGATACGTTTCTGGAAGGATTCACGGAAACGTAACCTTCTTGGGTTATTTCACCGACCCACAAGTCCTCTGGCACTAACGTTTCAATTACTGATCTGCAACGATTCCCTTGTAACCTCGCAGAAAAGTTTTTAACAAGTATGAAACGTTTTTGATTTTCTACCTCAATTTTAAGGGTATTTTGAAGTGATTTGAGGGGAAGAAGAGTTCCTAATATCCAACGTTCTTCTGACAAAAATGTAATTGGTATCAATTTCTATAGATTTTCGGACGCTCAATCGAATGAGACCATAGCGCGGTCGATAGATTTGATGGTTACCACGCTAACACAACTTTTGTGTAGTATTCTCAAGATTTTCCGAAATTTTCCATGAGGGTTATTATAACTCAAGCATTTTTGGAGTGATAAAAATTGTTCTGTACGCGTTCGAACGGTCGTCAAACACTCTCTCCAGCTGTATCGGTAGGCGAATAATTTAACTTTTAATAAGATAAGTGAGAAAAATAAAAATAATTAAAATTATCATAATGCAAAGGAGTTTTCCCTTACAGTCACCCATCTGTTGTTGGATGGAAATGTTCACAAATGTCGTTTAATATTATGAAATGTATGAGAATACGATATACTTACCTCGCAGTAATAGTAAAACTTTCAAAACATATGGAACCTTGATGAAACGTTTTAGAAACGTTCGGTGCTGTGTGGGAAGAGAGGAGTTAATCAACCTAGACAAATTTCGCAAAGAGATAGTTACATTTCGACAGTGAATTGGCAAAACCATGTATGTCTTTTCTCAAAAATTTTACAGGAGACGAGAAAAACTTCTTAATTTGCTCTATTACGAAGGAAACGCATAAATTTTCGTCACAACAACGAAGTAATCGTGCCATCTAATCACCATATCAATTTTAGACATTTTACAGTTATGATTTATGTTTTACAGATATATTTAGGACATACATGGTTTTGTCCAGTACTGGAGAAGACTTACGTGGTTTTGATAAGTTGTAGGGTGCTAGGTTCAATACTAAAGACTTTAGGATTATAACATTTTAATTAAGTTTTTCATAGAAAATAGGAACAAAATGTGACGAGGCACACAATTGGCAACTTATTTTACCAAGGTTAATCTTTTGGTTTTTCCAAAATTTTCGTCACAAGAAAACTGCCTTTTTATTTCTGCTACGTCTTCAAGCTTCATTTAAATGTTGCTGAATTGTAATTTAAAACAAATTTTCTACCTTCTCAATTAACTTTTTAAAAAATAAGAAATGAATAATGTTATCACAACATGGACTAGAGCATCCGGTGTGTTGACCAAGACACCCAAACCAGTGGATGGGTTATTCCAAACGTCCAAACTCACCCTCAATCAACAGAATAACATTAAAGTAGTTAGGTAATCATTATACTTTAGAACTTCAAGTTTGGACGGTTACTAGTAAGTGACAAGAACACAATAATGAAAGCTTGGGAAAATTCTTTGAAGAGAGCTGTCCATGACTGTAAGACACTAAAAAGAGAAAAATAAAAAAACGAAAAGGAAAAAATAACAAAAATTTCTCAACTTCGCAGCAACTCATTCGCCAACTACACATTTTAAGGACTACTTTCTACTCGTACTGACCTGACCACTTCCTGATTGATTGGATCACCTCCCCTAATAATATAAAAATTACTATTTCTCATTTCCCAAATGATTAAAAGACTTACCTGTCACCTCTGAATCGCCTCCAGATTCAAGACTATTCAGGACTACCCGATGGTTACAAATAAATATGAATTTACGACAAAGTAGTACCTAGGTGCCAGGTAATAAGTCTGGGTCTGGACGTGAAGATTCATAGAGAAATCTGAAATGGTTTTTAGGAAAAGGCGTGAATAGTCATCGTCATAATGATCTTGTTAAAAATCGGTTCTCATAAATAATGCTGGTTTGCTCTGTTCAAGAATCATGAAATTTACTCATTATATTTATATTCTTACTAATCGGAATCTATAGGCTTTTCCAATACAATATAAGAGAGGCGCCGACTCCAAAAATTTATCAATCTGGAGGCGATTCAGAGGTGAAAGGAAAGTCTTTTAATCGTTTGGGAAATGAGAAATAGTAATTTTTATATTATTAGGGGAGGTGATCCAAACAATCAGGAAGTGGTCAGGTCAATACGAGTTGTAAAGTAGTCCTTAAAATGTGTAGTTGGCGAATGAGTTGCTGAGAAGTTGTGAGAAGAGTTTTATTTATAGGCAAATATTTTTGAAGTCGGTTTTATTTTTTTTTAGTTTTTTTTAAATATTTGAAAAAGGTGTGATTTAAATACTACTTAATTAACACTCCTCTTTTATTTCGACAAAAAGGTTGAATTCAGTTGAAAACACCTAAGGTATCTTCCGTCTATTCAACCATAATTGTTTATTATTAAAACAATAACAACCTTATGAAAAATTTGGGTTTCTATATCAAGTTGGGTTCTAAAACCATGTATGTCTGGAATCTCAGCCAAACAAATCCATGTAAGTCTACCATTTGATTCCCTCGCACTTTCTGGGGCTTTTTTCATAACAATAAATTTAACTTACTGGTTTTACTTACTTCATATACACGAATCCACTAGAGACGGTGCAGAAGCACTAAATAAAAACTAGAATAAACGGAAAACTTACCTTCAATGAAGAACTTCCATCAACAGAGCGAAATTCGTCAGACTTACATGGTCTTACCACTACTGATGAAGGTAATAGACTTACATGTTTTTTCATTCGAGTACAGAGAAGAAATGATAACAGATAGGTGATAACAGCCGGTTCTGGTGGGTCGGGAGCCTCACAAAGTATCAGAATAGCTCAAAACCTTATTTTCGAAAAAATCAAGACTTACATGGTTTTGCCAATTCACTGTCGATTTTTTAATGAGATTTTCTAGGTGATGATTTCATTCATTACGACTTCCAATTTAAGCGTTTTCGACCTACTTTTTAGTGAAACTTTTACTATGAGAAATTGCACTGAAAATTGTCAGCATCGAGGAGAATATTTTCCTTCGATTCTTAGATAACCATATATTTTTAAGTTTCGAAAGGTTTCTTACAATGAAGAATAGTAAAGAAGAAAATTGGCGTTACCGCTAGAAATGACTGTATTCTGTCACTTCAATTGCTCAATGTTCTTTGGAAATCTAGCTCCAGACGCATGCATTCTGCGTCAGAACCGCATTGCAGCTGAAGTGAAGAAAGTTGTTCTGGTGCACAGGATGTATCTCTTTGAAAATTCGCCGGTGCATGTTCGTGAGCATGATTGACTGGCGTGCTAGCTCTAGGTGCAATCCGTTACCAGCAGCTACCGTTCAGTTGCCTACTTCGAACCGCCTCTCGAAAGCCGTGTGAGCGCTTCCTCGCTAAATTGCGTGACGGAGAACCGTCAAGTTCTTTCTTTCAAGTCCTCAGACTTGATCTGTTTCCACTTGATGCGAAATGTCTGTCATTCGGACGGGGTATTTGAAAATATCCAGGAGAAATTCTCGTAAATAGTCCCAAGAGAAAGGTTGTTATTAGTCGCAGCGATTCCGGTTCTCTTTTCGTATGACAGTTTTGGTTCAATTATGGACAGCAATGTAGAACATTTCTTGAGGGAGTGCGGCCTAAATCAACCCGCAAAAATAGCTTCCCTCTAATAAACTAAGTCGCTCAGGTTGATAAAAAGTTTTAGTGCTTTTTTTATATATAACATAAACGTAGGAGTTTTGGTTACTTTGTGAAACCATACGTCTGTAATAGTCACCACAATCTGCCATCCACCAGGAATTTATTTTATTAACATAATTACGTTTAAGCCGTTTAAAAAATATTATTTATGTTATAAACATAATTACGTTTAAGCTATTAAAAAAAAACACTTAACGCACTAAAACCCTCCACTGATTTCTCCAGTACCTTTCTTCAGTTTTGGAAAAATCAAGCCGCACTTTCAGGCCTTCTGGTTTTTTTTTGGAATAAACTCTTTGTAAATGAAAATTCAACGAAGGAAGCTGTGCGAAATATTCTGTTTGACGGGCCTTTTGATTTTTCGGTTTCAGACGGTGACAGCGGGAAAGACGACGAAAGCCTTGGTAGCGGCGGTGAATCGTCCGAACAGCCGAAATTCAGGCGAAATCGTACGACATTTTCACCCGACCAATTGGACGAGCTCGAAAAGGAGTTCGACAAAAGCCATTATCCCTGCGTGTCGACGAGGGAGCGGCTCGCTGCCAAAACCTGCCTGTCCGAAGCCCGAGTCCAGGTGAGTTTCAGTCCCTTTTGAAATAGCATTATTCCGTGATTGGGCTTATTAATGCAATTCAACCTCGTTCATTTCCCCGTTCCGGAAAGCCAGTTCCGTGCCCTCCAACAGCGACAATTTCCAGTGAGTATTGGATGGGAGCAACTGTTTTTCATAGTAGTAACACCAGGCATAATTACGTATCAAAACTTACTGACTATAATCTGTCAAACTCTGCTGAAGAACACTTTTATTGAGCACCTGCATTAACTCGCTGGAAATCCACTACCTTTTCCAATTAGAAGAAATTTACTCTCGAAGAATAGAGCGTAATTTACCCTTAGAATCATCGATTAAATAACGGTAGAGAGCTTCGAAGGAACCGAAAAAAGCGAATCACTCTAGCACCAAAACTGGTCAAGCCAATGTTAGTAGCTCTTTCGGAACGGACTAAGAAAAATCAATTAAACGATCATAATAACTGAGCAGTGACACTTTTCTTAATTTTTCTTTTCCTTGTCGTCGCATTCCTTGATGTCCAGGAGTGTGAGGGGGAGAAAAACGAGGCGACTCGTTCTCCGATTCATTATTTGCTGGCCGAGCACTTTCGCCCGTTCGGGCAGCAAATAACGAATCGGAGAATGAGTCGAATGGTTTTTCAGCCCCTGGACAATTCCTGATTTCCTATGACTTCAACATCATTCTCTCATTCTGCGTTAGAAGAAATCGTCGACCCAGCGAACTTTCCCCTTATTCTGAAAAAAAAAATCGAAAAGAACTGGCCGCTTTTAAAAAGATTTATAGCCGATCATTCAGCCCTTGCCCTCAAAACCAAAGTGAGCTCCACGCCTCAAAAACCGTCATACCGAATACCGTATCATTATCGAACCACCTCTGACCGGATCACTCAATCGTTTGTAGTGCCTTTTTCGAAGCTACGTTCATTCCCGAAACGCCCTCTATTTTTCACCTATCGAGAGTGTCGAAGAAATCATATCGATAATTGACGCCCTATCAATGGGAATTACGGCATCGATCAATTTTGCATTCACAATGATCAAGAATCTGTTCACAAAATGACACTTATGGGTATTTGAAAAGGCAGCCATGAACATGGACGAACTGTGTAGGTACAGAAAAAAGGCTATAAGCCATAACATTCAAAACTATACTGATAAACCATATTTCCAGAATCTGTGGTCATCTGGAAAATTGTCCTTTTGAAGAACTCTGCCCGACTTGAATCACAATAATACAGCGTCCCAAATTCGAATCACACATTAACGGCTAGTTTTAGTAGGTACCAAATATTTGTAAAATCATGTTTTCCCGTTTTGTTTCAGGTATGGTTTTCTAACCGAAGGGCAAAATGGAGGCGCCATCAACGAATGAATGCTCTTAAATCCCAACAGCAGCAACACGCTTCTGGGACAAGCACGTCTGACGATAGAACTTCCGACTGGAGAGGAATGGGAGGAGAGCACAGTGCCTTCAAAGCACCGCATTCGGACGACAAAATGTCTGAAACGTCGGAAGAAATCAACGTCACCGACGACGAAAACTCTCGAGGCTTGGACGGGCTTTCTTCGCCATGCGAACGAGACGTCCGAGCGTCGATTGAGAGCTGGAGAGAAATGGCAGGCCTTCCCTTGAACTTGAGGCCCCAACCTCCTCCGTCGGATCTTCAGCAGCCTCTGCAGCTGACCAAATATCCAAGGGATAGATTACCTTAACCTTGCAGAGTCATTTCCGCAATATCAGTGCGTTCCTAGATAATGCTCTTGGTTGGTGAAAGTGAATCACCAAAATATTCTCGACTTTTCATACACGAAGTATGAAGCAATTTCTACCACCTGAAGGATTCATCTACTGTGTCTAAACATATTCTGGAGCCGAGATATCCATGATCAACTGCAGAATTAGACAACGGTTCGGTCAAGATACTCAATGTCAAACTCTAAAACGTATTTCAGCCGAACATTAATTTTTTTTTTTTTTTTTTGTGGAATTCAAAAATGGAAGTGGGTTGACTGTCGAAGTTTAAATTGCTTTTCCACAAAAAAAAAAAGAAAAAAAAACCTACTGTCACAACCTATGAAAAGGGAGAAGTCTCTTCAGCTGAAATTCAAAGGAGGTTATCTGACAATTTGCAACGACATGATGCTTCAAGGCACCTGAACGACAGTCGTGTGAATCCTCCTCGAACACCGTCGTCACATCGAGTCCGACATTTTAATAGTACTGCTTCAGTCTGAACACATTGAAGCCTCATTTGTCAACAAAATGCTCAATTAAAATTTACATAGCTGCAGTTGCTCCAGTAGAGCTCTCGAATGATAAAATTTCAAAATTAAATTAATTACAAATCCCGATCTGAAAGGCATCCTTACATCGAAAAAACCAATGATGCATTCACAAAAGAACGTAATTCGTTTCGCAACATTTTCACTCGTTGTACAATTTTACGTAATAAAATTAAAAAAGAAATGTGATATCGCTATATTTATTGATGCATGTAAATATCTATACGATAATAGTTTAGGGAAAATTGTAGAAATTCATATGATAATACGTCTCGGACCAAGTTTTAGCTGTATAAGTTTTTTTGGGAAGTGTTCGGAATATGGTGCTTGAAGACTAAAATTAAATGTGCATTGTTTTCGTGCCAGCTCTACTTGACATTAGAAAATTGTCAATTTCAACGGGATATTTAGCATTGTGTATACGGAAAATTTTCCCGATCCTAAACGATAAGTGCACGTCTACTATTTGCAAAAATCGTACGACCGATTTCGGTGTTTCATTATTCACGCGAATAATTCGTTCTCTCACTTTCCCGTCTGTGTATTATTACTGTAAATTTTCGGATTGTAATTTATTTTTTATTGTTGCAATAAAACCGTAATTATTATTGAAATAATTTTCCTGCAACGTATCGATCCGGTTTTATTTTATCGGATTTCTCCTTTGAACCACATGGAGCTGAAGTTGGAGAAACTCATTCCACCTGAAAGAAGGCGAAAAAGTATATAATTGCGCGAAAAAATTGTATATGTACGAACTTTATTCGTAATTATCGCTTCGTTTCATATTGGCGAGTAGTTCCGGTTTTAGAATCAAGTAGTGCCCACTGAGGCCTTCGAAAAAAGGTGGCCAGCTAATTGGCCGAACATAATATCCTCTCTTCCGATGGATGACTGTTGTGACATCTAGAAAGGGTTTTTACACTTTCGAAAAGGTCTAGCACTGTCATTGGATCAACGGCTCTGAGGGGGTTTACTGAATGAGTCCGCAACCTTCACGGATACGGACAATCTGAGAGCTAATGAACCAAAGGATGCTCGGAATTGTTGGGACCTGGAAAAAACTAAGGCGACCCTTGTTCAACTTGGAGGTGCATGAGGGTTTTTTTTAGGCATCAGTCGATTTTACGATTCGAATGTGTGAAAAACTATACAACTAAGAAAACCTTCACTCATTATATTTGACATAGTATCATTTTAAGTGGCTTCGTTCAAGGTAGTAAGGTATTTCCCCGATTTTCTTTCTTCTATTGATCTCCATTCAGGAAATTACTTTAAAAACCTGAGAATAAGAAAGTATCATTACTTGTCTAATAAATCCGAAAAAGCAGCACGAACCATTTTCTCGAATAGCGCTTACCTCAAGTTTCTGTGAGACATGAAGCGAATTCGCCCCTCGTTACAAATTTAGCTTTGTTAGCTTCGATAAAATTGAGAATTCAGATTTTTTTTCCACGAATTTCAACCTCAGGAGCTCAACTGCGTGAGCTATTACTACCCAACTGCATTTAGATTTACTACGTAATTCAGAGCGAACTCGCATTTTATCTTGCATATTTTTCGCGACGCATTTCCCATCTCTGACAAATAATTGTTTTGCGTAGTTATCTCTCGTTATGATTTGAGTGAAGGAAGAGCTCACCTAACGAGGGAAATAATTAATACTTGGAAATGGAAGCGATTATTGTCATGTAAGACCTTGAACACGCATATTATCTGTACAGGTTGCCGATTTCGTATTTACCTGGGTTACCAGATATCGCATTTGGCAATGAATTGGAATATGTGCGTCTGAGATTGGAGCGTCTCACGTTATTCAGAGAATTAGTAGGAATGTGTTTCAAAAAGCACAAACTTGGATGAATTAATATTTTGTTAATATCGACCAAAACATAGATAGCCCAATGATACCCTTGTTTCGATAGTGTACGCCACCTAAGGTATTAGAATTTGTGAATAATAGGATAGCCACGTTGCAAAAACCTGTCCTAAGTGATTTTTTTACCGAAATTTTTTCCAGTCATGCTCAGCCTAGCGCACGTTTTTGGACCGAGAAAACTGGCCTATGACTTCTTATACTCCTCAATGGCAAGCAGAAAATATTACACAATCTTGAGTTCGAAGAACTAAAAATATGCCGTTTTTGGCTCTCCTAAAAATTTTTTGAAAATTCCCATTCAGGTTTTTGCCATGTGGCTGTCACATACTATTCGTATTTCGGTGCGGACAGAGCTTTCCTTGGCTTTGAAAATGCTCGCAATCCTCTGTTTATAAATTTGACATCGACCTCGATCTAATTTGCTCTCAGGTTTTCATCACAGGTTTTGAAACTCGGCTTCGTAACGGGCGCATAATTTGTTCCTTTACTTTATACAGGCTTTCCTGCGTTTAGGAATGACGCCCCGAAGGCCTCCCATGACGAAAAGCCGTCAGGACACCCGTCGAACACCGTTTGATACCGCGATCAGCCGGCGCTTGCTTCATTGCTCGACCCCGTAGCCTCCCATACTGATAAACCATCACGATTACCCCAACATAACAGACAACAGGCAAAGCCAACTCATAACATACAAGTAACAAGGCGCGACCCGGCCCACACACAATGTCCTCCATTGTGCTTCGTCGGTTAATTGATTATAGACTTTTTTCTATTTTTTCCCTTGGCGAGCCTTTGAGAGGCCTCTTGTCCAAAATTGAAAGTCACCATTCTGCCATTAACCCTGGTCCCCGCTTGGTAGACCTTTCCTCCTTGAGCGATTCGTTTCATTATGTAAACCTTTTACCTGACACACTTCACCCTTCGAAGAGATCAATAACGGGGGAAAGATTTGACGAGTTTGTACAGGATGAAATTTTGCTCGGCTTATCACTCGATTCGTAACAATAAGTGCTACATTTGCCATACTTCACTACGTACGCTGCAATCGCGAAACATTTATTTCTTTTTAACCGACTTCAATTTTTTTTTCGGTATGTGTTGTCCGCTGGCGTTCAGCTCCTGTACGTCCGATCGGGTTACTTTTTTTTTTGTTTGAAAGGGTTACTATCCAGGTAGGTCCCATAATTTTTTCAATTGAGTCCATCCAGTAGTTACGTCCCCAGACGCGGAGAAACGCCGGAAAACGTGATTTTCGCGAAAAAAGGAAATTTTGACTTTGCAAGCGTATAACTTCTAGAATACTAGCTCGATTGTTTTGTTTGTGGTGTCATTTTGTTCATAATTTATCTGCCTACAAGGGCCTAGCTTCAATTTTTCGTTCGGCATTCTAATATAGCGTGTAGAGAAGAAAGTGTAACAAAAAACGTGATGCCGATTTTCACTTTTTTGAGGTTTTTCGAGCACCGTTCCCAACCACGTTGAGAAAAAAAATATGAACACTATTGCACATGAAAGCACTTAGCTAGAGCTTTCTAACGATGCTAAAAAATCAAGCTTATTAACATCGATATTGCTCAATTATGGTGCTTTGAAATGCACCTACATTTAACAATTTTAACTAACATATTACTCAATTAACTAACGGAAGATTTTCGGAATGAAGGTGACAGAAAGTTTCTCTATAGGTTGAGACAATATTTAAGAAAACTTTTTACCGAGTTTACACAGCGGTCAAGAAGATGAAGAATACGAGTTTCTGAAATTCAGAAACAAGTCACGTTGGAAAATCGATGTTCACGCTTCGCTGGCCGACCGGCCAAGCCGCTATCCGATGATCCTTTTGATCCTCAGAATTTAAAATTCTTTCCTTGGAAGCCTAAGCACAAACTAAGGCTCCTTCATCGCCTCGTCATCGCTTCTCTTCGTCGTCTTACTGGCTACCGCCGATTTGCCGCATGACCGCTTCCACGATTTCGGTAGCCGAAGCTTGTACGTCGGGATACGCGGCCGCTGACTGATATTCAACAGGACACTCAGGGCCGTACAGTAGTGGGTTCCACATGTTATAATTAAATCTGTCTCGGGTGTCGGGAGAGGTTCAGTTTTCGAAGTCCCTTTCCACGCCTCAGTTGCTTGTCGGAGCGCACTTGTTTACACGGCGAGCGCCTTTTGCTCTTTCGAAGGCTTCTCCAACTTACCTTCTTTCGGATTCTCAAAACTTCGTCGACTTTTCGGGTTTCATCTTCCCATAGATTTTTTCCATCGAGATACGCCCGAAGAATCAGTTGCCCGCCGTGACAAGAGTGGAGAATCCGCCCGAGAGACGTTCCCATGGACGGACTGAAAGATGTAATAAAATACACGAAGCAGATACGATCGAATTAAAATAAATTTATATTGAAACTAATCAAGAAATGTTTTGCACAGTAGTTTATTCTTATTTTGCTTCAATTATGATTTAAGAAGACCGTCCATTTCTGATAGTAAGTATTACAAATATTTGTAATCGTATTTTAAAGTGTTTTTCTTTTTCTTAACCATCCGATTAAAAAATAAATTATTTGACTTACGATACAGCTGAAGAGATATCATATTATCTTCTCGAGCTATACCATCAACGTAAATTTCTCTAAATCGTTGTGATAACTCGAGAACCATTGAAGACGTTCGACACCTGTATAGTCTTATTCGAATCAGCGTCGAATTTTCTATATATATTTATATTAATCACGGATATTTCAAAATCATGGAAAACACGAAATTTTTGCCCCTCAAAACCTACCAAAATGACTCTCAAAATTAAGGTAGCGTATCCGTTAAAAAATTAAGCCATAGTCAGACCAAGATTGATTTTCGTTGAAAATGTCAAGAATTTAGCTGTTATAGTTTCCTCAGAAACTTTTTGTTGGCGGACGGACAGATTTTTTTTTAACCGAATATTCTGACCCTACATACCTTGAAATTTAAAACATCAAACTTTGAGGTTGATACATTTTTTGTTGGGCGATTGCAATGGTTTATTATTGAATAATAATCAACTTTGCTTCTTTTCCTTATCGTCACATTTTTTATCTATGTGAGGGGGAGGAAAACACATTTTCCGATTCTTTATTCGCTTGCCGAGCACTTTCGTCCGTTCGAGCATCCTCAGGGCGACGTGAAGCCGTTTCCACAGGAGAATGGGTCGCCTGGTTTCTCTTCCCCTCACATTACCTGGAATCAACTTTATGGTTCGGACTGTGAAATAAGTAGACACGTTCGTTGACGTCACTCAGGTGCCTTATTACAACAAAATGAAGGCCACAGATTTAAACCGCATCGTTTGAACAAGAGATTTTAATTAAGGCGATGTAAAATGATTGGAATTGACTCGTGTGGCTTTGCTCTCACCAGTTAACCAACCATTCTTTCATAAGCACTCAAAATCCCTCTGAAAAAGAAGTTTAAATTAATAGTGGTTCGGCGTTGTTAATCGTTCCTTGCTTTCCAATTGCAAAATTATCGTATTAAAATTTCTTGCAGGGCCGAAATCCAGACACGCTTTCGGACATCTGAGTTTTTTCGAAACAATAGAATGACGTAATTCGATGTCCGGTAAATTTACAGGGGCGGAATCGCGTGATTTAGTTTGCTTATCATTTCTAAGACGGCTGAATATCAAGGCAAAATAATAGGCGGTCTCGAAATGGATCGTTTTAGGATAGTTCCAGAAGAAAGCGCTTCGAAAAGAGTTGCCCACGACAGGCGAAGCTTGTGCGACATCGCGTGACTCACTTGTACGAAGACGAGCAGGTTTTCATGGACTGGATAGAGACTATGTTCAGGTTCAGCATATTTGGAGAACTTTGAAATTTGAAGTAGTAGGTATTTTCTAATGCAAGTAATCGGTTGGATTCTATTAATACGCAAGGCACAATAGCATTCTCGTAGAGGGGTTGTGAAGGGGAGAAAAACCAGGTGACTTATTCTCCAGATTTTTAATGGCTGGCCGAGCACTTTCGCCCATTCGGGCATCTTCAGGGCGACGTGGAACCATGAGGTCCACAGTCATGAGGTCCATGGTTCCACGTCGCCCTGAAGATGCCCGAATGGGAGAAAGTGCTCGGCCAGCCATTAAAAATCTGGAGAATAAGTCGCCTGGGTTTTCTCCCCCTCACAACCCCTCTACTACAATAAATGCGACGACAACCAAACGAAGAATAGCATTCTCTTCTCGATTGATTTTATTTCTCCCATCATCATGTTTCTACGATATTTAGATGATAGCTAACAGAATTTCCGGCTATTGAATAAATATTTCAAATATCGACCGTACGGTGGATGATTTGTTTTGTGGATAAATTTATGAAGAAATCGCCGCATATTTAGCGAGAAAATCAAGCATTTCTTTTAGGTGTTGAACTATGAGCGGGAAATAATGCCCGGTTCGGTAATTCAACCACGGTTGGAAACGTACTAGCGGTCAATGGCCGTTGTTAAAGCCGATGGAACAGGAGTTCGACGAAACGGTTCTTCATGTCGATGACGGGCTGACAGATTGCTCGGTTTTTTTACCTCAGCAGAGGCAATTTACTTTCTGAAGAGCTTCTGCGACTCAGTCGACGGCACGGAACCAGAATTAAAACAGTGGACACCGAAGACAGGGCAAAATTGACACTCGCAAACAAAATGAACAGACTAGTGAAAGAAAATACGAAGATTACACTTACAAGCGTAATTATATTGAAGCCGTAGTTATCGTTGACTTATGATTGAGGTATGTAAATAACTATTTATCCAGTTGATTAAATTTTATAGTATTTTTTATATTTTGTACCCGATGGTTCTTGAGTTTTTAACTACCCTATGATTTTGAGTTTTTTAACTACCCTATGATCATAACTAGTTTTTCCGTTAGCTCAGTCTTAATATAGATCGTTCTTATCAACCCACGCGCTGCCGATTAAAGTGACCGTCGTCCGAAACGAAATCCTCATTCCCTAAGGAAGGCATTTTTTCCACAAGGATCGAAGGGTTTTAATAAATTAGCCAAGAACCGAATGAGTCGGTTAATTGAGACATTCGGAACAGTCGGATCCGACGGACACTGGGGGACAACATTGCCGCTGGACGGCATACGATCGGTAACAAGTCGACGAGCTTTTCGAAGCGAGGAAGACAAAAAAAGAAAATAATAAAATTAAAAAAAAAAAAAAACTGGTTCGAACGTCGTAATAGGATTAGAAGAGTCCTCGGAAGAATCTTACAAGACGCCGAGGCTTACAAGATAGTCCGCTTCCGATAAGTGAAATAACTCATTCCCACCGATCCTGCCACTCTTCGATTCCTCGAGAGCTGTATTGCCTTCCAGAGAAAGAACTTCCACTGGGAAGGGTTCTGATTAATTATTCATGATCGGAAAGACCGTCTTCTTCACAACGGGAACCCGTTGAAGAGGTGAGATTTTATTGGTCGATGTATCGACGGCGATGAAAGTGGTTGGGTTTATTGGAAATGGAATCGAACTCAGAGAGCACACCCATTGATTTCATAGTGTTCCCAAAGGTCTTATGGGACTGACTCCACGGACACTACTGCTTAGAAAGCTTTCTCTGTACAGTTTCCAAAGAGAGAACGGTACTAAAGGGAATTGTACGGTATTTAAATGAGACTTATGGGCCAGTAAAAATAGATTCAAGCGGTACTAATTCTGATTTAACTGAAAGCGTTTTTAATGCCATCAGTTTGATAGAGAAATCTAAGTTACCACAATTGAACATGCTTATATTATCTTAAGAAACTTGAGAAAAATATTTCAAGAAATCGTCTTTCTTCCACTACCTATTTGATCAAAAAATCCCTCTCGATCCGACGATTTTCGAAGCTGAAGAGTTGAAAAATAGACGAAGAATTTTCGAAAATAGTTATTTAATGAAAGGCTGAGTAAGAATATGAAATTAGAGTGTTTAACAGTTAAGACCAGTAGCCGCTCAGAGTTAGCTTCATTATTGTAAATCCTTAGGCAGCCTTGTACGATACGTAGAGACAAAAAAAAATTGTTTCAAGCCTCACGCGATGGGATGTTCGCTTCTCGACGGCTAATTATACACGAAGGAAAAAAAAAACCGTCTAGTTGTAGAGATTCAAGGGAACGAACTGATTTCGTTGCTTCATGTGATGAGGAAGACACCGTGGAGAGGAAGGTTTTTCGAAAACGAGTAGCAACTTCAGGCCGAATCGAACACGCGAGGATGCTCTAGCTCGAAGGCGAACCCGGAGGAAACAGTCGGGATAAGTCAGAAATCGAGGAAAATATTCAGCTACCTAATAGTCTCGAGATGTTCTAAGATGAAAGAATGCAGACGCGTCAAGGGTGATCTTGGCGATGTAGCCATGCTCAATTACTCCTCTGCTCCCAGAACGTTAGAGCAACCTGTACAGATTCGGAAGGGAAGACTTTTCGAAAAAAGTTTACTTCTGTTCGGGTCACGCTTTAAAAATTATTCCATTCTCATTACAATCATTAGATTATCGGACGTTTGAATCGTAGAAAACACGAAACATCATAGAATAAACACCTAAGGGTATAAATGTGGAACTGGAACGATCATAAGCAGCTGTGCTTGATTTTTATGCGTTGAGTAAAATTCAAATCTTTCGAGTTTAGAATTTCGAGTTAAAAAGTTAAAAGTTAAAGTCAGTTCCGAGTTAAAACGCTGCAAATGATTATACAGTGGTTTATAATTCCTTTGCTTCAAAAATAATTTGAAAAGACCATCCTTTTTACTTCCATGTTTACGTAGTAAATGGAAGTATTGAGATCGTCCGAAAAGTCGAATTCGGAACCGAGGTCCTGATGGAAGAAATTTTCATAGTAGTATACTCAGAAACACTTTCTGAACAAGTGTCTGTGTGTCTGTGTGTCTGTGTGTCTGTGTGTCTGTGTGTCTGTGTGTCTGTGTGTCTGTGTGTCTGTGTGTCTGTGTGTCTGTGTGTCTGTGTGTCTGTGTGTCCGTCTGTCTGTGGTCACAAACTGACATAAATCGCCATATCTCCCTGAAAAATGGATGAAACCCTATGAAATTTTGAGGGAATGTTTTCCCAGTGATTGTGCAAAATTAGGTTTTTCCGGATTTTGAATTACACACAGTACTTCCGAGATATAAGCGTTCAAAGTTTTTTCTGTTTCGATTTTTACAGGCTATGAGAGTCAATATTTTTCTACGTTTGAGGGCTTGAAATGTCGGTTATGGCAAGCAGAAAACGCTAGATTTTTTGTATAGTGGGTCACATACAATGCCTCCACGTTATGAGCGTTTTTCACGATTTCACTAGTGCATGTTTTGTATTTTGATTTTTACAGGCCGCAAAACTCAATGTATTTGAACGTTCAAGGTCTTAAAATGATGGGGTCGGCGATTGAATGATGCCTGATTTTTATCAAATGGGTCACATGCAGTACTTCCGCGTTATTTGCACATTTGCTACATTTTGATTTTTATAGACCACAAAAATGAATATATTTGAACGCTGGAGGACTTAAAATTTTTCTATATGACAGTTGAATACCGCTTGATTTTTGTTATTGGGGTCACATGCAGTACCTCCTCGTAAAACCCATTTTCAGTTACTTTATTTGTATTTATTGGGTCTCTTTGCTTTAAATGTGACCAACTTTGACCTCGTTCACAAAACTTGTTTTGCATAGTTTGGATAACACACAGTACTTCCGCAATATGCCATTTTTTAACTTTTGAGATTTTAATAGACCGCAAAAGTGAACATACATTATACGTTAAATTTTCTATATGACAGCTGAATATTGCTTGATTTTTATTATCGGGGTCACCTGCAGTACCTCCTCGTAAAACGAATTTTCAGTTATTTTATTAAGCGTTATTGTACTTTTAGGGTCTCTTCGCTATAAATATTACCAACTTTGAACTCGTTCACAAAACTTGTTTTGTATAGTTTGGGTAACACACAGTACTTCCTCTTCATGACATTTTTCGGCTTTTGGGACTAATATAAACCGAAAGAGCGAATACCTTAGACCTCAAGTTTTTTATATGATAGCCGAATATCGCTTGATTTTTATTATCAGGGTCACATGCAGTATTTCCTCGTAAAACGATTTTCAGTTATTTTATTAAGCGTTATTGTACTTTTTGGGTCTCTTTGCTTTAAATATGACCAACTTTGACCTCGTTCACAAAACTTGTTTTGCATGGTTTGGGTAACACACAGTACTTCCGCTTCATGCCGTTTATTAACTTTTGAGAGTAAGTATAAACCGCAAGAGTGAATATACTTTAGACTTTAAATTTTTCTACATGACAGCTGAATATATTGCTTGATTTTTATTATCAGCGTCACATGCAGTACTTCCTGGTAAAACGCATTTTCTGTTATTGGACTTTTTGGGGCTGTTTGCTCTATATTTGACCAGCTCTGACCACGTTCACAGAACTTGTTTTGTATAGTTTGGATAACACACAGTACTTCCGCCGCATGCCGTTCTTTTGCTTAAGAGATGTTTATAGACCGGAAGAGTGAATATATATGAAGGCTGGGAGACTTTAAATTTTTGTATATCAAAGCTGCATATTGCTTGAGTTTTAATTTCCGGGTCACATGCAGTACTTCCTCGTAAAACGCATTTTCAGTTATTTTATTCAAGCCTTATAGTACTTTTGGGTCTCTTTGCTCTATATACGACCAACTTTGACCAAGTTCACAAAACTTGTTTTGTATAGTTGGGATAACACACAGTACTTCCGCCTTATGCCGTTTTTTTGCTTTAGAGATTTTCGTAGGCTGCAAGAGTGAATATACTTTAGACTTTAAATTTTTCTTTACGACAGTTGAATATTGCTTGATTTTTATTATCGGGGTCACATGCAGCTGCATTACTTCCTCGTAAAACGCATTTTCAGTTATTTTATTCTAGCGCTTTTGTAACTTTCGCGCCTCTTTGCTTTAAATATGACCAACTTCAACCATGTTCAAAATCCTTGTTTTGATCACACACCGTACTTCCGCCTTACGCCGTTTATCGCTGTTGAGCTTTTTACAGGCTACAAAAATCAATATATTTGACGCTAGAGGGGGTATTTAACATTGTAATGGCGAGTGAAAGACGCATACCATACTATACCATGGTTATAACAACTGTTACCGACTCAAACATGGAAGTACTGTGTGATCTATGCACACCACTGGTTTGGTTTATTATTCAATAATAAACCATCGTAATCGCCCAAAGAAAAAAATGTCTATGCCTGTATCATCAGGCGAATAATTGAATTTCAATTAGATAATCAGGAGAAACAAAAATAATTAAAATTACGATAGTTGCTAAGGAGTTTGCCACTCTGTTGTTAAATAGAAAAATCACAAATGTTCGGGATACACTACAAAAGTCGATGGTTTTCTTAAATTATAATTGAATCGAATAATAATAAACTACAGTACAACCATTTGCAGCCATTCTCTATAGTAACTAATCAAAACTCTTGAGAATATTTCCTTCTAACAACATATTGGAAACTAATAGCAAAAATAAACTGTGATTTCAAATATTTTTAATTTTCTTAATTATATTATTCAAAGTTAAATAATTTCCCCATCGGTATTCTTATGAAAATTTTTAACGAAGATTCCAACGAGTATATAACGTTTATTATAACAACTATTTTTTACGACATTTCTTGGACCAGACCATAATGCCCAAATTTCTCAAAATCACAAAAATTCCACAGGAAAGCTGCAATAACCCAAAACCATTGAGCTATCGACCCCATTACGGTTTTATTCGATTCATCTTCCAAAAATCTATATAAATTGATTCCCAATACACCTTTGTCTGAAAACCTTGGAAAATACAAAAACGCAAAAAAATATCAAACACCAAACGTCAAACACATTGGACGATAGGGATTTTCCACTCTCAATACTCTCCAAAAATACCCTTAAAATTGACGTCGCGATTTGGCTGAAGAGCCACAACCAGGCCAAGATTGATTTTGGCGAAAATTTCAACTACGCTATTAGTTTCTTCAGCAAATTGTTGTCGTCGGAGGGACAGAATAGTTTTTAATCAAATATTTGGATTCTACATGCCTTGAAACATAAAACAACAATTTCGAGAGGAGGTTAGAATTTTTTTCTTCAACGATTGGAATGACTTATTACTGAATAATAAACCAAAATCAGTCAGCAAATTTTTTAATTTAGCCGATCGTACGACGCTAATGATGCAGCTGATATTGGCTTTTTCACAGTAAATATTCTGCCGGTTTTGACGGATATTCATTTAAACTGCGATTGAAGCAACATCAATCTTGTTCAGAAGTTGACCATAGCACGTGATTTAGTACATTCGAACGAGACGTTAAACAAGAAACGACTCACAACATTATTACAGCCATGCTCACGCGAGCCATTTGACAATAAAATGGAATTAAAATTCATAGACTTTTTTACCCCGGTTCGATGAAAATCGTCGACGGGCTGCATCATTAATTATAGGGCAGGGATATTTTTTCCTCCCAGACAGAACATTCGAAGACAGTCGGAACGAGTCGAACGTTTTAATGCCTTTGAATGATGAGATGTGCGATTCAATGTACGAAAAAGCCTCATGCCATGATACGCTCGCCTTCGTCGTAAGCAGAAAATTTTAATCGAAAAATGCGAAGTGAAAAAGTCCTCGGCGTGCAAAGTTAATGCTTTCTGACGGCTTGGATTTTTTCCCGTCCGTCGGCCGCGACCGATTGGACGGCACTTAATTTAGATTCGTTTTTACGGGCCCTAAAAGTCAAATTGAGTTGCGCAGTTTTAAAAAGGTTCTGCAAAATAAAGCTTATTGGTTAAAGTAAGCATATTCGTAAAGTAAGCATTAGTAAGCGGTTCGCGGCATTTATCGAATGCGACGTCCGAAAAGTGAGAATATTGGAAATTCGAATATTAGAGAGTTTTTGCTTTTAGCGATGTTTTTCCACAGCGTCTGTGAAAAGTTTTGGTTACTTTGTAAAATTATACGAAACCACAATTCACAGCCATCGTGGAAAACACTTATTTTTTTATTTTTTTTCTACTAATTTTCTCGCGCTGAGATTGTTGAACCCCTTTTCACCAAGATAGGAGACAAAGAGAATTCCGCTGATTTTTAAATAAGTCATATCGATTTCGGCAATTAGGCCATCATCAGTAACGAAATAAGTAAGTCGTAAGATTGTTTCTGATGTTGACCTAATCGCCGAAATCGATATAAAATTGGAAAACCAGTGGAATTCGTGACAATCTCTTAGTCCTTTATCCTGATAGAAAAACACCGCTAAAATCAAAAACTCCCTATTGAAACTGTGTCAACGTTGTAGATACAATCTATAGGAAATCAAATTCTAGAAAACAAACTGAGTGAGTTGGTTGAGAGGAATGCAGGAACATTTTACATCCATACCTACAAGTACAGAGATCATATATAATGTCGAACTCGCACGAGCCCTTGGAAAATTTGCGTGTTTATAAAACTGAGGATTTTTTCGCTCTCTGTATGTGTATCAATATTCTAAGAAACGTCGCAACTGATTTTACAGTGGCATATTGATTCCATCCTGAATCGGAAACACCATACATTTGTAATAGTAAACAAACTATTCTGAAGATTCGTGAACGTTTCTACCTAACAAGAGATAGAAATGAATAAGGGAAAGCTCTTAAGCACCATGTTCATTTGAATTATTTTTCTTTTCCAAATTATATAATGAAAAAAAGTTAAAATATCCACCTAACGGGAGAGCTGAAGAGAGTGATTCACAACCATTCCAACGATTATGTAGAACGATGATTATAGCTCTAACAATTTTCGAGCTATCAGGGCAAATTTCCGAAAAATCTCGACAATTCTACATAAAAGCTGCGATAACTCGAGAACCATTAAAGCTATCGACCCCGCGATGTTCTCATTCGATTCAGCATCCAAAAATCTGTAGAAATTGAGGTAGCGATTTGGTTAAAGAATTGAGCCATTGTAAGGCCAAGATTGATTTTTGGTGAAAATTGCGAGAATTTAGCTGTTATAGTTTCGTCAGAAGTGTTGACAGAAGGATGGACAGAATTTTTTAATTGGATATTCGGATTCTACCTTGAACGTAAAACATCAAATTTTGAGGGGGAGAGAATTTCTTCCTTGGGCGAATAAAATGGTTTATTTCTAAGCTCTAAACAAAAAGAAAAATTGAATTCAGAGTTTCAGAGCCCAATAACTAATGGTAGTCTGCGAACAATGTTTGACTATGTCGCATGATCGAAGAAAAGCCACACGTGATAATTATGACAGAGTTCGCGCACTTTTTCTGTATAAGTCTTAGATTGAAAATCTTGGCGTTTTCTCTTGTCAAACGCGCTTTTGAAGAGCAATTAGCCAAACTACAGACGGGAGGATACCAAAAAAATTACAGGTCATGTTCACTGGGCATCAATTTTTTCTCAAGTGTCTTCTTTTGAACGTTTTTCTATACACTTTTAAGACAATAGGATGCGCGCATGCGATTAAACTCGGCGGACGCTGCTCTGAGAAATTGCTGGCCCGTCACTCACTTCGGGTTTTAAGAGCGTTTCCCTCTCGAACACGCTTGCGTGCAAAAATGGAAAACAAAATTAACTTTAAGTATTACCTATTGAATGCAACAGAAACGAGTTATGCGGTTCGAAGAAGCCGAAGCGACGCGAACGCGGCCGTTGTTTATATTCGCGCAATTACTGATCCGGATTTCGAGGTTGCAGAGTCGATTGAAGTAGTCTATTCGGTTGAAATTTAATTGAAAACGAATGCTCACAAATTTTTAATAGTATAACCATCTTGAAATTACACGAGACTCATCCTTGACAATAAAAATTGGAGAAATCGTCGGTGTAAAACCTTCAACTACGAGTTCAAGCATCAACTGGTAAGTTAGTACAATGCGTTCACCTACAAACGGCTAAATGTAACTGTACGAAGCTGATGTGTACAATAATTGTTTCTAGATTGGTTCATTTATCTCGATCGTCCCTCTCGATATTATTGAAACTCCAAAAACGAGGTTCAACTGATTAAATCAACAGGAGTTCGAAATACGTGTGATGCGAAACAATCCTCGTCTGAATCCGTCCGATTTCGCGTGCTGTGGTCATGACCACGTTCCGACGCAGGAAACAATTATCGTTTTCCAGTCGAAAAATTAAATGTTATTGCTCGAGTACAATCTACCTGCCCAGGCTAATTAGTTTCGAAATCATTACCTTTCCGGTTTTTCAGTGCCGACCTTTTTTCTCTTATTATTTCTACATCTGAATCTGTCCCTCGATTCCCAGTCACGAAGCTTGCATGTCAATTGAGAAGAGGCTCAATCTGATGATGAATTAGTGACATGCTACACCTATGTAAAGCAGGGGATTTTTTAAAGCGATTTCTTTGTCTGGCTTTCTGATAAAAATAATTCATTTCCTTTCCGAGTCTTCCTATTTTTAATTCGGTTACCCATTCTCATTGTGATGCGTTTTTCGTATATTTTACACCAGGGACGGTTTCCCTTTCGATTATGAATAACTACGTTTTTCAGGACAGTTGTCCGCCGAGAAAAAGTGAACTACTTGTAAAGTATGGTGTACTTTCATGCAAAAGAGAAGAGCAGATGCAGACGAGAAGATGCATGATGCTATATCACGGAATGGTTATAAACGAGAAGTCAGTGATGGAATATCATTAAGCCTGTTGTACGGAGAACAGTTCCATTTGAAAGGTATCATGTAATAGAAGTGAAATCACGAATAATTCACCTGATTCAACACTTGAAGTCGTCATCGCTACTCGCCGAATCGCTGTCGCTCCTTGTTGCAACAAATCCAAACTATTCTATCGCTCTGCTGGAATCGCAGCGATTTATCACTCAAGTCAGTGATAAAAATAGTGTTTATTTATAAAAATAGTGAAAAATATTGAAATAGTGAAAAAAATTTATAAAAAAATAGTGTTTATTTATCAGTGGCCAGTTTTTATTAAATTTCAACGTCAACAACTTTCGTGTTTCTCGAATTCTCGTTATGTTGGCCGAATTACCAATGAATCAAATTCACGGGCCGCTCATAAAACGTATTTCGATATTTCGATTTCAAGCGGTGTCCGTGATTTCCCAATCCTCATAACAATAATTTCCGTTTTTTTTTTTTTTTTTTTTGTTTTTTTTTTGAGTTACTTATACTTTGAAATTGTAACCGCTTATAAATACATTTCTAATATCTATTCAGTGTTAGAGGATTGCTGGCTACGGAACACTATCGTGTAACTACATGTTCAAAATTTTCATCATTTACCTATAGTATGAATGATGAATGAACAATGTTGAATCGTAACATGCATGATTCATGATTCTGGGTTGTCGATAAATCCTACAACGTGCTGATGATTCATAACCGCTGGGCTAGCATGGTTAGCTCATCATAGACATCGTAAGCACAATTTCGCAGTAATAACCATTAATTAACGCCTCGAAAACGAATCATGAGGACGATAACAATTACTGTCGAACGAAAACAAACGATTAACGCTACACTTGAGACATCCCAGATCGTAGGACAAGCAGAAATGGGCAGTTTTTGTTTTTACAGGTGTTTTCCTGCGCACGAAATATCGTTGAAATCGCCTCGCTGTTGCCGAAAACGCCGGCATTGCTCGACTCGCCTCGCCCGCTTACGCAGGACGCAAGGGAATAAACTTAAAATAATTATATCAACTTGTTATCACGCTGTAAAATACAACCTCCCTCGTACCTCTTGGGTTCGTTTTGCTAAATTGTGAACACCATTTGACAGCTAAGCTCGAAACGACGTTCCGAGACATCAAGACAAGGCAGCGAACTCAGTCCGACCGAAATGAACATTTCTCATTATAGCAGAATCCTTTCAAACGAGAGATAGGATCTTTCAATTAGAATCTGCCACGAGGTTCACGTAGCTCCCGAAACTCTTTTTTTGAAAATCATCTCCCGCAGGTCATCTCTGGACATGTTTCATTCTGTTCGGCGATCGATTCGAGCGCTCCGTGTGTGGCACCCGATTTGGAACGCAATCACACGTAGCCTTTCCCTAATTGATTCCCTTTTCCAATTCTAGCCGCCCGCCTTAACAAAATCGTTCGTCCTTCTTTGACTAATATTACATTTTTAATTGAGTTAAAAGTCGTTCCATTCTTCGATTGAAAAGATTAGAGCGAACATTTATGATTGGCTTCTGGAAGCGAAGGCCGGCGAGAGCGCATTTTTGATATACGGCTGCCGGATTGAGCCTGTCCCGCTCATTTCACCTACTGAAAACGAGCGATTTCCGAAGATTTGATACGTTGCGAATCGCCGCTCGAGTGGAAATTGATTTATAATTAAGCTGCGGTTGCATTAAATTAGAACGTCAATCCTACTTCGGTTTTATATTGTCGAAATTGGCTTTCAGACTAAAGTTTTACCCGATGTCTCACACTTCTTTCGCATTACCTGTCCCGCGCCTTGGAAATTATCATCGATTTATTGTATTTCGTTGGTAGACCTAAAATTAAGAGAGAAACGCTCATTATCCGAAGAACGTGAGTATTATATTTTTACTTCCATGTTTACGTAGCGAATCGAAGTATTGTGACCGTCCGAAAATTCGAATTCGGAACACTTGTGGATTCAGAAGAAATTTTCATGGATTACTTACTCAGATAATTTTCTGGGCAAGTTTCTCAACAAGTGTCCGTCTATCAGTGGTAAAAAACTTACTAAAGCCCCGTACAAAGCCCACCGTACCCCTTACAAAATGAATGAAACTCAATGAATTTCTTAGAAAATGTTCTCCAAGTGGATGAGCAAAATTAGCTGTCGCTGGATTTTGGATAACAAACTTTACTTCCAAGATATTCCCGTTCGAAATTATTCCATTTTGATTTTTACAGACCATACGAGTCGATATCTTTGATGTCTCAAGATGTTCGTTGTGACGTTTCGGTTTTTTTCTATTGGCTCACACACCGTACTTCTTTGGTATGAGCTTTTTCCAAAATTTCACTTGTGCGTATTTTTTTATTTGATTTCTACAGGCCGCAAAAACCAATCTGAGCGCTTAAAAATCTCGAAATGTTGGTTACACCCTGCAAACAAAGCGTGATTTTTATCTCCTTGGTCACTCCCCGTACATCCGTGTTATTAATCTAATTTGTAAATTTTCGGGACTCATGGCCAGTTTTTCAGTGACATTTTTTTTTTTTTTTGCATTTATTGAGGAAAAACATGATTGTATTCTACGATTCTAGTGGCCTTTAAATGAGATTCTCGATATCTGTTTGCACACTCAAAGCTACTGCGTAATCTACACTCACCACTGGTCATTTTTAATAGTCATATAACGATTTTTAACCTATAATTGCCGAACCTCTGGCGATCCTCTGTTATCACTAAAAATAACCAGATAATCAACAGACGCTTTTGTGTTAATGAGATAATATTGCCACTTTTACGGCCTGAGGGCGTGGTAATTCGAATCCCCGCTGACATGCCACTATCGTAATGACGTTGCGCAAAGGTCCAACGCGCAGGTGCGCGTCTGAGCAGGCGTCGCGATCCGCTCAAGTGCATTCGTTCCGAATCTGTAAAAAGAAGGCGTCCCACAAGATTGCATCCTCGAGCGCGTGTTGAATGTGAACCAGAAAACGATTGTTCGGCTGTTGAAACAAAAGTAGCAGCTGCTGATGAACCCGCGAGGCAACACGAGCTACTGAAAGCGCCGAGTGCATCGAATAAACTGGTCAACGTGATAAGCATCTTTCAGCACCTCGGGCTATATACGAATCTTTGGAAGAGCCCTCCGAAAAGGTTTCCACCGTCGGCGATTAATCTCTGATGATTTACGCAGCTACAACAATAATTAAAATTAGTCTCGCACCATTAGAGGCGTTCGGTGTAAAAGAATAAATGGCCGTAAAACGCTGAGGCTGTTGACCAAGACGTTTGATCATTAATCAGTTTTCATTACAACGACCGAGTCAAGACGATAATTTCTTGAGGCATATTAGGCAATTTTCCGACATAAATGCTTCATTCTTCGTCTTCTCTTCCCCTCTAAACCCCCAAAGAATACCCTTACAATTGAGTTAGCGATTTGGTTAAAGATTTAAGCCATTGTCAGACCAATGTTGATTTTGGGTGACAATTTTAAGAATAAAGCCATTATAATTTCGTCAGAAAAGTGTAGGTTTTTTTTTTTAATATTTGGATTCTACATGCCTTTAAACGGAGAACATCAATGGGGGGGATTGTTGAAAATAAACCTAAAATTTTCTGACGAAATTATATTAAAGATGATACATTATTGAAATTTTCATCGAACATCAATTTTGGCCTGACATTGGCTTAACTCATTAGCAAAATTGCTATCTTAATTTCAAGGATATTTTTGGGGGGTTTTAAGAGGGGAAAAATTCGTACTATCTTAGGTTTTTTTTATTGTAAGAATTGATGTCGATTTATATAGGTTTTCGGACGCTGAATCGATTGAAGCCATAACAAAAATAGCTTTAATGGTTCTCGAGTTATCACTTTTGTGTGTCGAACTCCAGATTTTCAGAAAATTGACATGGAACCAGTATTTATATCGTATTAGAAAAATTACAGTACAGTATATAGGTACTGTAAAAAAAATATAAAAAATAGCTCTGAAGATACCCGGACCGTCGAAAAATCCAGTCCTTTCAAGAGAACCGTGGGGAAGGAGATGCCCATCTTATCTAGTTCACATCTCAATAAAAAAATAAATAATAAAAATACTTACTGTACACTGAATTACTAAGTAGTCGGAGTTGTAGTTTAACAATGTTACGTCTTCGTTACACACCTGGAAAATTCTGCATATGAATATACTATCTTTTCACTATCAATAATTATTCCTTCCCCATCAATTTCCACTCGGATCTAACCGAACATGTACTAAGATAATAATTATATCATCTGAGAGTTCAACATGTAAACTGGCTAAAAAAGATGGTGTCTTTTTTTAATTTAGCGGATGTGGCAAATTAATTGATCATCCATGGGACTCGCATGAGCTTGAGCGTGCATGTCGAGCGGTTGCATGTGCACCAAGATTGCAACAATGTATTAATAATTGTTGCACATGAGTTGGAGTAATTGCTATCTCGTTTCAGGAGCCTGCAATGGTTCATGCTTCGCAAGAGTGTGTACTCTGTCATGCGTCCCAGCGTTCGGCGCAAGGATTTTTTCTCCTGAACTGCGAATAATGTTTGTGGAGTCGAAAATCAAAAATACTCCGAACTCAGCTGTGTTTTATTCGTCTTCGGAGTTGCTGTGGTCTGTTCATGATTAACTCTATTGTATCTGAGACCCTCAATTTTCTTGAGTGTCAAAACTATTTGTCATCGGTTCATCAAAAGCACACCTGCTTAAAGTGTCGGCATGAAAAAATATATTTTTCCCTATTGACTAGTTCCGCGTTAACCAAAGGGAAAATGGGGTAGTCAAGGATCGCAGAGAAAACAGCCGAGTCACCTATTCGCATCATTAATAATTCGGCGCTAACGTGAACTAGGTACGAGATTGGCTTTGAAAAGTAAAAGCCGAGGGGGCTTGCACATTGAAACAATCCACGGTCGATTTTAACGATTGATAAACAATATTGTAATTGATGATCGCCTATTGGCTTCCAACAACTCTTGTCGCGGTTTGAGAGTAATTTAAAAACCGCTTTCGTCATATCATATCGACATCAGGCTCGGCAACCAGAATATAGATGAACAAAAGTTAGAAAAATAAAGAAATTCATAAAAATCGAGAAATAAGTAAATCCAAAAAAAATATTATACACATATAAAAATATAACATCATATAAGTTGTCTATTTCTTTTTTCGTTCCTTGGTATTGAGGTTCTCAGCTCCACATCGTTGTCTAGGCTTTGACATAAGATTCCTAATAGCCAATTTTTCAAATTGGAAGATTTAGGGACAATAAATGACAATTTTTTTCAGTATCTTACCACGAGATAAGTCCTCAAAAACACACACGTGAAACTTGGATTCCCTTTCCACTTATTCGCCATTTTTGTTATAATTCTGGACAAAAATTTCTCACCATTGTATAATATATTGTTCTCGCAAATGATGGATAAACCTCTACGAAAAATGCCAAGATCAGTTATCCGCCCTCGAGCTGATCACGGCGCGCCAAAATCGTGCTCAAACTGCACGCTACTTTGAACCTTTAAATTTGAAAAATGAAAAGAAATCGTCATGCGAAGAGTTTCGAATTCGGCCGTGGGAGCGACACGTTTGCGTTTTCTCTTTAGGTCGATTCAATTTCCATAATCCTCTTTTGAACGGGAATAAGATTAAAGAAAAATTCTACAGCAACACAGGGGCCCAGTGACCACGCAGTCACGTTTTAGAAAACGGCAACTTGTGTCTATATTTTGGCATTTCTTCAAAATATACGATCATTATTTTCAACCAACTTGAATAGAGAAAATACAAAAATAAATAATACAGAGCGCATCTATAACATGTAATAATTCATCGAGTCTCCAATTTTTGCGAAAGCGGAAATTAATATCGGTTTTTAAAATATTCCAAATGTATCTGACTCAAGAGCTGCAATAAGTAAATGGTTTAAAATATTTTTCTCTGGCTATTCCAATCGAGAAAATAGGATTAGAAAAAATGTTCCAATCTAGAAAATCGTGAAAAATTTACTATTTTCATTCAAATCTTTGAAAAAAAGGAGTTGCAGCTACAAAATCGAATTGATAACATTTCTACTTATGCACCGTTGCTTCAAAATTATTGAAGCATTCTCTCGAGCCTCGAATGTCCTTCTTAGCGAGGATTCTTCCGAAAGATAACCGTTGGATCAATTAGTGAAAGAGCATTGAGAATCGAGAGCGGAAGACATTTTTTCACACGTTAAAAGCCGACTCTCGAAATTTAACACATAAAGTCTCAACGTTGTCGAAAAACCTGATTACCGACGAGATTGTTGGACGTTAGGCCGATAGGTCCCCGATTGAGAAAAGCCCCGCCTTTGGAACATAGACATAAAGTAAGTTAATTGAGGTTTTCGTAGGCTCCAATTTACTCGGTTCCCTTCGAAAAAGGCATCGGGATCTTTAAGCTCGCCTCGTCTTATTTTTCGATCCCGATATTGGGAAAATATATCTGAACTACGCGAACGTTTGTCGAATCTCATTAATTAAAGAATGCATTGGATTATGAATTTATTGATCACTTGAAGATAAACACTTTGGACGTTGGTCTGGAGAAATATTTTGTAGGACAATGAAGGGTCGAAAAAATTATTCGCCTTCGATGGGATTATTGTTTGAAGAGTTTACAAACGAACCATTTTCTACAATCAAGAATCAAACAAATCGAGCAAAAAAAAAAAAAAAATCAGAAAATCAATATATTATTTTCGATACAGGAAAAAACTTTAAAATCGTACTATTCGCAATATTATGCAAATTATGGTTGAAAATGTGGAAGATTGTATTCTATTTCGGTTTATTATTCAATGATGAACTATTATTCGCCAAAGAAAAAAAAAATTCTAACCACCTCAAAATTTGATGTTTCACGCATCAAGGCATGAGGTAGAATCTGAATATCAAATCAAAAGAATTCTGTCCGTCCGCAGTACGCCGTCAACGCTTTTCTGAGAAAACTATAGCTAAATTTTAGAAATTTTCACCAAAAATCATTCTTGGTCTGAAAATGGCTCAATTCATGATTGAAATCGCTGCGGGGTCAATAGCCTTTAGCAATTAGCAATAGTTAGCAGCAGTCGTTAGCAATTAATCGTTCTCAGTTATTGCAGCTTTTGTCCAGAATTTTTGAGATTTTCAGTAACTCAAGAATTTTTAAAGCTATAAAAATTGTTCTATGTTTGTTTCAATAGTCGCCAAACATTCTGTTTAGCTCTATCATTAGATAGATAGTTTAACTTTTAATTAGACTAGATAGTTAAACTTTTAATTAAACAACTAAGAAAAAATTATTAAAATCACGATAAGTACTAAGGAGTGTTCCTTTATTCGTGGTTACCACTCTGCTGTTAGGTGTAAACTTTCACTAATGCTCGCAATAGTTACAATTACAAATGGATGGTCTTCTCAAATCATAAATGAATAGAAGTAATGATAAACCACAGTGCAATAAATAACAGCGTTTTATTATACTTCTATATATCGACATTGACGTCGAAAATGGCAAGGTTAAATAATCAGAATAATTTTTATTACCATGTAGCACAAATGTTTCAAACGTACGTTGGCGATCAATGGAACACCAGCTTGCGATATTCAGACTCCTTCCTTCGGGGCTAATAAAAGTTAGTGGGCTTTTCGATCGGTTGAAGGTGCCAAACACTACAAGTCACTTTGGGGCGACACGTGAAAGCGGCACATAAATTTCCGACAGCCCTTCCTCACCTAACAGCCACGTCGATTGAAGTAAGATCTAGCTGGCTCTATTAGAACCCTTATCTCATCCGCTGAGGTTCGGGTAACCTTTACCTGGAATGTCCCACCTTTTTCCAAAATCGACCGCGCTCGCTATTGATAGCTTAATCGGAGCTTTGATTCAACGTTTTGTCTTCGCGTAGTTATCAGCCTATTACCATAAAACGAAAAATACTAACGAATTTCTTTGAGCATAAAACGAATAATTTTGTGGATATCGTTGAGAAAAAACCAATACTCCCCAGAAGGAAAAGATTTGGCATTTTTAGGATGTTTTCAGCAACGAATTTGATGGGAGCTCTCAGACATGCAGGCTATTAATTTTACAAAGTGCGGAGCGAAAATTCGCCCGAACGAATTTGTTGGTAAAATAATGTGTCAGCATATTTAACTCCATTTTTCACCAAGGTGTGAACTACCTGCTAAAAGGATATTAGGCGGTTTGAAAAAGGTATTTTCGCTCTATTTATTGTTCTTCCTTCGGTTGGGTAAATCTTGAAAGAATAATATGGAAGCCGCTTTTCGATTTTCGCTGTCTCATCCCGAGGTTATCAATTTTATCCGATTAGTTACCTACGATAGTTCAAAACGGTTCCTTTGTTTCCTTGTTGGTTTCAAAGACCCGGCAGAGGTCATTTTTTACATGGATTGTCCTCACACTAGGCTTTATTGTTCAAGATTTTCTTTCTGGTAAGATAACCATCAACTCTAGTGGCGCTGTGTAGCTGAAACGAGGAAGGATTCCTGTACACATGAAGCACCGGCCGTGAAATAATAGATAAGAAGGTATAAAGCGCTAGGAATTTCCTGAATCCAGCATCATAATAATTGTTCTATTGAAATGCGACTTAACCTAAAATAAATAAAGCGAAAAGAGAGGACAATTAAACTGGAATGCGACTAAAATATCGATGTTCATTTGAAGCAGGAAAAATGTTCCGGCTGGAGACTTCCTGTTCTTGGGGACGAACAACCGTGAGTACGCTCTCTTTAGGAAACTTTCCCTGTTTCTTCGTTTACGTAATTCCAAGCCGCTCTCGAAGACCTAACCATCTTCGCGAATAATTGTCATAATTGCTCGACGTTGCATGACGCACAAACTACATTTTTCAACATGAGGCGGCCGTCAATTGAAAAAAATGGTTTCCTGATCTTGGGCACTTTTATACTGGGTAGGCAAAATGAAGAAATCGTCCGACGTTTCAGCAGAGAATCCATCAATTTTAGTTACTAATAATGTCTAAGAACTTGTTAGAATTTGAGTCGAATGTTTAGTTCCAAATCACCAGCTTTGTAGATTGTGGCAAAGGTCGATTGTATTATTGATAAATTTTAAGGCTCACGATTTTTCAAGTGCAATCAATAGCCGTATCGCTGTGGAGCATTCGTGTAAAATGTAAAATTCCAACCAGTGCGGGAATGCAACGTAGGCCTGTGCGCGTAGGAGTGAATCGAGCTGGAGATGATGGTATTTTTTATCTAAACACGGTGGAAACAGGCTTCTATTGGTTCGTATATCAGATGCCCAAGTGGAATGTCCATTCCAATAAAATCTGGACCTTCCTCGAACGATATTCCGAGCGATTAGATGCGAACCACGCACGAGTTTCGCTCGAGCTGTTTTCTAACGTGGCTATAAATATTTTATCGGTAGAGCGCAATAAAACTTATCAGACCCAGTTATCTGGCCATCAGAATTCGAATGTAATTGCGTTCGTTGAATAAATACGGGGCATTTGCAATTTTAATAGCGGCAAAATATTGAGCGAAAGCTCAGAGCTCTTTCGAGGATTACAGCTTAAAAGTAGGTTATTGAGTCATCGAAATTACCGATGAAAATTTACATAGACGTTATGGAAACGTGTTTATTTGATCGATACATATAGCTGTCATTTTGAACTTTTAATTATAATTTCGAGGAAATCGCTTCTGCGATGAATTTCAGATCGCTGACGGGAATTTTTGTGACTCCTACGATACAATGTCACCCAGATATACACTTGTCGCCAAAACATTCGACAACGCCTGACCCAATCAGTTGGAACAAACCCATCGGAAATCGTCGAGACTATTAATTAGGGTGACAAATGCTCTATTAGCCAAGCCCAGGAAGATTCAAGAAGTTGACCAAGGTAACACACCCACAACAGCACGAACCGGTTCAGTGTCGTCGTGAAATGTTTTCATTAAGGATTTGTTGCCGTGTTTCCTATCAGTAGAGGCTTCGTTCTGAGGCGTGGCGAGTCGGTGAACAAGCTTGCTCGTGGATCTTCCAAGGGACATCTGAAATCCCATCTTAAGTGGTTCGAAACAGATCCTTAGCCACCATTCCTTCTATTTCTCCCATTCGATCGCATCCTGAAACGAAAAAGCTGAATGCAAATGTCCTCCGAGAGCCGACAAAATGCGTTGTGATTTTATTTTTTATCCCGAAACACGAAACCAGTATCGTCTGCCATTGGAGGAAGCGTGTGGCGCTACCAATGTCTTCTAATTGATGCCAATCGCCGGCATACCCGTTTATCACCAGATGAAAAATGGCACTCTCTGCCTATCCAATTATTCACCGGAGTATTTCTGGCTAAGAAACCCCACTTGTGCAATCGATGTTTCATTAATTGTTCAACGGCTTGACACAACATGGTAGAAGAAAATGTACGAATATTTCGTCAGATAATTATTATCGATTTCCTCGCCAATACACTTGTGACAAACGAGCGACCAAAAATCGAAGACCAAGATAAAAAACAAAAGATTGGTGAGCGAAGAGCACACACTACTTCCATGTTTGAGTCCGCAGACAGATATAACCAATCATAAAATCAAGAAACCCGTTCAAAGGCCGCAGGGGACCTAAAAACCGAAAAATCATGAATTGGGACGCAGGGTTACGGTCTCGACTAAATCGTTGCAATAAAGGTTTGATGAACCGAATTATTTTTAGAGCCATGGGACCCAAAAAGAAAACAAACACACAGATTTACTAACAAAAAATATAATAACAAAAAATGGGAAAAGCGTGGAAGTACGGTTTGTGACACTTATGATAAAAATTGATCGTGATTCACTCACAATATCGAACATTTCTGCACATTAAGCGTCCAATTAAAATTCATTACTCATTAACATTACTTCATTAGTCTTGAAGAACATTTTAAGACCTCAACCGTTCAAAAATAGTAACTCTGAAAGCCTGTAAAAATCAAATTAGAAAAACCTGTGAACGGAAGTTTTCAAAAGTTCAGCGTGTTATCAAAAACCCGGAAACAGATAATTTTGTCATTCTCTTAGAGAATATTTTTTTGAAATTTCATCGAGTTTCAATAATTTTTTACGGAGTACACACAGACACTTGTTTGAAAATTTTACTGAATAGAGTATTATTAAAATTTCTTCCAAATTCACTCCCGTTCCGAATTTGACTTTTCGGGTGATAAAAATACTTCCATTTACTACGTAAACATGGAGGTAAAAGGGAGGTTAAATGAAATACTGTTAATTTTTTTTTACATTTTTAATTAGATAGTGAAGTTGTTTGCATTTCTATTTTAGCGTTTAAAAAACTCGTACCTCAGGTTTGAAACATTATCAGACTTAGAAGCTGGTCTTAATATTTTCTGAAAACTGCGTTGAATTTCATTCATTTTTCACAGAGATATGGCAATTTTGTCAGTTTTGGACCAAAGACAATGGGCAGAAGGACATATTATAGACACTTGCTCAGAAAGCGATTCTTAGAAGTGTCCGATGAAAATTCCTCCCGATTGCACCCCCGTTCCAAATTCGACTTTTCGTGCGATAACAATACTTCCATTTTTACTACGCAAACCAGGAAATAAAAACGAAAAATCCCTGTGACTGTTTATGGGTAACTCGGACAACGATTTTATGGAATACTCAAGGGTAGGATCGGGAGGTCGAAATTTCCTAATAAGTCGATCCCGGTTCGATTCGACTGCTTGTAACCTGTAACCCAAATTCACTGCTGGTAGCAACAGGCCACCGATCTCGCCCAAGGGCCCAGAAGATTATGATCCATGCCCTGGCTAGAAGGTTTTTTGGTTAAATCATCAATCGAAATACACATCTTATCAAGCGCTGGTGTATAATCATTCCAAACTAGTATCGTTCGTTTCACGCGACCGTTTTGGCTTGAATCGATTTACATTCTGCCGGTGAGATATTGTGAATTAATCATCAAAGGTGTGACGCGAAAACTATAATTTGCTGGAGCGTTTCGTAATATTGTCAGTTTACATATCAGCGCAATGAAGAACGTGCATGAAAAAAATCGGGAGCCAATGGGAAAAATGTAGATTTGCTTGATACAGTTATTCACTACTATTAAATAATCATTCAGGTAGTCATTCAAACTAAATGAGTTAGTTTCAATCTAATGGTAACAAGGCTGAACCTGCGAAATAATCTATGTAGATTGGGACGATCAACCTAAGATGCAATAGTCAGTATCAGACCTTACATTTCAAAGCGCGTTACATTTTTATCAAATGAACAAAGAATTGGGAAATTGATTTTTGGGGAATGTTCAAGAATTTAGCTTTCATAGTTTCGTCAGAAAAGTGTGGGCGGTCGGAGAGAATTTTTTTTATTGAATATTCGGATTCTACATGCCTTGAAACGTAAAACATAGGTACAATTTTTGGGGATTAGACAGTTTTTTTTTCGTGGGCGACTACAATGGTTTACTAGGTTTAATAATAAATTAATGTACTCTCCGTAGTTCCGTACGTACTCCCGTAGTTCCGTACGTACTCCGTAGATCACCTTGAGTAAAAGACAACATCATGTCTGTGAGCATTCGAGCACCTGTCGTCGGAAAAAAGTCCGATCACGTCGAAATGACGGATGACAGTCCATTCGATAGGAATCTCAACACCCTTAGCTCGAACTTACAGTGGCTTGATACCCGAACTGGCTCCTTTTACGACACCTAGCGAACTTGAGAAGAAACAATCTCCTCCCAGCTGAGTCTTGCAGAGAGTGCTAGTTACACGTTTTTCCCGATACGTGCTGTCGTATTAATTTTTACAATAAATGAATAACGAAAACGACGTAATATAATGTGGTAAAGGAAATTTAAACTACTGGACTAGTTGAATATTTTTGACGGAATGAACATGAGCGAGTTTTAGTGCAATTTGAGTTTTTTAGAAACCACTAGGTACGTGTCAGTTTTCAAAAAACAACAAAAATGCATTGGAACCCCATCTTTGGAAAACAGGAACCGCCGAAGTGAAGGCATAGTAGATAGGTAAATTTTGAATATTATAACTATTATTCACGGTTGCTATCTAGTGCCGATGGCCTTTGAACTAAATAAATCATTTTAACCTAGTCGCATCGTATTTTGGTATAGGTAAATTGTCTGGATATCGTAAAAATGCAGTATTTTTTTATAAGTAAAACACGCAAGGCAGTTGCTTGGAAACTGAAAGAAGCAATTCTCTCATCCGAAAGCTACCACTTTGTTTCACCACTTTTTATTTCATTTACTTCATTTACTTATTTCATTTATTTCATTAATTTCATTAATTTCATTAATTTCATTAATTTCATTAATTTCATTAATTTCATTAATTTCATTTATTTCATTTATTTCATTTATTTCATTTATTTCATTTATTTCATTTATTTCATTTATTTCATTTATTTCATTTATTTCATTTATTTCATTTATTTCATTTATTTCATTTATTTATTTCATTTATTTTATTTATTTCATTTATTTATTTCATTTACTTATTTCATTTATTCCATTTATTTCATTTATTAGATCCATTATACCTTATTTATTTTATTTATATTTATTGTATTCAGGTAGTTTTATTGAGGTGACTATGACTATGATGCGACATCGCCATTGTGCTCTTCTTCAGTACCTACCTAAGCAATTAGCAAATCGACGTATAGGTAGGTAGTTGAAACAACATCGCTGCAGAGTTGCTCTTATTAACCCAATGCCGTGTTGCAGCATAAATTATTGTGTTCGCAAGAGCATTATTACATTGTGTGTGTTCAATAATTCGAGCTGGAGACATATCCGTACGTTTTTATTCCTGACGCCTTCGATAATGGCTACGACTTTGCCAGCATTGTCGCAGTGTACTGCGGGCTTGGTATGACGATGTTATCCGGAGCTAACTGGCTCCGATGGGCATCGCATTGCCTTTTTGTTGCTTTCACCCAGTGCGCGAAAATTGCAAAAAATGCATATTTTGTATTATGTTCAGTTAACGTTCGATTTCTTTTGATTTATTATTCAATAATAAACCATTGTAATCGCCCAAGAAAAAGAAATGTCTAACCCCCCTCAAAATTCGATGTTTTACGTTTCAAGGCATGTTGAATCCGAATATCCAATAAAAAAAAATTCTGTCCGTCCGCCGTCCGCCGTACGCCGTTAGCAATTTTCCGGCCTAACTGTAAGAGCTAAAATTTGAAATTTTCACCAAAAATCAATCTCGGTCCTACGACGGCCCAATTTTTGAACCAACTTGCTAGCTCAATTAAGGGTATTTTTGGGAGGTTTTGAGGGGGAGAAAATTCATATTTTCCAAGGTTTTTCAGAAAAATGTGTACGTGGTATCAAAGTATATAGCTTTTTGGACGCTGAATCGAATGAGACCATCGCGGGGTCGATAGCTTCATTGGTTCTCGAGTTATCACAGCTTTTGTGTCGAATTCGGGAGATTTTCAGAAATCTGACATGAGGGTATAACTCGAGAGTTCTTGTTGGAGCTATAAAAATCGTTCTATAATCATTGAAATGGTCGTCAAACACTCTCTCCTGCTGTATCTTAGGCAATAAGTTTAGCTTTTAATTAGGAAATTAAGGAAATTGAAAATGATCAAAATTACAATAGTTGCTACGGAGTTTTCTCCTATAGTTACCATCTGTTTTTCGGTGGGAACGTTCACAAATGTTCGAAATTTTTAAAATGACAAATGGATAGTCTTCTTGAATCAATATTGAAGCGAAATAATAATAAACCATTGTACAATCATTTGCAGCGTTTTTATTTTGATTGCACCAGAAAGATAATAATTATTGTACACCTGTGGCGTCATAAGTGCGCACCTCCTCGGTACTGCTGGGAATTGCAAGTCGTATAAATAAAACCGTTTTACCGGTTTCAGCAAAACTTTACCTCTTTGGCAAAACTTGCCTGAAGACAATGGCTAAATTCGTATCTGGTCCCCTACCTGCTTCAGCTCGAGCCTGAAAACGCAGCCAATCATCTTTACGGCCGTACGGCAACTTACGAGAGTCATTGAGGGGCTGAAACGATTGTCCGAAGCGGAGAAGGTTTAATCAGAGTTCCTTGCCATGGGTTGGTGTTGAGTGCGAGTTTCAAGTCCAATTGGGTGAGTTTGGGGTGACCACAAAACTCCATAATACTCGTACGCGCGTTTCTGCAGGTTGGAAAGAAAAATTCCAAGTCTCTGATAGAGACCATAATCCTCGGTCCATATAATGGTAACCATTAGATGCATATGATTTTAAAAAGTTCCAATACTCCCCTCCGTCGCCGTGGAAAAACACCGCTAAAAGAAAAAACTCCCTATTATCTGCATTAGAAGCTTTTATTTTTACCGATCTTACCTAGAGGCTATGGGATGCTTAGATTGTTTTTACTATTCAATACAATTTTTTGCAGATTTCAGCATTGGCATTATTGAATCAGTTGAAAAGACGCAACTGCATCTAGTGAGGTGCTGATGACATTTGTGACTCATGTGACTCATTTGGTCGTTCAATAATTTTATATTTTCTCATCAAATTTACATTATTAGTGCAATACACATTGTGCGCAAACATTAGTGAAGCCTCGTAAATTTCCATTTCGGCTCCTCTTCAAAAGCCAATATGAATGGACTTCTCCTGTCGTATTTCAACGGCTTAGTGATGTCGTCGTTCAGCGAAACGTCGAACGTAAGGAGTATCTTGATTAATAAAACTTTCAAAGCGAGGAAAGCGTAGCGCTGACCTGAAAATTAAACTTTCGTTGTACGTATCTGCAGTTTATAAAGCGGAAATGAATTTGAGGATCGGTGCGATGACGCCATATTTGGAATATATCGTAGTTATGATGGAAAATTTTGAGTTATTGAAAGCTGGAATTTGGGGTGCATGTTGAATTTCATCAGTGTTCTTTTTTTTTTAAGACTAAAATATATTTTTTACCCAAACAAGCGCGAGGGCCTTCGCCGAACGGTAAAAACGTGCAGCTCTTGATGCTCCCAGGATCGGCAAAACGGTCAGGATTAAATCTCGTCGGATCTGGGTGGTATTTGGGATTCATATGAAGCATCGTTGGAGCCACGAACACTGTCGTTCCTTTTTCGACGACAACGTTCCCAATTTTAGTGGTTTCCACGCACTTTTTCGCAAGCGCTAGAAGTGGCGAGTTGAAACGCAGTGATTCTGAAATTATCGGAAATTATTCTCTTAATAACCACAGCAATTGATATATTATATTTCAAATTTATCGTTCGCATAACTCCAGTACAATTCTCACTTCACTGTTATATCGTAAATTTTATTATAATGAACATCTTTAAGGGCAGAACTACTCTATCGATTATTATCCTGCCTTTTTGCTTTTCAGAGCCGTCATTATTTCAAAATTGTTCCATTGGCAATAATTCTTTTTTGCGACTTCTTTCTGATTTTTAATGCTGTTTCCTATAATTGTATATTTTTCATAATTGTTGGTATTTCTCGCGTAAAAATCTATACCGTTTATAAACATATCCAGTCTCCGAACAGTCGACAACTTTTCGTAATCGAAGTCGAGGACGCTTGCGCCAGCTTTGCGCACTTCAGAGCGCAGTTTTTCCTGTTCCTCAGGATGTCGTGCTAGTTCGAAAATAATGAACTTCAGTACCAAGTGCGTCGTTTCCGTTGAGTCGATCATAACGGTTAGCATGTTTGAAGCCCATTCTTCACGTGTGAAACCTAAAAAAAGAAGAAATTAAGAAACAAACCTTTTTTTCTAACTTTACCGTTTTCACAATTGATATTAAAATATGAAATATTATTTCAGATCAGGGTAAAAAATTTGGCCACCTATCGAAATTGCCTTGGGTTTCAGTGAATAATCTTTAATTTTAAACCAGTGGTGTACAAAGATCACGACAGTATTTCCATGTTTGAATCTGTAGACGGATATAGCCAATTATAAAATCGAGAAACTTATTCAAAGCCAAAAAGTGTGTACATTACAATAGTGTTACTGAAAACCTTAACAGGAGACCTAAAAACCAAAAAATGCACGGATAAGTTTAAAAACGTGGAGTGAAGGTGATTGGGACTGTCGATACTGTAAACATTCTGTAAAATGGCTCATTCTTATAGCAAAGAGACCTAGAAAAAAATTAAAACAGTGATCACGTTGAAGTGCGGTGTGTGACACTAAAGATAAAAACCTCGCATCATTCACTGGCTGTAACAATTGTTTCAAGACCTTAAGCGTTCAAATACATTGATTTTTGACGTCTGTAAAAATCAAAATTCAAAATACGCACTAGGGAAAAAATCTCATTCCGCGTCAGTACGGTAGTTAGTCAAGAGATAAGAAAATCAAGAGATAAAAAAATCCTCTGCTCGTCACGAAGAACATTTCAAGACCACAAACGTCCAAAAATGTTGACTCTCATGGTCTGTAAAAATCAAAATAGAAAAAACTTCGAATGTGTACCTATATCTTGAAAGTACTGCGTGTTATCCAAAATCCAGAAACCGCTAATTTTGCACACTAGCTTTAGGAACATTTTCTGAATATATTATTAAATTTTATTCGTTTTTCACAGAGATACGGGAACTTTTGTCACTTTTTGACAACAGATAGACGGACACAGATACTTCAAAAAGCGTTTTGAGATACAGTTTTATGAAAATATCTTCCGAGTTCGACTTTTCGGGCGATCACAATATTTCCATTTACTACGTAAATTGGAAGTAGAAGTGACAAATCTATCGGATTTAACAATTTAGGGTAGTCAGTTTCGAGAACATCAAAAATTATCACGACTAAACGACACCGATGGACAAGGTCTTCGAGACCAGGCTTTTAAATTGTACGTCTCCAACACAAGAGTATACGTGGTAGTTTTTAGAATTTAACTGCACCAACATCTGATTTGAGACTGGAGAAGGAGTTCGTCGCTAACTATAATATTCACAATAAATTGGCAGTAATTGACGTCCGGCGGCCGACAGCAGAAAAGCTGCGTGACTGAAATCGTTCTCCGCCTGACCTTCAATTTCTAATTACATTTTTTTTTTTAAATCTTTTTTATTATTATTTTTTCTTGTATCAAGTATGCGAAGACAAACGAGCAAGCAATAAAAATTGAACATAACGAACGAATTATAAATACCTGGCTTTCCCTCGCTCACCGCCTTTTTCTCAATATTGATAATAGCTTGTAATATGTCGTTTCGTTGCTCCTGCGATTTCTTCCTCGACTCGACGCACGAGTTGATAAATCGGACGTAGAAATCTTGCATTTCTCTTGACATAAGTCTGCAAAACGGTGGTTCGATTTACGAACACAAAGCCCATTGATTCGTCTCCTCAACGATTCATGCGATATTAAAAACGAATAATCATAATATTTCCTATGTGTTGAACAATTATAATAGTATTTATCCGAGTACTTTCTTACGTCAACGTTCTCATTTTCAGGTACCACGGGGAAAGAAAAGCAGCGCAAAATAACGTATGGCTGTCTTGAGCGTTTGTGAAGATGTCGCCTTGTAGAAGTTGCTTGTAGTTTGAATTCGCATTTTGGTTCGCTTCGATTAAATCGACTTCAATACTGAAGGCGATTCGGAGGATTGAGTCTTGCAACATTAATTTGACCGCTAAGTATACCTGTGGAATCGTTTAATAAATAATACTCTAATGTTAAGTTGAGTTAGAACAAACGACATTATTATAGGTATTCTTTTTTTAAAATTTTGAACGAAAAAATTAACCGAGGAATGACGGTTTTTGTAACGATTAATTTAGATATTTATAATTTAAATGTTCTTTAATTACAAATCACTACCTCCGATTCTCCCGATCCGTTTTGCGTTAAAATTGCATTGAAATGCCGTTCAGCTGATTCGATCATTATTGGGACCATCGTCTTTTGTTTGCTCGTTGTCAGAGTTGGCGTGAATCGGGATCTAGCTTCTTTCCAACTTGAAAAATAGGAACAATTGAGAATTTTTATAACGACAACACCGACAGACGTTCGATGAATTATTACATCTTTAATGTAGCTTTTTTGGACTTGGAAATGGAAACTACAGACAAAAAGCTCTTGAAGTGCCTCGAGGCACCCATAGCTTGTCAAGAAGAGATGGATTTTATCACCAAAAACCGATACACGCGAAAGAGCAAGCATTTTTTTTACCGTACTCACGCCTTGTGTCCTTTGATCCAAAAAGAGATCTTCCTGAATAGTTTGTCGGCGTCGCTCAGTCCGAAAGCGGTGTCGACAAATTTTGGAAAATCTTGAACGAGAACAGTTTTGACGATTTCCGCATCGTTCAATATAAGCATCGGCGAGAAGAAGCTGTAAAATCCGATCAACGGCTCATCCGGCCATTTGCTGAAGACAAAATGACTTTAGTTATAAATACCGTCCCATATTTTCGAAATAGAGACAAACTAAGTTCTTATGATGTCCTCGTTCTTTTGAATTCGACTAAAATAAAAACTTATCGCTTCGAGGAGTTTCATTCATAGGCTGTTTTATTTTAATAAATATTGAACTGAATTGATTTAAAAATATTCATCACTAAAAATTGGAAATAAAAAATAGAAAAATTACTAAAATTAAAAACTCCAATACTTTTTTAAACTAAAATTTGAAATGTCACTATAATCTCTTTCTAAAAAATGTCTTAAAAGGCCCAATTGAAAAAAAAAAAACACGCTGGACCAAAGCTAAAGATGAATTGAAAATTGTTAAAATCGAATTATTAAATCACTCACTTGATATATTTCGAAAAGAAATCTCCGAACGTTTCTTTGGCGTCAAAAATCGGCTTCACGTTACCGTAAGGAAACGACGGCTTCGGGGCAACAATTCCCTTTTTCTGCCAATAATCCCAATCTTTAACCCATAGCAAATATGCTAGAACAAGTCCCAAAAGAACCGACGTGATTAATAAAATGGGCACCATTGTCCAAGATTCACGCTAGACGAGAAGAGCTGAACTGCGATCCAAGGACAGAGCCGGTCGGCCTCCCTCTTGCTAACACAGTCGCGTTTCCTCCTACCAAATGACACAAGTGGCAACCCGAGACCAAATCGTAGGATGCAAATTAGTTCAATATGATGGGAGAGTGCATATCCGTATCCTCAATTATCCGAATCCAGAAGCAAAAACTTCCAATATCTCAAGCTTTTATAATAGAAAAACAATAACGTGTACTCAGATAATTGTGTCTAAACTTCGACGGCATATTCAACGAAAATAATAGAGAGTTATAATAGCACACTCCGTGTTTTTTCTTTCATTTTTTCTTTTTCGAAAAGAAGCCGCCAGGGGAACTCAGCCCCTAGTTTGGTCTATATTTCTAGAACTTTTTTTATACTTCAAGGCCTCCTGGCTTGACAAAACAATCTATTTTTTTTACGGAATCGCCATTAAGCAATCAAATGTTTGAACCAAGAGCCAGCAAATTTTTCCAGCTATAGCATTTCACCTTGGTGGAGTCTACGTTTTTCAGGAGGAATTCCCCGAGACAAGTTCCTCCGACCGACGAAGGGTGTTTTAATATTCGCCAGGTCGCTATCCCGACTCGCATTTCCTCGGGTGTCGACCCTCGCGAACGTCAGTCCGCCAGTTGGTGTGAACTCGTCGTAGGATTTGCAGCTTTAATAATATGACCTTCTGCTCTGGCGGGTTGTTTGCGAGCCGTTTCCATCAGTTTTCTCACTTGAGAGCGGAAGAATCATCGCGTAACCCTAGAAACCGACCGCTTTCGCTTTAATATGAGCTTCGCAAGGCTGAGAAATTCTCTAATTAGGGAGGAACAACGTTCAACAGTTAATGATGCCATAAATATGCCAGTAGTTTCATTCGAGGTTTTTCAGCCGGTGGAAAAGTTTCACGCTGTGCCTGAATAATTTCGCCGAACGCCTCGAATTTCTCGGGTCGCCAGAAGAAGAGTCATCTGTCAAACGGGAACACATCTAAGTATTGTTCAAAAAAGTGTCCAAGGAGAGCCAAAAAATGTTATGTGAGCTTATATGACAAATTTGACGAAGAATACTTTGCTCTCTATTGGTGGCAAAATTATTCTTCCTCGTAAAATTTATAATGCTGTGCCTGTTACCTAGCGGGACTTCGTCTATTCCCCAGAACGTATTTTAAACATCAGGTTGCAGTTCAGTGGTTTTGAATATAACATATATTATGTGCCTTTCTGAAAAAACCTAATTTAATATTTTACAGATTCATAAGAGTATTATGTAATCTATTGTCCAAAATGATTTGAAAATAATTTATGAGAACGGATGATCTTTTTTGTGAAAAACTAAACTTGAGCCGTTATTAAGAGGATTCGTATCGTCTGGGAAGCTAAAAATTGAGGGTTAAGTCAGGACAAAGTGAAAAATTAAAAATATACAGAAAAGTGATTTTTTTTTTTTTTTTTTGTTAAAAAAAGCGAATTTGTTCCCTTTAGAAATAAACTTCATCAGCTAACCTCCAAGTTAAATTAACTTTTTATTGATTTATTTTTATTACGTGAGATTATTGTTACATAGAATTTTTAACATTTGAAAAACAACCTTAACGTTATCCTTAACTATGAACAAAATTCTTGAAATACCAGTACCTATGGTAAACAAGTACATTTTAAAAATCCTCAACTTCCTAAAATTCGAAGATGTTGTATTGTATATTTCTATTATCCACTGTACAATAATTTGCAGTTTACAATACTTCGCAATTCTCAATTATAATCGTATATTATGACCCAAAATGCGGTCGAATTCAATAATATTTATAGTTGTAGGTCTGTAGTAGTAGACCCTACAAAACCAGCACTGGTTTTAGTAATTATTCTGTATAAGGAATTTATAAACTAAAATAAATATCAGGTGACTCATTCTCTGATTCTTTATTGCCTGGCCGAGCACTTTCTCCCATTCGGGCATCAACATTAGGGCTGTGGACCCTATGGCTCCACGTCACCCTGAAGATGCCCGAATGGGCGAAAATCCTCGGCCTGCCAATAAATAACCGGAGAATGAATCGCCGAGTGTTTCTCCCCCTCACAACCCCCGGACATCAAGAAATGCGAGGAAAATAAGTATAAATAGTATACATTTTGGCGGCTCGTCTCCCGAATTTATGAATTCCTATTACTATTTCACGAATCATAGCAGCTCTCGAGAGTGGGAACTAAGTGAAGGCGAAATGCGCCGTCGGTGCGCTAATGGGACGCATCTGTTGGCTTAAGGGGATCTGATACAGTATCTTGTACGGTGGAAACGTTGTCGGCCCTGTTGGGACATGTTTATCAAGGCATCTTCGAGCTTGATAAAGCAAACTCTTCAAGGAAGAGGTGCAAGCCGAGACACTAGATTGCTTTGGTAGATTTAGACGGGACTAAACACGTGTTACGGATTCAGAGGGGGAGAACGACTAAACGAGCGCAGAGGATCGTTTACAATAAAGTTGTATTTAATTACGAGAGGTCGGGAAGAAACTTCCACCCACCTTTAACCCTTTCTACTCATCCTGTACATTTCCCGCAGCTAGCTTGACAGGTTTCCGAGCAGTTGAGAACTAAAGACCCCTTTACCGAGTCGCATTTTCAACTTGTCGCTTTATTAACTTTCGAAACGTGGAAAATAAGATGTTCCCTGAAATATACTCGTTTCCTGTGTAAAGTTTCGAATTTTCGGACGTCCCATGCGTTCAACTTACAGATTAAAAATAATCGTAAAACACTGTAAATGATTGCACAGTGGTTTGATATTCCTTTGTTTCAATTATGATTCCTGGAGACCATTCGTTTGTGATAGAAACATCCCAAACATTCGTTAACGGTTCCGTCTTGGAATAAACTTGTAACTACATGGGAAACTACGTGAAACTATCATAATTTTAAATTATTTTTATTTTTCTTAATTACTAATTTGACCTAGAATTCATTGCCTGAAAATACAGCTTGAGAGAATGCGTGACGAGCATTCCAATGTGTTTAGAACGAACCTTTTCGGTCTCGTTCGTATCAGTGGTCAAAAATCTATAGAAATTGATATCACATTCACTCAACGTTCGAAAACTGAGCGATACCTATGAATTTCGGTTGAGTAGATTCTAATGTGTGTTTAATATCAATTACATAGATGTTAATCATAGATGATGTTATATCAATTATACGAAGTTGTTGCTGAATCGAATGAGACCAGGAGAATATTAACCAAAGACCGCGATGCCAAGTTGTTTCATGTGCGTCTACTCTTCATAAAAGCTTTGATGTATGCGTACCAACGCCCTGATTTGATCTCACCTTCCCCAATGCATTCCTATGGAACTCGTGTTTCGCTCAATCAGAATGTTTACCACCTAAAATAGCCAAAACCCGCACAACCAGAAGTTTCTTGTACCTAGTTCACCTAATATATATAATCAATTGCCCCTCTCGCTGAGGTTAACCCAGTCTGTTTCCAGAAACACTTTCAAACGCAAAATTTACTCTTAGCTAATCAGTTTGAATTACATGGAATTTGAATCTATCCTTGAAAGTTGTTGCACTCGATGATAGGATGACGATGTACTCCGTTTTGGCGTAGTTTTGTTTTCTTTGTTCCTAGTCAGATAATTTTCCAAACGAGTCTTTGAAACTATATAAGTAAAATTAATGTACAGTAGGTATCTACGTGATGCTTTGTCGCTGCTGGTGACAGCTCTTGTTCGTCAATACGGGCAATGCCTTCTATTCTTATGATAAATTTTTGTTGTTAATTTGTAATTTTTTCTCAAATACATTTTTCTCGCTCTCTCTCTCTCTCTTCTATGTCAGTGGAAACATTTTTCGGACCTGTCCAATTTCGTGTCCTGTACCATTGAAGACATCCTTGGTACTTGAATTTTTCAGACCAAATGCCTTCTTTTTCCCATCTATTTTCCTCCGTTGGCAAGTGGCTATCATTTTCGAGAATTCGATTCCGTTCTTACGGATGCATCCTCTTTCGTCTCAATTGGCAGCAATCGCCAGATAGGCTCGTAATCTTTGCCATCGCCCGTTTCCGATCGATGAGAAGGGCCTTCGGAAGATTACTTCTTCTGATGAAAATCTTGCCGAGGGTGTAAAAGGAAGAATAAGACGTAAATCAGTCGGTTTAATTATTAGCGTGAACCTTTCCCTCCTATGCGGTGGCGCTTTTCAATTTGAACGTCGTTGTAAGCCATTACGGAGGGGCTGTTGAAGCCGAAGATCGTGTGTGAGGGTGCCGATGAAAAAGGGGGGTTTTTTGGCATGTGACCAACTCGTCCCTTTTGAATGCGATGAAAAGCGCGTCCGACAACGCTATTCGCTCGCAGCCAACTTGAATCGCTCCGCTATGCTCTTGAATGGAGGGAGAAAGACCTGCACAGCTTCCTATTGTGGTTGTTAAAAATTTATTATATCGACAAGGAAAACGTAAAACACCTGAAAAGAAACAAGTGCGCAGCAAAACAACGTTGGCTCTGACAAGCACGAGGATAAACATTTTTTTAAATGAAAAAATATTTTCAGCTTCTCTGTCTAACTCCCCTTACAGAGAACCACTAATGAGCATGGAGAGATCGCTTGGTTGCAAAAAAAAACCGTTTGCTTACATAAATTGAAATTTTGTAGACAGCAATCCGGTTTGGTTTCATTATTCAATAATAAACCACTGTAACCTATTCGCTCAAAAAAAAAAAAAAAAAAAAAAAAAAAAAAAAAAAAAAAAAACTTTCCTAAAAAATTTGGCGTGGAGTGTAAATCGAAAATTTTCGAAGCTATAAATATCGTTCTTTACTCGTTGAAATTATCGTAAAACACTCTCCTCAACTGTACCGTTAGGCGAATAATAAAATTAAAAAAATAATAAAAATAAAAATGATTAAAATTACCATAGTTGTTGCTAAGGAGTTTTCCCATTAGAGAAACCAACCGGTTGTTAGGTAGATACGTTCACCAATGTTCGAAGTAGTAAGAATACCACAAATAATCAGTCTTTTTAAATTATAATCGAATCAAAGAAATAATAAACCGTTGAACAATCAATAATTACGTTTCTAATTACGTCGTCCATCCTACTTCGCTGTCGCAACAATTCCAACAAACATTTTCAAATTTTCTTCTTCTTTTGCCACTGCCGCAAAAGGATAATTAATTGCTTTAATACTCATTTGGAGCGAAAGAATCGTGGGAGAGAATTTTCATCCCCTTAACATCGTTCAGATACTTCAGATATTTATGTATTAATGGTTATATTTTTTTAAGAACATCGACAATGAATGGTTCCGTTTTTACTTCCATGTTTACGTAGTAAATGGAAGTATTGAGATCGTCCGAAAAGTCGAATTCGGAACCGAGGTCCTGATGGAAGAAATTTTCATAGTAGTATACTCAGAAACACTTTCTGAACAAGTGTCTGTGTGTCTGTGTGTCTGTGTGTCTGTGTGTCTGTGTGTCTGTGTGTCTGTGTGTCTGTGTGTCTGTGTGTCCGTCTGTCTGTGGTCACAAACTGACATAAATCGCCATATCTCCCTGAAAAATGGATGAAACCCTATGAAATTTTGAGGGAATGTTTTCCCAGTGATTGTGCAAAATTAGGTTTTTCCGGATTTTGAATTACACACAGTACTTCCGAGATATAAGCGTTCAAAGTTTTTTCTGTTTCGATTTTTACAGGCTATGAGGTTCAATATTTTTTTACGTTTGAGGGCTTGAAATGTCGGTTATGGCAAGCAGAAAACACTAGATTTTTTGTATAGTGGGTCACATACAATGCCTCCACGTTATGAGCGTTTTTCACGATTTCACTAGTGCATGTTTTGTATTTTGATTTTTACAGGCCGCAAAACTCAATGTATTTGAACGTTCAAGGTCTTAAAATGATGGGGTCGGCGATTGAATGATGCCTGATTTTTATCAAATGGGTCACATGCAGTACTTCCGCGTTATTTGCACATTTGCTACATTTTGATTTTTATAGACCACAAAAATGAATATATTTGAACGCTGGAGGACTTAAAATTTTTCTATATGACAGTTGAATACCGCTTGATTTTTGTTATTGGGGTCACATGCAGTACCTCCTCGTAAAACCCATTTTCAGTTACTTTATTTGTATTTATTGGGTCTCTTTGCTTTAAATGTGACCAACATTGACCTCGTTCACAAAACTTGTTTTGCATAGTTTGGATAACACACAGTACTTCCGCAATATGCCATTTTTTAACTTTTGAGATTTTAATAGACCGCAAAAGTGAACATACATTATACTTTAAATTTTCTATATGACAGCTGAATATTGCTGGATTTTTATTATCTGGGTCACCTGCAGTACCTCCTCGTAAAACGAATTTTCAGTTATTTTATTAAGCGTTATTGTACTTTTAGGGTCTCTTCGCTATAAATATTACCAACTTTGAACTCGTTCACAAAACTTGTTTTGTATAGTTTGGGTAACACACAGTACTTCCTCTTCATGACATTTTTCGGCTTTTGGGACTAATATAAACCGAAAGAGCGAATACCTTAGACCTCAAGTTTTTTATATGATAGCCGAATATCGCTTGATTTTTATTATCAGGGTCACATGCAGTATTTCCTCGTAAAACGATTTTCAGTTATTTTATTAAGCGTTATTGTACTTTTTGGGTCTCTTTGCTTTAAATATGACCAACTTTGACCTCGTTCACAAAACTTGTTTTGCATGGTTTGGGTAACACACAGTACTTCCGCTTCATGCCGTTTATTAACTTTTGAGAGTAAGTATAAACCGCAAGAGTGAATATACTTTAGACTTTAAATTTTTCTACATGACAGCTGAATATATTGCTTGATTTTTATTATCAGCGTCACATGCAGTACTTCCTGGTAAAACGCATTTTCTGTTATTGGACTTTTTGGGGCTGTTTGCTCTATATTTGACCAGCTCTGACCACGTTCACAGAACTTGTTTTGTATAGTTTGGATAACACACAGTACTTCCGCCGCATGCCGTTCTTTTGCTTAAGAGATGTTTATAGACCGGAAGAGTGAATATATATGAAGGCTGGGAGACTTTAAATTTTTGTATATGAAAGCTGCATATTGCTTGAGTTTTAATTTCCGGGTCACATGCAGTACTTCCTCGTAAAACGCATTTTCAGTTATTTTATTCAAGCCTTATAGTACTTTTGGGTCTCTTTGCTCTATATACGACCAACTTTGACCAAGTTCACAAAACTTGTTTTGTATAGTTGGGATAACACACAGTACTTCCGCCTTATGCCGTTTTTTAACCGACTTCAAACAAGGAGGAGGTTACTATGGTCGTCTAGCGGGATTTTTTTTTTTTTTTTTTTTTTTTTTTTTTTTTTTTTTTCGGTATGTGTTGTCCACCGGCGTTCAGCTCCTGTACGTCCGATCGGGTTACTTTTTTTTTTGTTTGAAAGGGTTACTATCCAGGTAGGTCCCATAATTTTTTCAATTGAGTCCGTCCAGTAGTTACGTCTCCAGACGCGGAGAAACGCCGGAAAACGTGATTTTCGTGAAAAAGGGAAGTTTTGACTTTGCAAGCTTATAACTTCTAGAATACTTGCTCGATTGTTTTGTTTCTGGTGTCATTTTGTTCATAATTTATCTGCCTACAAGGGCCTACCTTCAATTTTTCGTTCGGCATTCTCATATGGCGTGTAGACAAGAAAGTGTAACAAAAAAAGTGATGCCAATTTTCACTTTTTTGAGGTTTTTCGAGCACCGTTCCCAACCACGTCGAGAAAAAAAATATGAACACTATTGCACTTGGAAGCACTTAGCTAGAGCTTTCTAACGATGGTAAAAAATCAAGTTTAAGTGGCATAATAAGGGAGCAATCAATGTTTTAATGGACCTGTGTTTGAGACCTCATAACTTCCAAACGAAAACTGTTTTTCCATAGTTTTTAAACTTAAAGTGTTCAAAGTTGAGTCTAGTTTACGTGATTCAAATTTGGTATTGATTGGACTAAAAGTAGATACTTTTTAGGCCGTATTTCTAAAAAATTTGTTTCAAAATCACGTTTTTTGGACTATTTATGCTTGTATAAAAAAAACTACGTTAGTCATAGCATTCTCGTTAGAAGATTTGAATTCAGCGTTAAATTTTCAATAAATAACATGGTTTTGAAGGCCAAATAACTCCATTTTAATGCACAAACGTTTGGTGAATTTTTGAAATTTGGTTCGGATTCTCTCATTCAGTGTGAATGCGGATACGCTTCAGGAAATCATCGTTAGAGAAATAAAGAACGAGTGAATTGGTGCAATTTAGTAACCAGCAATGGTGTAGACAATTATTTGAGTTTTGTAAGGTGTATCAATGGGATCATTATATTTTAGAACTTCAACGTTCAACGGACTTATGAATTGAGTTTGGACGGTTAGTAGTAAGTGACAAGAACACAATAATGAAAGCTTGGGAAAATTCTGTAAAGAGAGCTGTCCATAATTGTAAGTCACTAAAAAGAGAAAAATAAAAAAAAACTTTTTGAAAAAAAAATAAAACCGACTTCAAAAAGTTTGTCTATAAAATACACTCTGAAAAGGAAAAAATAACAAAAATGTCCCAACTTCGCAGAAACTCATTCGCCAACTACACATTTTAAGGACTACTTTACTACTCGTATTGACCTGACCACTTCCTGATTGATTGGATCACCTTCCCTAATAATATAAAAATTACTATTTCTCATTTCCCAAATGATTATAAGATTTTCCTTTCACCTCTGAATTGCCTCCAGATTGATCATCTTTTGGAGTCGGCGCCTCTCTGGCAAAATAACCGATGGTTACAAATAAATATTATGAATTCACGATAAATTAGTAGGTGCCAGGTAATAAGTCTGGGTCTGGACGTAAAGATTCTTAGAGAAATCTGAAATGGTTTTTAGGAAAAGGCGTGAATAGTCACCTTCAAATCGATATTGTTAATAATCAGTTCTCATAAATGCTGATTTGCTCTATTCAAGAATCGTGAAAACTCATGATATTTATATTCATACTACTGGTAATTCGGAATCTATAGGGTTCTCCAATACAATATAAGAGAGGCGCCGACTCCAAAAGATGATCAATCTGGAGGCAATTCAGAGGTGAAAGGAAAATCTTATAATCATTTGGGAAATGAGAAATAGTAATTTTTATATTATTAGGGAAGGTGATCCAATCAATCAGGAAGTGGTCAGGTCAATACGAGTAGTAAAGTAGTCCTTAAAATGTGTAGTTGGCGAATGAGTTTCTGCGAAGTTGGGACATTTTTGTTATTTTTTCCTTTTCAGAGTGTATTTTATAGACAAACTTTTTGAAGTCGGTTTTATTTTTTTTTTAAAAGTTTTTTTTTTGCTTTAGAGATTTTCGTAGGCTGCAAGAGTGAATATACTTTAGACTTTAAATTTTTCTTTACGACAGTTGAATATTGCTTGATTTTTATTATCGGGGTCACATGCAGCTGCATTACTTCCTCGTAAAACGCATTTTCAGTTATTTTATTCTAGCGCTTTTGTAACTTTCGCGCCTCTTTGCTTTAAATATGACCAACTTCAACCATGTTTAAAATCCTTGTTTTGATCACACACCGTACTTCCGCCTTACGCCGTTTATCGCTGTTGAGCTTTTTACAGGCTACAAAAATCAATATATTTGACGCTAGAGGGGGTATTTAACATTGTAATGGCGAGTGAAAGACGCATACCATACTATACCATGGTTATAACTGTTACCGACTCAAACATGGAAGTACTGTGTGATCTATGCACACCACTGGTTTCTGAATAAAAATCGACCATTCATCATTTTCCTTTTAGATTTCGAAGCGATTTCCTGTATGTCAACACTCCTTTGATGGCTAACGAAAAAATCGTGACAGTTATCACAGCGTCAAACTGTATTTGTAGTCCTGAAGACGGAAAATTTATCTTGAGACTTATGAAGGCATTGTCGCCTGGTCTGGTCGATGTTAACGGCGGTCACTGGCGGTTTAAACTATAATATTCGCTAGCGGTCCGCGGTCAGTTGACATTAGTTGTAGATGTTGGCCGTTTGGCAAGGGAACGCGGCTGGACGGTGGCTTTAGCGGTCTGCTCATTAGTTAAATCGTTAGCCCCCTCTCTTGCCGGTACTAGCCGCGGCCCTGCTACGTATCCTTTACCCCTTGGCACCTTGGCGATAATTTACGAGCCTCCATCGACTCGATGGAAGGAGATCCCGAAGGCGTGGGGAATATTTATCATCGCCGCGTCGTTAGTTTGCGAAAAGGGAATCGCAAATCGATGTCAGGACAATCGATTGTGCGAAGCATCTTGGAGTGTGTTGTTGTATTGGGTACGAAGGATCGTTCTGATATAGTAGGCGGTTATTAATTTGTCAAGATGAACGATAGATCGCGAACGCATTAATGGGAAAGCCAACAGTGCGCAGGCTGGCCCTATGGTCATTGATCAGGGACCAGTGGCGTCACCTCTGCCTCTGCTAATGACTCAAGTTATTAATAATAATTATTACCAGAGACCGGGCTATGATCAATTGTATTGGTTTAGTCGTGATCAGCTTATAGGTTTGCCTCTAGCTTACGCATAATACTGCAACTCTAGTATTCAATCGGGCAAAGTAGGTTGCTTTATCCGCTCGAGTGAGAACTACATTAATTTGAATAGGAATACTTCTATCAATTGTAATATTTTCATTAACGGGTCGATAAATTTTATTTGACGGATTATAATTTAATTAAAAAAATAAAAGAAAGACAATTGTAGCTATGTATGGCTAAAACTCTCTCGTAGCTAGATCTTATTAGCACTTCACCTAATGGCCCTCAAAAGATGTAATTGAATGTAGTATTACTCGCCCTCGAACCGCCGAATTATTTTAGCGTTTCACAAATCTAGAATAGGAAGTTGCCGCAATTTTTCTCGAAATCAATCAATTTTCCTCGTTTTTCGCCTTACAAAAAATAATGCCGTGGACCGTTAATTACCGGTAGCCTGAATGAACCATCAGCGTGGACTATCGACCGACACAAACCTCGGAGTGTCTAATATCCTCCCGTGCGAGCATCCCCTACCTAATGATCTCTGCTTTCTCTGATAAATGAACCGTCAGAAACATTCAAGGGGAGCTCGGGTCAAGCGAATATCCTACAGACGGACCAGTTGAAACATTCTAAGGTTTCTAAGGTTGCCGATTGGCTGTAAACCTGTACTCCGATCTGCCTGTCATTCCTTCGGCCTTTCCATCTTTCATGTGGTTCCCGATTAGGTGTCTTGGAAGGTTCCAATTCTATGGACAGCGGCCAATGACTTCGGTCCCTTTTCATTAACGTGTCTTCCCTTTCTAAAGCCGCCCGTTTCAGGACTTGCCGTTCCTCGATGGCCTTCAACGTCGTGGAACAGCTTTGCTAGATCCTCCGAACGATAGCGGCTTTGTATGGCTCAAATGTCAAACAGAGTTGAAACTCAAAATTACGGTACAACGGGCTGTGATGATCTAATTCGCTGTAGGTACCATAATTTATATTCTTATAAAAAAAAAAAAAAAAAAAAAAACAGCTTTCGAAAGAACATTTGACTTCGATCCGGCTCAAAATCATGCACTGAAATCGCTGATCTTACATCATCGCACCTCGTTTGCCTCGTGGTGCAGCGAATGTTCTTTCGACGTGCAAAACATCCAGGCGCACTGCAGATCCTCTTGGCACATGAAAAACAGCGGCGCCAATGGGCATCGTCGCCAAGAAATTTAGCCTTTTGAGAGGCAAGAACTTACAAATGCGAAGCTAAAATCTCGCGCCAAGTTTCGCCTTAGAAATACGAGAATCGTTCTTCGTGCAGCATTCGCGATTTTATGCGCGATCCTTAGTTATGAAAGGATTTTGGCCCGATGCCGCGAGACGAACTCGAACCTGTTGCTTGTTCGGTTTGCAGAGAGAACCTAGTTTTATTCGTTTATGTCATTTATTTCAAGCTATTCAATCGCATAATTTATCCCCTGTTATGGAAAAGTTAAATAGATACAGCCTACCAACGCCTTTTTCGAAATGACCAGTTCGAGGACAAATAAATTACTTGCGCCAAATTAGTTTTCAAATTCAATTATCAACTTTTTTAGAGCGCCCGTAATTAATATTGTATTTTCATCTATCGTCATATATTTATAATCCCTTTAGGATTAATAGCCAGTAATTTCAATTTATACTAAATAAAACGCGCTGAAATTGTGGAATTCTATTTCACAAGAATAGCAAACAAAAAGATGGCCACGAATTCCGCTAATTTTCAAATAACTCAAATGTTTATATTTTTTTAATGGTAGTGTATCGTATTCAAAGTTAGTGGAATTAGTAACTATCTCTTGGTCTCCTATCCTTGTAGTTATTCTAAGTTGAGAGTGAATCGACACTGGACCCGTACAAAAATAAATTTAAAAAATTAAATCATAAGCCCCAAAATCTCTGTTAAGTCGGGAAATGTTTCCAGTCACTTTCAAGACGATAGGGAACCGAGCTTTTTATTGGATCAGATCAACTATCGAGATACAGTCGATACTAGCTGTCAACCAGTTAAGAGATAAACGAATGTAAAAACATTTTCATTAGAATTTATATCCTTGTCTCGGCTATAAAAGAGACCTATTACCCTGGGGAAAATTTTGTGTTTTTTAGCTCCCCCTCTCTTTTTTTCAATTAACTAAACCCCCGTAAAATTAGAGAATTAAAAGTAATTAAAACTTTTGGATTGGGCTCCTGGGCATTTTAAAGAAGCCTCTTGATGGATGTGCGGCCTCGCTTGGTTGAAGAAAAAGAAGAGAGATGTTTCTTCTTTTTTCTAATTTACCACCGTCGAGAGGATTTTTTTCTACCGTTTCGACCAAAATTAAGTCCTAAGGCTTCAGGTTAGGGCACAAAGTTTTACTTCGCTTGCTTTAATCCTCAACTTTCAACTGCTCTGTAACTTCTTCGAGATGTTCCGAGACTTGTATTTTCACAATTTGATGTAACCTCTAGAATACAAACCCACAATATTATACCAAAAAAAAAAAAAAAATATTCCTCTAGATACCATCAATTATTTGCGAATATGAGTTTCCCAAAGAATCTTTCAAACATTGATCTCATTATTTATTTTCCTTCTGGCTCGGGAATATTGGAAATGTCGATAAACAATAACCAAAATCATTTCCTTCTGAAATCAAATACAATACGAGTAAAAAAGATCGCGCTTTTCTTTCGCCCGAGACAGTATCAAAACAGTTATTCCTGCAACTGTTCCAGGCGGAGGGCGTTTCCGATTTTTGCGTTTCGCTTTTGAAGGCGACCAAGCGAAAATGATAAGCGCAGTAAGAAACGAGCGACAGTGATAACAGGAGAGAGGAATCAAAAAGGAACCAAGAGCGCGCGATGTTATTCTAAAGGAATTGACTGTGCGACAATAACTTCGCCTTCTTATCTTCTTGTAGGAAGTTATTGTTGGTAGAATTATTTTTTACTTTCCAACGAAGAAGTTAGACTCGACAGACGAGAGAGAAGTATTAATATTTGTTAAGAATTGATTCCGAATTCAACGAAAACAGTGTTTGCCCAGGAAATAATAAAATCAGATGCTATTGGATTTTCGATAGCTCTCTCCACTTGCACGATAGAAGCGTTCGAAGTTTCGTCAAATGTTCGTTTTATAGGTCGCGAAGATCGAGAATTCGAACTAGGGGAAAATTGTCTTTCCATAATGACAAATCTGCATAAAAAACATGTCAATATTCGTCGTCTTCAAATCGTGTTAGGAAGCTGTTAGTCCCACTCCTCATTCTATTTAATAAATCCCTCCATTTTAGGATTTTTCCTGATAGATGGAAAACTTTGACTATTACTATTAAATTGGTGCGTTCCGATTCAAAACTTCCACATGTTTTGAATTTTCGAAATGCTACTTGAAAGAATCCGGGTTCTTTAGTGCTAACACGTGAACCTACGTTCTTAGCGGATAGCCTTTAACGCCTTTTTTACACTGTAGTGTAACCCCGGGTGAAAAAGCAGTCGAATCTCCTGGCCTCATTAATATGCATTAAATGGCTTGCAACGTTACACCGAGCAAGTCAGCGTAAAAGCAACGGCTGGACTTGTACATGGTAACCTTTAAGCGAGGGGGCGTCTTAAAATCCGAAGGGCTATGCAGACCGGTACGTGAACGGACAGCAGAAAACGTCGAAGGGCTCTTGAGGATCAGGTGTGTTCATGCACGGGGAATGAACGACACGATCAAAGCCGAACTAGGTTTTCGGTATTCACATGGCCATATGAGCTATTACCGACACTAGTGCGATGCAATGGGAAAATTATGCGGGCGGAAGCAATTCCGATCATCAAACGGACACTCACAAGAATGACGAAACGCGTGAGCGTGAAGAATATGTTGGGAGACGCCTGTCACTAGTAGTCGTTAGATGTTTTCCATCACGTCCGATCACGAGACAGTGTATACACGATTTTGGCGATTTGGCCATCATCAGCAACAATTCACAACCGAGATACATCTCATTCAAAGTCATTGAAATCCGTGACAATCGCTTTACCTTCTATCCTTGTCAGTCTGTGTATAATTAACACTGAATAAAGGTCATTGGATCCCGTGTCGACTTTCTCAATAAACCCCTGACAGTATTCACGACGAAAATATACTCAAGAAAATATTTTTCTGCTCAAGAACATCGAAAAAAACTGCGAATGATTTTACAGTGGTTTATTATTCCTTCGCTTCAATGATGATAAGACTATCCAATTGTGCTAAAACCTGTCCAAACATTTGTCAACGTTTCCACCAAACAACAGAGTGGTAACTATAAGGGAAAAATCCGTAGCAACTATTGCAATTTTAATCATTTTTATTTTTCTTAATTTTCAAATGAAATGCTACATGTTTTGCTTAGCGGTAAAGCTGAAGAGAGTGTTTGACAACCATTCCAACGAGTAAAGAACGATTTTTATAGCTCCAAGAATTCTCGACGAGTAGCTATAAATTTATAGCACCAAATTTGTAAAAATCCCACACATTTTACATTAAAGCTGTGATTACATGAGGACCAATAAAGCTATCAACCTCGCGATGTTCTCATTTGATTCAGCGTCCAAAAACCTATAGAAATTAAAAAAAAAAAAAAAAAACTCCGCGGCAACTGAAAAACTGAAAAACTTTGGAAAATACGATTTCTCTCTCCCTCAAAACCCCCAAAAATACTATTGAAATTAGATCAGGTTTAAGAATTGAGCCGTTCTCAGGCCAAGATTGATTTTTGTCGAAAATGTCAAGATTTCAACTTTTATAGTATCATCTGAAAATGTCTTGACAGTCTAAAGACAGAATTTTTATTATTGGATATTCGGATTCTACATTCCTTGAAACGTTATTTTAAAAGGGGTTAGAAAATTGTCTTTATTAGGCGACAACAATGGTTTATCATTGAATAATAAACTAAAATCAATTTGCCATTAGCTATTGTAGTTCACAAATAATAATCAAAGTAGGATATTCGCTAAGGATGTAAGTTTTGAAAAAGTATTCTTGGTTCAGCAGCCTAAAAAAAAAAAAAAAAAAAAAAATCTTTGAAACCAGGCCAGGTTTATTCTATTCGTACCCAATGTTCACTGATGCGGTTAAGAACTCGGCGTATTTTCTTGCTGAGGATGACGAGCCGTTCCGATAGAGCGTTGGCCGGTTGTCGCTCATATTACTAAGGGTTACGAGGCCGGTAACGGCGGATCCCTCTTTGGAGCTGTCGCAGGCGAAGTGCAATGGCTGTGGGATTTATGTCCGAGGGGCTGCGTATGATTGATACGACGACACAGGCAGCCATTCGCTCCCCGATCGCTCCCAACGTACATCCTACGCGATCTCTCCTTGCTTCAGTTCTTCGAGTTTGTTACCTCCCATAACTTCCCTTACCGGCGGCAGTAACGTCGCAGTATTGAAGGTCGAGTGAAAAAAATCACTCTTCGAGAACGGGAAATGTCGGGGTCAAGATCGGTCGGAGTGATTGATTCGAATGTTTTAGCGACCTCTGTTTTTGACCATTTGCTCGGGTCGCATTTTATGCTCGAGTTACCGAAGTCACGAGTGAAAGCAGGTTCGAGCTTTTGAAAAGAGATTTGCGCCAGATAAAAAACGAAATCACAAAATCAAGATCTAGGTAAAAAGCTCGTTTAACATTATCTATCTATTATTGAAAAACAAACCTTCGTAATCGCCCGAAAATTATTTTTAACGCTGCCGATTTTCGTATGCATAAGACACAACACTAACTAATAAAAAACTATAATACTTAAATTTTGAACATTTTCACTATGAATCATTCTTTGTCTGACAATGGCTCATTTAGCCAAAAGTGCCAGCTCAATTTAAAAGGTATTTTTGTTGTGTTTTGAGGTGGAGAAAATTCGTATTATCATGTATTTAGAACATTAAAAAAAAAAAGAAAAAAAAAGAACATAAGTGTGTTTGATATCAATTTATTTAGAATCAATTGATTCCATAACGAGTTATAAGCTTTAATGGTTCTCGAGTTATCTACGCTATTGTGTGGAATTTTCATGATTTGATAAATTCGGTAAGCTAGAAAATTTTAATTATTTGTGAACTTTTAACAATTATTCTATACTCGTAAGAATGCTCGTCTAACAATATCTCAAGCTGTGTCGTTAGACGATAAACTCGACTTTTTAGTTAAGTAATTAAGAAAAGGAAAAATGTTAAAAAAACGATTTTCATCAATGAGTTTATTGTCTTTATAGTTACCATCGTGTTGCTTGGTAGAAGCGTTCACAAATGGTCAGAATATTAACTATTACAAGTGAATCGTTTACCTGTTCATAATCGAAGCTAAGGAATAATAATTATACCATTTAACAATGTTTTTTTTTTTTGCAGCGTTTTAGGTCGCTTATTCAACCTTAGTGTTATGTTAAGTAAGTGATAGTTCAATTCACACTCTATCAGCATCTGTTTCATAGGTGCGGGAAACCTCAGACTGTAGAGGTTTATAAAGAACGGGTGCCTAAGTATTTCGAACCCATCAGTTGCAGTAATTCGACCAAGCTCCGCCTACGGAGGTAATTTATTACTCTTATGGCCTCTAACATGTTTGGAAGTCCCTAGAATTCTCCCTTATTCTTTTACGACGATGGGGTCGCCGACCGTAAAAATAATATTTTCTGCGCACAGATTCTCTGGCATGAGTAGTGAGAGTGAGCTACAATATGAAGAGCAGGAATTTGTTAGAAAGCTTAGGTCAATTGAGGAAAACCTTGGATACAATATGTGATTTTGACGTAGAATTAAAAATTTCTTAATGACACCAATAACTTAAATTGACGCTCAACAAGACAAAATGCAACAGCTAATGGATCTTGGACTTAATTATTCTAGATCCGATAGGCTTTCCGTGGTCCTGCACTTTCGCGAATTTTAAGGGTTCTTGACGATCCTAGTAGCCTCTGAGCTGAGATTGGGCTGGTATAGAAGATGGTAGATGGTAAGGACAATCATTGGTGAAATTCGGGTTAGAAAATATCGTTTGGTATTGATAATAGGGACACATTTTCTCTATAACTATTCAAGAAAATTACGAGCTCCATATATTGCCTTTAATAGCAGAATGAGGGAATTCCGGCTAGACTAGGACTGAATGAGCGACGTAGGGCTTCACTCATAAAGCAGCGATAAAGGGAAGGGAAAAACGGAGAGTAAAAGCACGTGCCAAACTAGATTGGATGTAGGTACTTGTTGACTGTGTGTAAATGGGGCGGTTTTTTAAAGTTACATGTATGGTTTTCAAGCAGTCAAAAATACACTGCTATAGATGAATCAGTTGGCAGACTAGAACGAAGGGCGTTGATGATTGTGATGAGTAGAGATAAGATCGAGGCGGGAGAAAGTTCAAGGAGAATAGATTGAAGCCAGGCAGAGGCGCTATGTTGACGGAGATAAATTATGACGGCCGAGAGAATTATTATCATCAATCGACCTTAATGCTCTCAGCGTATTTTTCGTCGAACATTATTTCACAGTTAGCAGTTTCGGGAGCACAATCAAGAATTTATCAATAATATCAAATACAAAAACTTTTGAACTCTGTTTTGGGACAGAAAATTATATTGTCATTTGATCTAGTTTAGCACACATTCTAGGACGCTGTGAAATTCTTTAGAAGAGAAATAAAATTAGATAGAGTAATTATTGATAAAAAATTGAATTGACTGTAGACAGTTCAGTTAACTCGACATAATACACGGAAGTGACAAATGTGAATTATCGTTCGAATTCCACATCCCTTTTGTAACGGCTCGAAAATATTTTTCGAACCGACTAAACGTTCGGAAACGTTAGATATTCGAGCTTCGCCCGATGCTCGTAAATCGTCGGTATTCATTCAGAAATAGGGCGGCGAAATATTTTGCGAAATGAGCAGGAGAGGATGCGTTTTGAATAAAGAAATGGAACTCGAATACCGTTTATACGAGTTAGTTCATACGCGCTCTCGGATCGCTTCTGTTGATTTATACGTATAAACATTGTTCCTGGTGGAGACAGGGGAACGCAGCGCACTCTATACGGCTCGAGGCGGGGACTTGTGTCTTGTGATATACGACCTTATGAGAGAAGTGACTGTAGTCTGAGGGTAGCATAGCTTGGGAGGGGCATCTGGGGGTAATTAATATCGCCTGCTATATACACACGGGTCTGTATAGTTTTGAAGGGAGAACCGACGCTTTGGTCGTTGCGGAGATGTTTGGACGGCGGTAATATTGTGTATATAACTTTCTCCCGGCAATCGGTCCTGCGATTGTTTCGAATCTCGCAAGTTCTCAGCGAATCAGCCAAGTTTCAGGAAAGCGAGCTACAGACCAAGGCGGATCTAGAGTTCAACTGAGCTAACTACAATATCTGAATGTTGAATTCACCTGTAATTTAAATCATGGACCATTTATTTCGAAAAGTGGAATAACAGCAACGTTTCTACTGTCTCACTGTTCTCCCTTTCCTATGTTGAGATTCAGAACAAAGCACCTCCCTGACTTGCTCAACTGCGCAATTTGACCAAAGCGAAGCATCAAAAGGTTTTATTTTCACCGTTCCAAAATGCAAAAAAAGAACCACCCACGGTTACGTATTGTTATTATTATTCGAAAATGAAAAGAGGAAAAAAGGAGAGGGGACTCTGGTTGAAAAGGGGTCGAAACCTTTATACGTTGGCTACGTTCGGCTGGCATAGTAGGGAATAGCAGCAATCAAGAGAATGGGCGATAGCGGAAAGCTCATTTGACATAACCTTTTCCAGTGTCCGATGGCCACCTGGAATCGTCGCCCCACTTAGTGCGATTAGAAACCTCTCCTCCACTTGTGACGAAGACCTCCTACCGACGAATCTACCTTAGTCTTGTTTGGAGCGTTGTTTTTCAGATGAAACGGCCAACAAAGACAGGAGGATATTAAAAACGATAAACCGGAACCCCTTTCATCCTAATAGCGCTTTGTTTTCCGAGAATCGTCCATGTTTTACATTAGAACGTAGCTTTATGTGTGATGAAACACTGCGAAATACACAGAGAAGCCGAGTACTTTTTTGAAGATTTGGTGAAAACTTTGCTAAGAATTGGGTATTGAAAAATGATGACCATGGAAGAATCTTCATTTTTTCATGCGCGATGCAATACAAAATTGGATGTTGTCCTTACGCGCTCAGCTAACACCTATGGCTACCATAATAGCTCAAAAATTTGGTCCATACTTGCTCCGATCATACATTAATTAATTTTTATCAATGTATCATATATATCATCATGTATCATATCATGTATCGTGTGTTGTGTGGATCATATCATTCGAATTGGACATTCCGTTCGATCCCAACCGAAATTTATTCACCCGTCGAATCTGCCTGCACACTTATTGAGCACGGCTTGTGCAACTGCTTCACAGCGCCCAATGCAGATGCTGAAAAATTAAACTCATTATTGGCCGAGACAAACATAAATAGAAGAAGCTCTCTCTTCCTACTATTCCTATGGAAAATTATCACAAAAGCGTAGAATTTATTGATAATTAGTAGTGCTGATTTTATTGATAGTTAGCGTGGATATTATTATCACAAAAGATCTCTCATTGTTTCCTAAAAAAAAAAAAATAAATAAATAAATAAAAACACACACACACACACACAATTTTGACGGGGATTTTCCTTATGCTTTGTACTCCGTTCAATTTTACAAAGCTCTGTTTATAGCCCTCTATTCCTCGATCGGTCAACGGGTCAGCAGCGAAAATACTGAGGAAAATTATTAAAGTGAAAAACATCGAGCTATCAATTCCAATGGCAAATTCTTCCAGTTCTGGCTCGCCGGAGGATTTTTCGGCTTCCGAACCCTTTTCATATCGAAAACACGCGGAAGACACCGAAAAAAGACTAGGGATAAAATCGTACGTGAGGCGAATTAAAAACTTTTATGCCCTCACGTACGGTCGAACGAGCGGAGGGGATTTTTCGTCTTTTTCGTTTTGGAATTCCGTTCGCGAAAGCTTCCCTCGTGTCAGGGAGTTGCGATCCCAAATGGACCCGGTTCAGGCCTCGAATCGAACTCGTTCGAACCCCTTCGGCGATGCAAACGGATTCGCCGATAACATTCAAAAAGTCCGCAATCCGAACTTCCGCGTTGATATCTCGCGTTAAAAACGTGTGACTGTCGCTCTAATGACTTTTTACAACCTCAGCAATAAAGACCGAAAGGGGTGAGAGGATTTTCAAATTTCTTTTTCATTTCTTGCATCGTCGGCTGCGGTTGATGTTATCCACAGTCAGCAGTTAAATCCAACTGAGGCTGAATCGTGTGTTGGTGATATAAAACAAACGCGACTGGATTTTCAATTTAATCTGACTCCCTGGGTAACAGTCGATACGAATCACGAAGATAGAGGCTGATGAGTTTAATCGAAATTAATTTTGAACAGCGTTCAATGATTGGAATGTGACGATTTTTAAAATATATTCCCAAGCGTATTATTATATTCGTGTATAATTATAACGCGTCCATTTTTTAATTTAATATGACACAGTGGTAAAACAACGAGTATAGCGAAAACTCAGAGAAAAGACAGTGTGTGCTTGACAATGGTTAACGCTAATTAGCGATTCAAACGTCTTATTATTGGACGATAATATATTCAAAATTTTTAAATAATAAATAATTGAAAAATGTGAATTTTACGAGTTTGATCGCTGTCTGTGAACTTGAAAATATACGGTTTTTCCAAATATTTTTCACTTCATACACATAAATCGGGTTTACTTGTCGGCTTCAGGGCTAACCCGGAAAACCGTTCCCTGCCAACTTTTCCACCGTATTGCCGAATGATGAAGCGAATACGTTCGAAATATATCCGAGACCGATATTACTGTTGGCGACTTTTTCGAGGTAGGTATTTCTTCTGTCTTCCCGCCCGAAAGTAATTGTTCAGTTTTCTCGACAAACCGAACATTTCCAGACTAGTCCCGACGTTCAATGGAACCAATAACATCCTCGTTTGTAAAAACTCTCGAGCACTATGAAGGTTGGGCATTGGAAAGCTATAAAACATCATTGAAGGGCGAGTATTAACTGGTCAACTTTTTCTATCTGTAACGATTCCTTTTAAACTTGGACGAAGTTGAGTTGTGGTTAAAGTTGGCCACCCTAGCGAACAAGTTGATAATATGACGAGGTTTTTTTTTGCTCGAAATATAAATATCGAGTTTGGGAAGTATGAAATAATCTTACTTTATAGATAGCTGACCAATGTAGCAAATATATTTCGAAACAAATCAATAACATATTATCAATGGCTCGTTTTCTAACTAGTGATTAAAGGAAACTAACAGTGACTAACGCAATTAACAGTAATTAACTAGTGATTAACGAAATTCCATTTTTGTCCGTATCTACTTTTTACCGAGTCCCGTGTTTTTTACCTTTTACCTTTCCCAGAGATCGGGGGTTCGACTTTCCTGAAGACGATGGATGATTTTGTGATAAACGTCACGCTCCCTTTCATTTATATTAAAGATAAGATAAGATAAATAAAAGAGCTTGAAATAATGGGATTTTTGACTATCAACGTCAACAATCTCATTATTTTAAGCTTTTTTTATTATTATCATTATTCTTACATGAACTGTTCACTCTATAGCTCGGTTTTAAGGGCTAATAATTATTATTCTGCGTTCAAACACTTCACCATATTTTCGTTAGATAGAAAACACTGCAAGTTTATTGAGTCCGTTTTTCAATCGAAGATAAATCCGAGATATTATACAGGTAGCGCCACTAAGCAATTTTCTTGTGAGGATGAATACGGAAAACTGCTTGCTACCGCTAACTGTAGTATGTCTCAGATTTATCTAAGATTGATAAACGTAACCTGAAAAAGTTGAATGCTGAGTTCAAAAAGAATTTCAGCACTCGCTTATTTTTCAACAAACGAAATGAATAACAATACTTGCAAAACCGCTCTCGTTAGTGGATAGTTCTTTTCGAAAGAGCGGTTTCACCGTTTTTTTTTTTCTACACAGATAAATATTATATATGAGACAATGGGCTAAAAAGTTAAATAACCACGAGCCTTTAAGAATTTTATCACGTTTTTCACGTCCAACCAAGTTTCTGTGGCTTCGTGAAAGGAACGCTCTTGGCGCCGCTGTATCGCTAGCAATTAATAATAAGAACTTCCACAACTGCTTTGCTCCGTTTTCAAGAACAGGTTGATTGTGTCAACGAGCTATTGTTCTTCGTTGAACGCGTTTTCAACGAACAATGCAAGACCTGCTCTCGTCATCAATTAGCTACCAACCTTGCGAGCCAATCTACGGTTCGAGAGATTCAATTTCCTTCAAGCATCCCAAGCACGCGCAGAGCGAGAAAATTTATTTTCTCCCAATTTCCGAAGAAAATGCGTCGCCTTTTGATAAAGTGGCCGTCGCTTTTTCTCGCGCACGAGCTCTTCTAATTAACTCGCAGTTGAATTTATCCGAAGGAAATATTTCGAAAATTGAGAAACGACTAAGAAAATAACGGAGGGTTAACTGCGAAATACGAGGAGAAATCGTAGGGACTTTTTGAAGCGGTAGGGGAAGTTAATTATCGCTCAGTCGGGAAAGGGTTCGAAACTTGGTAACGACAACGAGAAATAAATCTTCCTTTCAAAAGTTGGAAATCCTTGAAACGGTTTCATAGATACGTTATGTTTTGGGTAATTAGAAATAATAACAGCGCAAAAGATAATCAATTTTGTTGTGTACTATTTTGTATAAACACTAGTCTGTATGCCGCAGTTTCTTTGCAATAATACGGCTAAAAAATTCCGAATCCGCTTCTTTCCTTACGGCTTTTCGCACGAACGCAATATTCCCATTTACTTGGTAAACACGGATGTAAAAATCCCATTCCTGAATAAAAACAGCGTCGAAAATCACGATTCTCAGCGAAATTGTCTCGTCAGGCTATTGAATAGACAACATTATTTCCTCGGGGTGCTGTTGAGAGACGCCGGAAAACGGGATTACAGGATCACTCGTGCACCGTTCTCCGCTTAGTTTATTCCGTGGCGCAACCAGTAAAAACCTTTCTTTTAGTTCTGTTTCCTCGAGCCTTACCAAAGCGAAAGAAAAGAGGTAAAAGAAAGGTAAGAAAACGAAAAAAGCCCTGATATATATCTTCGGCATCTTGTCCCTTTCGGCGCGTTGTTTCCAACGTCGTGCTTACGCAACCTGTGACGCAGAGCGCCATCAAACCTACGGTGTAATGATTTTTGTCTAAATCCCACCACCTTTTTTCGGCTATTTTCTTTCTCGGTTTTCTTAAGACGAATAAGATCCACGAGAGGTACGAGATAAGAGCGTCAGGATAAATGCGGTCGAATAAACATTTATGCCCTCACAACTTTGCATGTGGATCGTATAGATTGGTGCGAATGGGAAACGGAACAGGGTGCAGAATTAGATGGGAGCTAGTTTTTTTCAGTTTAAGGGCTTAAAGTGAGATCCGGGGTCGATTTTTCGGTTGGTTCAACTGTTTATTTCAAGTGACCCAAGTACTACCTCGTAACTACTTTCTTTACATCAGTTGAGATTTTTCATTACATCAAAAGAAAAAAAAAGATAAAAAATATTTAAAAAAAAATGAAATATTTAAAAAAAAAGCTTAAGATGATTATAGAGGGGATTATTATTCCTTTGTTCAAATTATGATTTAAGAAGAGCAACTACACTTTTGATGGTATTATCCGGAACATTTGTGAACAATTTCTCCTAACATTCTTTGATAAGGGAAAATCCCTAATAACTATCGTAATCTGAAGTATTTTTATTTTCGTTAATTATTTGATTAAGAGTTCAATTTTCTGCCTATAGATCCACATGTTAAGAGTGTCTTATGAGCAATCCATCAAACTTGGAATGATTTTTATTGCTCCACAAATGCTTGAGTTACATGGCTGATTTTTCACAACTCCTTTATGATAAAAAATCCATATAAATTGATATAAAACAAACCTATGTTTCAAAAACAGTGGAAAAAAAACACTCCTAAAATACCCTTGAAATTGAGGTGTCTATTTGGCTAAAGAACGGAACCGTTATCAGACCGAGAATGATTTTTGGTGAAATTTTCAAATATTTAGCAATCATAATTTCTTCAAAAAGTCTTGCTGGCATAAGGTAAACGGACAGACTTTTGCTTTATTATTGTAATAAACCTTTATGATCGCCCAAGAAATCTTCAACCTTCACCAATTGATTTTTTTCTCCTGCGATTACAATGATTTATTATTGGGTAAAAATACACATTCGAGATAACCGCCGTCATGGTAAATGCAATATTAAATTGCTTTATTTATGTTTAATTCTAATCTATTTATGATTACGAGTACTCTCATCTTCTGGAGGATAGGATAGCTTTATGAATCACGATTAGATTCCTAGCGGTTCCAAGAAAACGTTGCAACCGCCGAAAGGCAACAGATATGTCCCCAGGCAGATCGGTCTCCCTGATACCATGCGGAAAACCATTTCCGAAATTGGTTCAGATGCCGCATCTGTTCGGTCCGTCGGGACGAGAAACCTGGTGAAATGTGTTCTCACGTGATATAATACGTGAATTCCCCGCGTGTACGAATGCGAACCGATATCTATTACAGTACCGACTCAGTGCGGCTTTTGAGCTCGACGTTTCCTCTAAGCTTGCAACTGGAGCAACGGTTATGAATCTATTCGCTCAGGTGAATTGTGGAAATCGATGGCCGCGTATAATAGGCGATATCTCCCATTATCCGCTAGTGTTATCGCTTTGATTCCGCCGTCTGCCCGATATTATTCCCTCGTTCCGTACCGTGTTCGGCTTATTTCGTTCAACTTCCCTCTCCGAAGCGTCTAGCGATAAATCAACATAGCGATCTCATTGGCTTCTGATAGCGCCGAATATCAACTGTATAGCAACGTATTTTATTCCTATGTTCCGTGCAACACGGCGGTGTCTCAGAAATTTAGAAATATCAATAGAAAAGGTGTGAATTCGTATGCACTAGATTCTGATGGAGAGAGTGGAATTTAATGGAATTTATTTATTCATTATTTATTTATATTTACGAAAGGTAACAGATTTTCCAAGGCTTTCTGCTATATATTACGTACATTAATAAAAAAATTAAATTAAAAAATCCAAGTCCCCTGGAGGGCTAAGACCGTGTTAGGAGACGAGCTTTCTCTTAAATCTTATTCACCTTGATTACCTTATATCTATTTGCATTTCACATTCTTGTATAACTTTATATTACAGTAATTTTCCATCGCAGATTTCTTAAATAAAATATCAAATAAATGCAAGCTTGAATAGACGATCTATGAAGGTTTATTAATGAATGGAAGTATTGTGACCATCATAATTATACGGCAATTTTGAAACGCAACTTTTATCACCCCTCAGTATAAAATTGAATACTGTACGTATTTAACACAAGTACCTGTCATTGTTTCCGTATATGTGATGATCTGTTACATAGGTATGCTTAAGTCGAACTCCTCCCCTCAGCACAAGCATTGCTTAAAGAGGGGAGTAGCATAAAATTTTGTGTATTTCTTTTTATATGTATAATTGTAATAAATGCAAAAAAAGAAAAGAAAAAAAATTATTGATTCAAAAGTGTCCGCTTATCGATGAATTCACGGTTGTAAATATTCTGCCGATAACACTGCCAAGGAGTTCTGTCATTTCAACAAAAATCAATAAAGCTGTAAAGAAGTAAATCGTCGTACCTGTCATCGAAAGGAAGAAATGAGTTCAAATGATAATCTTGAATATGTAAATCAATTCTTCGAAGCTGAAAACGATTTTTAAGGCTTCAAACTGAAATTTTTTCGGAAGATTGCTACTACTTATATATTTACCATCGTTTCCCGAGAAACTTACATTATTTCAAAACCTAACTGAGCTGGTACGCTCTATCTATTTCTAAGGCTTCTTCGGTCGCACGCGATCCCTTCAACGGCCGCCATTTCAGGGCACCGTTTGAGCGTGTGCAAGTCCAATGGGTCACAAGTTCACCGAAAGACACACAATAGAGAAGTTACAGTGCCAAGGAGGTATGAACTGGAAAAGTCGACTGGAAACGGGGTCGAAATGTGACTTCGCACCGAATAAGGTACAGCCCTGACCGAGCGCAGGGCGCTTCTATTTTAAACCGGTCGGTAAAGCAATCGATAGGGCAGGAAAGCGACCACATTTGAACTCAATATTTTAATTCGAGATTTGTAAAATTAGAGCTGAAAATGACAGTATATTAATTAGGGAGTGATTCTTCGAACAAAATATCATCCTTGGGCTAGGAAGCAAAATAAGAAATCAGAACGCTCAAAGAGGGAAAATCGTATCGGGTTTTTTTCGAATATCAGCGGCTTTCATTCGACAAAATGAACATTATGGTACCTACGTTATGAAAAATACCCTCCCTAACGAACTCGTTTCTCGTACAAAGTCTGTTATTGGTATTCTTCGAATAAGGACGAACGAAATAATAACTGTTGAACGGATTTTCGCTTTGAAATACCGACGGATACATTCTTGTTACTAGAACTGGTCGAATATTCCAAGTGAGTTTTCTACTCTTTTGCGAAAGGGGATATAATTTTATAATATTGTCGTAAACCTGAAGTTTATTATTCAATGCGATCAATTCCCGAGAGAGGGTTTTGTCACGCGGAGGGAATTTCCACCGATTTCCAATACGACCCGTGGAGTCGACCGGAGGAAAGACGCCATTAACGTTAAGTCGGAAAGGCTGCAACGGGGCATATTGAACAGCTGAGCTCAGCAGAAGAGGTCGACCGGTTGCAATTAAATATCGAACGTTTCCTCAGCACGATCAGATCGTTCGTTTGAAATAGAAAAGCGCTTTTGCACAGTACGCAAAGCTCAACTAATTGAATTCCTGTACCTCTATCGGCGTACGAATGCTATTAATTGTTTTTTAAAATGGGTGAACACTTCATTTTGTCAAAATCGCAAAGTCATCTGTTGATTCTGAATTTGATTCGTCGCAATTGAAGAAATACATTTATTTTTCATTCGTTGTCATTTCATTCGTTGTTATTTCATTTTTCATTATTCGTTTATTTCTTTCTTCGTTAGTTCTTCAATTCGTTGTTATTTCATTTTTCATTATTCGTTTCTTTCTTTCTTAGTTTAGTTCTTTCTTCAAAAGCGTTTATTTCTTCGTTAACGAAAGCGTCAAAATTGCATTTCCCGTTGAGCGTCTGGTATTTAGGTGCGGACTCGAAATTAGGCGGGTGGGCCTTTTTGTTGCGTGGCGTCACTACGTCTCAACGAATTGACGCAGTAGCAGGTAAGTAAAATCTGTAAAAGGTAGCAGCAACTGTTAAAGATTACCTCTATTCACGATGGTAATTTTTTCCGGAACAGACTGCGCAATATGTCAAAACGTCGTATTTTCTCATTCGCGTTTGTATCCAGTTGCGAACAACTAAAACCGCGGAGAGTGAAATTAAAAGAAAAACTCATGAAATAGTGACTGCGTTTGGTTTCATTAGCGAATATTTCACTCGTCTCGTCAAGAGAAGTTTATGGCGGGGTGGGAAAACCGTTTTAAATTAAACCGTGGAAAACAGCAAAGAGAGCGCCCAACATCAGTCACTCGAGGGCTTTTTCCCGAGCCGCCGACATGCAAATAACCCTGGGTGAAAATTCTTTAACCCTGTTACCGAAGCCGGCAGCCCATCTGGTCGGTTCTCGAGGACGTGTGAAAAACGTTTGCGTTTGAGGTTTCATTGTTTCCAACCGTGCGTTTCAACGAGTTGTAACGCTTCGTAATTTTTCGTATTCGAGCTCCTCTCGGTTGAACTAGTTCGGCCCTTCGACCTCCAAATATCTGGGAAAATTCAGATTCTTTTTATCCGAATTTACCGTTTAACAGCGATCAAATGTCTCGCTTCCCTACGCAACTTGTGAATAAAAACGTCCGCTTTGCGGTTGAATCTCTACGGTTAGGTTGAAAAGATAATAGCAATAAATTAACGGGTTTTTCAGGGGACACTAAAGTAGGGAAAAGGTTATAGATAAGACGAATTCGTTTAAGTTGTATCCGTTAAATTGAGAAATGATCTAGCGCGCTACGTAGAAAAGCTCGTTCGAAATTGTTCAACCAACTGCGCCTGGTAATGGACAGTACATTCTCGCGACCAGCAGAGACAGTATAATCCAGTTTTATCTCGCATAAGAGGATAGAAGCGAAACAAAGTTTTCCCCTCGAAAGACTTCTTATAATTGTATGCATGGACTCGGCTAAGAGGTCTGCGGAGAAAATTTACTGCTAACGAGATTTTTATCTGGTGTACGATGAGGAAATATTCTTCCCGCCGGTTACGACGAAAACGCGTAAAAAATATTTGGAATTTAGAGTGAAAAAATAAGCAACTCACAGTACACGACATATTTCCGACGATAAGCGAGCTTGGCAACAATGCTTTTCAAAGCACGCGCAAGAGAGTTCAACAGGTCATGAAATGTGAAAGAGAAAAAGGGCGGGTTAACGTGGGAAGTCGAACGGTGTCAATATTTGCTTATTCGGAAAACGCAACGTAGGTGACTTTCAGCAACGTACAGAACCAACAAGCATTCAGCAGGTTATAAATTAGAACATAGATAAAGGAATCGCAAAATCCCGCTCTCGGCACGAGGGGCATAATTTGACTGGAAAATAGGAATTATAAAGGAACGTGAGCGAAGAATCGCGGATGATAACAAAAATGAATATTTTTCTATATTATCAAATGCGAGGCGTTGAATTTTGAGCGATCTGTTTCAAACGTTTGAACATTTTTACATCATGCTTCAAAGAACCGACTCTAAGAAATTATTTTTTCGGGGACTTAGGTGTGAGAATCGACGTATTTTTGACGCTGAACCGAATTAGACTACTTCGGGATCAATAGCTTTAGCGGTTCTTGAATTGCAGCTTTTATCGGTAGATTTTCATCATTTGCTCAAATACTCTACGTTCATATAACTCGGTAGTTAATAAAATCATGAAAATCGTTCTATAATCTGTCTTAATGCCGTATGAAATGACTTTTACGTAGGTAGTTATTTGTGTTATTGTTAATTCCCTTTTTACGTAGTAAATGGAATCGTCCGAAAAGCCAAATTTGGAACAAAGTTGAATTTGGACGAAATATTTGCAGTAAGTTGCCGGGTGATAGCGGTTTGGTTCATACAGTTTAAAGCATACGTTTTTGGGTCCCCTGGCTTTTTATTTATTTATTTATTTTTTAAATTACATTTTTTTTCTAGTGTAGTAACGGCTGATTTTAGTTGATTTTATTGTTGGAAAACGGACCTTCAATATTTTCAAAATACAGCGGCTACGCCAGACGTTTGTCTACGATTCTAAATTCCTTGTATTTTTCTGACAATTGTAATTTCGATTACGGCCACAATATTTAATCTATGTGAATTATCTGAAGTTTATAGGTACAGCCGGGTCGGTGACCTAAAACATAATTTTACAACATTTGTAATTAGTTACACCTGTTAAACCACAGGTTTACATTCGGTTCATTTCTGACATTTAAAACGAACGGCGCCATTTTATGTCCGTTCCCGTTAAATTGTTGAATCGCAGACGACCGAAAAGAATTTCGAGTAGTTATTTTCGCCGGCAATAGGTAGATATAAAATGATTTCAGATTTTGCCGGCCGTGTCTGCGCGTTTTCTACTCTGCCGCCGGTTCACGACCCTATCCATCACACTTTTCGGATTAAATGAACCAGAATTTATACGACCGATAAGAGCTCAGCTCCCGATCGAACTGTAGGCTTTCGCACGAGCATCCTACCGATGTATAACACCCGCAAAAATGTGCTCGTAATCCTCTTAAATACTGTGTGCAACGTGGTCTTTCGGTTGAAACGAAACAACAATGGATGAGGGGACCTGAAGCGTTTATGAATCTTATCGTCCGATTTCCGTCTCATTTCTAGACGATTAATTCTTGTGTTAATGCTCGGCGAACCGCACATCCAATGATAAACCTTTCTCCGGCCCGAATTCGGCTACGCCCTCTCTCGACGCTTTATCCGGCATTTTCATTTATAATAAGCTCTCAAGCGCAATCAGTCTGATAATTTATTTAATTCTTCCTTCCGCGCCCGGTGGTCGCACAAATGGAATCGGTAAGTTCGTTTTGTTATTTTGATAATACGTATTCGTTTGAGTGAGGTTTGTCTTTAAATGTAACCGTAGCTTTAAATTCAGAATTGCACACCTCACTTAACCTGAGCTGAATATAGGCTCTTCAAGAACTTATTAGCTAGAAATTCGATCATAAAGTTTATAAAGATTTTTCACAAGTTTCTAAACATGCTAATTTTTTTTTAACTTGGTAACTCAAGTATTGAAATTTTCTCGGTGATAAATCTTGATGGGATGCGATACTCGCAATTAGCAGAAATCGTTTTCGAATTAGGGAGATATCGTATACGATTATGGGGCGACTATGAAAGAGAAGCTTCAGCTTGAGGCAATTAATAAACGGCCTTCGGGGTGTTCGTGAGGTATTTAATCGTCATTTCGCCGAGGGCCTAGGGAATGCACGCGTCCTAGCTATTGTTCGTGGAATGGACACGTTTATTGGACGAGCGAAGATTTAGCGCTTCTATTATTCCATTCTTAGGATCAGTGAGAGGGTAGGGTCAAAGTGTTGTATCCGAGGGTTGGAAGCAGGGAAATCCTTTGTATGGACGAGTAGGCGGGCATTTCTCCTCTTGCATACAACACACAAACTGCTTATGGCAATGATATATCGCTAAACTCGTGGATTCAATGTGAAAAAATTGCGGGAAGTAATTTTGATAGTTGGCCGCTTGCAGGTAATGGGTCTGGTTAAATTGAACTTGAAATCGAATAAAACTTCGCCAAGATAAAAATATAAGTTAGTCCCGGTATCACCAAAACGGCCCCTAACTTTTTGACCAAATATTTAACAGATGTGACCTAAGCGCTCCCAATTTACGAACTATCTCTGAGATGGCAGCAGATAATACCTCTTTGGTTTGTATTCACTATAAACCTCTATAATCGCTCTCGGAAAATATAATCTAACCCCCTCAAAATTGATTCTTACGTTTCAAGGCATGTGGAATCCGATTATTCAACAAATAAAATTCTGTCCGCGGTTCGCCGTTCGGAACTAGCTGCATTCTTGAATTTCCACCAAAAAATTTTCATGGTCTGACAATGGCTCGATTCTGTAGTCAAATCGCTGACTCAACTCAAACGGCGTTTTGGGGTTTTTCAAGGGGGGGATTTGTATTTTCCAAGGTTTTAGAAAGATATGTGAGTTAGATATCTATTAATAAAGATTTTTGACGCTGGATCGAATTGTACCATAACGATAACTTATATGGTTCTCGAGCTGTAGCTTTTATGTGAAGAGTTTGAGATATGTGGCAAGATAGTATAACTCATACATTAATTTGTTACGCGCTATAAAAATCGTTCTGTGTTTGTTGGAAACCTCGTCAAACACTCTCCTAATTAATTGAGGGAAATTGAAATATTTAAAAAGACGATAGATGCCAAGGGATTTCCTCTTGGTCACATATTATATTATGTTTGTAGGTGGAAACGGTCACAAATTTGGGTCAGAGGTAATATAGCACGTGGATGGTCTTTCCAAATCATGGTTAAGCGAAGGAATACCATCATTTGCAGTGTTTCCTGAGGAGGCTCCTGGAGGCAAGAGCGTTGGATAAAATAAACCGCGTGTAAAAAGAATCGTATCTTATATGCTCTCACCTCCCATTGCGAGGCTGATTTGGTTATTTAACTTGTACTGATTTTCTTTACTTTGTTTAAATTGAAAATCAAAACGCGTTTACTGTCAATGGATCAAATGTGTGGAATTTTTCAGAGTCGGAGCTGCGTATCCGCGTATTCTTTTAAGTGGAGCAAGTTTCCATCGTCTGTTTGAAATCCACCTGCTCTCGTCTTTTCTATCTGTCCTTTTGGAACTGAGACTCGGTTTGGTAATTCACCCGCTCAGAAACACTTCCCGGAGTGGCCTATTAGGTTTCAGTTGTTCATTGGACATGGGAAAAGCAAGTGAACAGGGAGGAAGGTCGGCGGTGGCCTTAAGTGCTCTCCAGGACCAGCGTCGTCTTCCTCGGGCTCCGTTCTAAAATCGCCGTTTTAAAGAGACCTAGCTCGGGTGTAAACTTCGAAACGAACCCCTCTCTTGTTCATACCCTTGTACTGGGCTACCGCCGAAATAGGTAGTAGGTTGTGGCCCTTTGAAATACCCTCCAGGGCGGAGGCCAATGAAAGTTTGAAAGCAAACAATTTTGGCCTCTCGGCTTTTGGGTTTGCTAAAACGCGCGTATATTCCCGAGTAGGGGCGCGGGTGGAATTCCAAGCCATGGACGCCATTTTCCACAGCCTGCTGCGCCGAAGTTGCCCAAAATAACTTGGCATTCTCTTAAAACCTCGGAGTTATCGAGGGGAATTCAAAACGCGCTCTCGCCTCAGAGCAAGTGCGATAACGTTTGATGGAAAATTATTCAGAGCGAATCGATTCATTAGCGAAGTAAATGCTTAATTGTTTATTTTCGTTTGGTTATCGTCCAGCCATTAAAGATCTGGAGAATAAGTCGCCTGGTTATTCTCCCCCTCACATCCCCTCTTAATTCTTTATGTTTCGCCATCTTCCAGCTGCTTCGAGCTGCTTCATGTTCAGAATGGGAAATTGCTGGGGGAGGTGAGAAAGGAGGGAAAAAGTAATTTGAAGACGTCTGATGGTATATGTAAGTAACAGGTGAATGGCGGATTGCCGTCGATTGATTATTAGAGTTGGAAAAAAATTGCTTCTCGGCCTGGATTTATCGAAGGAGTGAGAAGTTTAGCAAAGATCTCGGGCGCCCTAGGTGTATTTGATTTCACCTTAGTAGACTCCAAAATCGAGCACTAACCATTATGGGAGGATCAGTCGTGAAATATTGGCGAATATGGTAACTGCTGCACAACAGTTTTGCCGCTTTTTCGTAAATATTGCAGCGATTGTAGAGTGAACAACGGAACCCTTTCTTGTTTCCGATTCTACGACATTTTTTCCATGGACTCGATTCGTGCTGCACATTAACATCTTGTTCGCTCTTCCGTCTAGCGGACTCTTTACTTGGAAAGACAGAGGGGAAAATATCGCTATCGAAGCGGAAACGACTGCGAGCGGAGGAAGCGAAAAAATCAAAAGGGAGCGTAAAATATCCGAAGGAGTTCAGGCCGTAAAATGGGCGGGAGGGTTTGAGATCATCCACTCGATCAAGTTCGCGGCCTTCGTCGACTATTCAAGTCGTCGTATTTTCTTCTTGTATATAACGAAAAAGTGAATAGAAAAGAGAACAATCGCCCGCCTGCACAATACACTTGGGATGAATACACGTTTTTTCCTGCCTCTTTTCCTTTCGAAACCTTCAAGAGGGAAATGACTGAGATTCAGGAAAGTGGGCTTAAAAAGTACCGCGAGTCGAAAAAGAGCGAACAATGTTGAAAGCAGTCGGCGATTTTGCTGAGCAAGCGGCGGATTGAGCATAGCATCGCTTAAGATCAAATTTAAGTTGCATGTTGAGCAGTTCAATACGTAGAAAGGTCGACGAGATACAAACTTATATAAAACTTGAATGAACGAGTTATTGAATAATATTATATTAAATGCTATAATAATTAAACACTATAATAATAATATTCAAGTATAATAGTTATTAAATTTAAAACTGAAATGAACTTAAATGAAAAACTTCGGTTATTCTGCAATATTCAATAGGGGATGAATTGAATGCTAATCATTTAATTTATACATAAAATATGGTTTATCCCGCGTTTCGCTTTAAAACCGACTGTTCGATATTTTAAAAGAATTTCTTCATTTGCGTGATTGATGTTTTGACAGTTTTTCAATAATGACAAATCGTATTTTATAATTGTGATGTATTAATTAAAACGTATAGGGTTTCAGGCAACACACGTGAGCCGGTGAAATGAACGACCCTTTTGATTTATGTACAAGTTTTGAATGATAGCTTCTGTCAGTGCCAGCAGCCGCATGAGATACATGAATAATTACCTGCTACAGAAGTGTATTATGTTTGTTTTTTGACGTAGCGCGAGAATCAGTCAATACGTTTTCATAACTTTAGTTTGTGCGAACCCGTTTTTCGACAATATTTTCATTTCTCGAGTTCACTCCTATTGAAACGTTAGTTCATGAATATTAATTGCTGAATTGATAACTGTAAAATGTTTAGTACTACAATGTTTTCCAAACTATAATTTTTTTCCGAATTGGAATTTTGGGACGATTGCAACACATTAATTCACCGCGTATTCAGGTTTGGGAGAGAACCTCCATCCTCTCGTCCGTCAGCCTGTGATATTAGGTAAGCCAGTTGAAATCCGACTTTAGCGTTTAAAAAGATTATTATATTCTAATTGAATTAATATTTTTATGCTGATTTTTAAGAAGTTTCTAGTTATGAAAATTTTGTGGTAATACTTAAAAAATCTTATTTGTAATAAGAATTTAAAAACGCGGTTTCGGGATTAAGTCATTTTCTCGAATTTTATTATGCGGGCATGAATAAGGGAATGATGACGAATTTTTTATTTTTGCCAATGGTTTAATTAGATGATGTACTGAATCTACGAGAGCGTGAAGTGGAAGTCGGAATCGATAGAGAAGTAGTGATGTACAAGTCGGCATAAAGAAAATAAATTTAAATTATTGGGCTGTTTGGTTACTGGTGTTTTGTGAACTCTCCCTTTACTGATTGTGTTGGGTCAAACGAATTGGTTTTTTTTTTGTTCAATTATGAATTGAGACAATGTCAAGTGTGGACGATTTATTTAAAATATATATTTATCCCTTTTAATTGATTAGGGCAACTGAGTTTTGGCAAATCGTGTTAGAAAGAGTTGAAGCGGAAAATAAAATTGGATCTTTCCTGCCCGCAATTGAAAAAAGCTCCAGGATATAATCCAGAAAATGCCACAACGTCGGCTATCATTCATTCTTCGGAGCATATTACCGGCTATCGAATGGGGGCAATAGCGTGTAATTCGCCGCTCTGAAGATTATTGTTCCGAGTGATAATCTTTCACATCCCGCCATTAGCAGGCTGCAAGTTCTCCAGACAGACGGAAGGCGTGAGCCTGTTTCTGAGTGATGCCTCTTGCCGTTTTATTACGGCCATCGTCGCAAGTTTAATAGCCGAACTCGAGTAGGGAGGGGCGGAGTTCTGGTTCGTACTTTAACTGTTCGATTTCCCCTTTGCAACGCCTTGCGATGCCGGCGAAATTATAATAAGGCCAATTTGAGGCGGGCTTATTTCGCAGTAAACTCACCCCCACGTTTATCGAAAACTTCCTTCAAGTCGCTTTACGGTTTAAGCAAGGCGGAATGAAATTGAATTTTCACTTTGACGAGGTTTCTTGCGCAACCGCTTTTCCCTCTTCGGATACTATTGCAGTAGTTTCATCTCGCCCACTGTCATCGTCGTTTGTTTGAAGATGTAACATAACGCGAGAAATATCCTATCTCATTAACTCCGAGCTAATCAACTAAAAGTTCAATTAGTCAACTTTGGCTTCTTATCTTATTCGAAAACGGTTTCAAACTTCGTGAAGTTTTGAAAGGCGAAGGAGATTAGGAAACGTATTTCTGTCACTGTAGACGTTGTAATAGATTCTGAACCAATGAAAGTATTTCGTAGAGGATTGCTCGTATGATAAAATTCCGAATTTCGATTTTCGACTTAGAATTTTTTTTTTTTTTTTTACAGGGCTTTCGTGGGAAAAGTTTTTCTGGAAACGCAGCCAGTGTCAGCAACTTTAGAGACATATCTGGAAAAAATCAGTTCATTATAATTTTCGAATCGCCTCTACACTACCTCAAACTTTCCGTTTCCCTCAAGTGCAAGATTCTTTTGCAAGTGTGAATTCTGAAACTAAGTCGCCAAACAAACAAACTTTCCTGCTCTGTTCTCGACGTCTCTCCAGGCCCTTTCGTTTGCCTTAATCTTCCTCGAGCAGAATATTAAATACTCCCTCGGCCTCGTCGGCTATTATGTTCTTTTGTTTTGCGCCCGCTCTTGCGTGGGAAGAAGAGATGAGACCAGGAGTACGAAAAAAGAGAAAAGAAGTCAGGCGATGGAATTGTCAACACCGGCGTCCGTGACTTGAAGCGTGCACGAGAAGTGCGTGGTTAGTGGCTGAGTTCAGCTTCAGAGGATGGCAAGTCAAAAGCGAAGATGCGAAGAGCTCAGCGGTTTTTTACGCCGTGAGTGTCACAAACACTCGACTTTCTGCTCCGGTTGCTACTCGACTTCTTCGTTGAAGATGTTTGATTTTTTTTTTTTTCAATAGGGTAGATGTCGTCCAACAGGGTAGGCGGTTTCGACTGCTAACGGAGGGTGCATCCTTGATTGAGGCCTGCACTGGATTGGGTGAACGAATTTCCTGAAGGGGTCTTCCTGAAATGGGAAAGAAACGCGATCCTCCATCGCATGTGTACGGTATCATAAATTACTGTAGTTATTGAACTTTGTATGAGCTGCTAATTCGATTTGGTAAATTCAGCGTAACCGAACTCTTCGTGTTCAGATAGTCAAAGCGGTATCACATCAACGAATACTTCTCACGTTCACACCATTGGTCCAAGGAAAAATGAAAAAAAAAAAATAGTAATTAAAAATAAAATTTTCTATAAATAGTAAATGCCAATTATGATACTAACATTCTAACATGAAAAGGGAAATACAGGGGGAAAATTTAGGGTATACTCGAGATTATTTTTCAAAATTCCTTGCATCGATCATGATAGAATATTAGGTCTATGACTCAGCGACGGTTGATGGGGCCTGAAAAATATTTCCGGTATTGGAAGCAGTGGACCGTTCTTGCTGTTCAACTCTAAATTCCTCATATGAGCCAAGAGCGGTTTGGTTGTGGTGAGGAGGAGATAAACACGGAGACTCCTTCTCCATTATTTCTTTTATTTGCCGACATCTTTCGCTCATTCGGAATAATTAAGAGGACTACATAGGTCCATAGAATACCTATGGGTAGTTAGTTACCGATAGCTAAATCGTATGGGTATTATTAGGTATTTTGAAAGAGGAAAATTTGTACTTTTCAAGGTTTTAAAAACATAGGTGTATTTTTTTTACCAGTTTATATAGATTTTTGGCGCTGAATCGAATGAGACCATAACGGTGTCAATAGCTTTAATGATTTTCGGGTTATTACAACTTTTGTTTCAAAATTTTCGAGATTTCGAAAAATTAGCCATGATGGTATAACTCAAGCATTTATGAGCTATGAAATCGTTCTATACGCGTTGGAATGCTAGTCAAACACTCTCTTCAGCTGTACCGGCAGGCAAATAATTTAGCTTTTGATTTGAAAATTGAGAAAAGTAACCAATAATTAAAGTACCATTTTTCAATTGTGAAAAGGATGCAATGTTGGGGCAATAACGAAATCATCGTAGAAAACTACGGTTTGCAAATTCGGTCGCGCCTATTATTAATGAGTCCCCAGGGGATATTATAGTTCCCGAGACCTTATTTTCTCCCATTTATTTTAAACTGAATATATATTAAATGTAAAAATTTTTAAAAAAACTTAATCATTTTAATGGCAGAGATTTTCAGTTTATTCTTTTATGGAGCGAATGACGGGGAATCGTTTTTCCATTGACTGTGGCAAAGGTCCACCGTGAGAAACTGTTAGTTACCTGCCCCAACCGCCAGGTGTCTCTGCTTCCACGTCCCGCCTCCAAACCGCCCCCGCCGCCTTATCCGATGTTTCCACCTCGTGGCTAAAGTTGCCGCCTCAATCCATTGTCGCTGTTGGGCTTCCTCTCGCCACGGTCACCGCTTCATCGTCTGTTTCGGAGTTCGCACGTTTCACGTAATCCGTAACCGTTCGATTTGATTTATTTTTATTACTTTCCTCTCAAACCGGTTTAACACAATTGGTGACTGTGAATTCATATCGAAAAACCGGGTATTCGTGATAAAACAGCTGATAATTCTGGCAAGGGTTTTCATCGTATCGAGGTAAATACAGATTACAGTTTGATGAGATTTTTTTTTCACGAATCCACGCTAATTAATGATTGAATGAATGCGTAGATTAGGATATAGCGCAATGGGATTTGGTAATCGATAGGTATTATACAAATATTCCCTCCTTCCGCAGCGTGCTTCTCTGCTCCACTCGGATAATGTGAAACTTTTGTGTTCAACCTGCCGTTCAGATTATATTATCAGAATTAATAATAAAATAATTTTAGAAATCGCATTGCAGAATGCATTTTACAGAGCAATTTTAATTTCTCACGTAAGTACCTACCTCGAGGTGTTTTCGTTGTTGTATTTGATTTTTTTTTTGCTTTTTTATTCATTGGTTTCTTATTACGGAAGTAATTTATCACGCTAGTGATTATGTCAATGATTTTCGAGAACGTTATGAGTAGGTAATTATTTGATGAATGAGTAGTATCAAAATATTTGAAAAAAATGAAGGAAAATTTGTTGAATCAAAATACATAGTTAAAAAACTATGGGAAAACTATGTTAAAGATATTCTCGATATTACTTGACATTCATGTTGATGGATGGAGATTATTATACTTATTGACTCAAGGCGTATTTTGAATCGTATTATCGAATTATTTATTGAATTATTTTCTATCATTATAGAAAACGTATTCGGATTACTCGATTAAGTGACGACGTTCATTCATTTTTTTGTATTACGATCATAATTACATTTGTATTGTACTGCATAATTTCCGATGTTTAAAAAGTGCGGCTTTGGATATCCGTGAACGAATAAATGAAAACCTCAACTTGTTAGAACTGATTAATTACAAAAGAACAGTTGCTGGGTCTCGTTTTCAGTTGAGATTTGATGCGACAAAAAATGTAAAAAACTTAAGAAAAATGAAAACCACTAACAAAATATTTACTGTTTCGAAATTCTTTCTTAAATTGAGACACCATTTAGAAATGAATGTCACTCTAACTTGAAATTCTACGTAAAAAAAAATTAATAATAATAATTTTTCAATAAACAGCAACTTACGCAGAAGTCGAGATACCTGTTGTTGAGTCGGGATGTACATTGTAATAAAAATCACCAAAATTTCATCTCAGTCGATGCGCTCGAAATAATAACGATAGGCTCACTTTCGCCAACCTAATCATGTCAGAAAATTCGTCGAATCATCGGCCTTTTTCAAACGCGTAGAAGATCCTTCATCTTCGGTGACAGTGACTAGATTTGATTTATCGTTTTATCCCTTCGAGCCTCTCTAAGCGAATTATGTTGGCAACACTGCTCCCGAAAGATAAAACCTCGTCGGATGTAAAACGCGAACTTCATTACAGGAATATTGTCAGAAACTGGAGATTATGTAAACGCGGAAAGAGCCATCAAAAGTGTTTCGGCAGAGGTAGCGATAAGCGGAGCTAATAAAATTCATCTTTTCATGTTGGCATTAATTTTACGACGGCCTCGGTTGAATTTCAAATTACCCCGCTGGAACGGATCGAATCCTTCTATGTCACTTCATTATCAATATCAATCGAATCGCAATCGATATTGGTATACAGAGTTGTCCTCCCATAATTGAAACGTCAGTGCTCAAATATGAGAAACGCATTATACTGTTTGTTATTGAACTAGCTCATTAAACATCTGCATTCAGCGTGTGCCTTATTTCGCTTGGATGGAACGTGATTACAGGAATAATGAGAACTCTGTTGAAGAGCTTTTGTGAAGTATACAAAATGTAAATGATTCTAATAAATCAAGTTGACGGTGTAAACGAAAAGCACTTAATATCGAGGTGTTAACTATGAGAGAGTCAATGTGCTGATATAACTTGAGACACTTCTCAAATGAATCGATGGGATATTAATCTGACAGCAAATTAAGAGGAAAATTTTCATAAGTATCTGATGCTGGAGAAAGTTCTATAGAAAACAAGATACCATAGAAAAAACTCAGTTCGTTTTTATTTTTCCCACATTTCTCTTCCAGGGGGAGCTGCTCATATTTCTGCTGAAAATCCTTTCTGTTGAAAATGGTTGTAAGTAAACAATCGTAAAACGAAGAGAATATTCTATTCGATATTTTTTACGTACTTGATACCCGAGAGTGGTCTTTTACAGGAGAATATCCGAGGTATAATAATTAATTATCCTCGCCCGTCATTATAGTACAAACTGTTTCAACCCTTTGTAATTACGTCCATCTTCAGCTTTCTCGCCCTGTGAGTGGCGGCTTCAACTTCGAACTTTCCATCTTCACTTGCAGCTTTCTTGCTCTTGCCGCAAAGTTGAGTCCTGCGGAGAACAAGGAAAGCGGAAGCAAAACAGTCGAGAGGTGATGAATCATGTGTTTTCCAACTTCAGCGCTTTTCCTACTTTACCTTCATCAGAAACGAGGCTTCCGAGAGGAAATTTATCGCTTGCCGACTGCCGACGGAAAAGTTGCTCCTTTTTTATTATTTCCACCCTTTGTTCTTTTTCCGTCCTATTCGCATAATTACTCATTCATCGCGATGTGAAATCTTGCACATTACAGTTTCAACATCGCTCGGTGATAGATAACATTCGGCGGAGATGATTTTTTAAGAACATCTGTTCGATTAGATATCTTCAGGTTCATGAGATTGACCTTTTAATCATTCTCGATTAATTCATTGGAGATTTTCATAGATTCGTTCTAAATGAAAGAAAATGTCACTTGGAATAAGTAAATTTTGTGCATTCAATTTGTGCAACATTGTGCATTTAATTTGTGCAAAATTTGTGCAGTCAACATCTACGGCGATTGACTCACGTCGACGTTCCGGTACGACTGAGCGGTCTTGCATTGGAGAGTCTAACCTGAGAAAACCAAAACGCGAAGTAGTGACTTCCGATACATTAAAAATACCAACACTAGGTCTCGTTGTTCCAAACAAGTCAGACTAAATCGTAGAATCTAAGTTGAATTTAAGGAGAGACGGATATAAAGTAAAGTCGTAGTTAATGAGACCGATTCTCTCGGAAAAAACTCTCAATATTGAAAAACGCTGCAAATGATTGTGCTTCAATAATGACTTTTTTGAGAGTTTTTTTTTGCGATAATAACTTGTCTGGACATTTGGGAATCAACCCAACTACAACAGATAAGGGAAAACTCCTAGCAACTATTGTAATTTTAACCATTTTTATTTTTCTTAATTTTCAAATTAGAAGCTAAAATTTTTGTCTTGCGGTGCAGTTGAAGTGAGTGTTAGACGAGCAAAGATTTTTATAGCACGAAGAATTCTCAAGTCATACCCTTTGCCAAATTCGTGAAAATCTCCCGAATTCAACACAAAAGCTGTGACAACTTGAGAACCAATAATAAGCCCGCGATGGTTTCATTCGATTCAGCGTCCGAAAATCTATGGACGTTGATACCAAATATACCTTTTTCTGGAAAACGTTGGATAATACGAATTTTCTCCCTCACAAAAATACATCATTAATATTGAGGTAGCGATTTGGTTGAAGGATTCAGCTGTTGTCAGGCCTAAATCGATTTTTGGTGAAAATTTCAAGAATTTAACTTTTATAGTTTTGTCAGAAAAGTGTTTACAGCCGTTGACGTATGGCGGACGGACGGATTTATTATTATTTTTAATTGAATATTCGGATTCTACATGCCATGAAATGTAAAACATAAAATTTTTTGGGGGTTAGAAAATTGTTTTCTTATGGGCGATTACAGTTTACTATTGAATAACAAAACAAAATTAATTAATAATAAACCAAAATTGACTCCAAGAAATTGGAAAACTTTTTCATCAACGGAGTTCGAGTGAACTAAATTTGTTACATTTTTCTCGGTTGAAGTAGTCGCAAACGGGAGTGGGGCTGCGAGTTAGTGAAATTTGAAAATCGAATCCAACCGAAGATATTACGGTCCACTCAGCGGAGACCGAGGAACATCTTCCACTCACAAACTTCGAAGCTGATGTTCCTTCGTTGCTATCTCTTAGTTCGATTGGGAAACTTGTTGATAGTTGGTGAGTGAAATCGTCGCTCGAAGCGGAGAATTTCTCGAAGGGAGGAGCACCAGCAGATTCGATATTGGCCGGGGATTTGATAAATAGCCCGAAAGATCCGGACGAAAGCCGCTAAAATCGCAAACTGTTTCAAGATGCTGTTGTTACATCAACGAAATTCCATCCAGTTCCAATGTTTAGAGATAATGAGTGTAAGTACTCATTTTATATTATCGACGTACGATATCAGCGTTTTTTCGGCACATAATTCATAGTTTATTTGGTATTTCATTGCGTATTTGAATATTGCAATTACTCGAATATAAGTTTGGCTTTATTAAAATTATTTTCATTTTAAAAACATATGTTTTTTGAAGTTTCCAATTTCTTAGAGTCAATTTTAATCGACGCATAGCGTGTAATGATATAATAATGCTAAGTGGCTGGTGAGAAAGTTTTGGAAAAATGCTCTTTCGACGCTATCAACAATTGCTAGAGTTACCAGGAGAAGATACGTCAGCGCTGAAAATATTTAATGAAAGTAATCTGTTTTGGATTAGTTACTGTAACGAGTGGTGGTTTTTCTGAACCATGATTGAAACGAAAGAATAATAAACCACTGTATATATTTTCTGCGTTTTTTTACTTCGTTAGTATATGAGACAGGTTGCCTAAAGACTTGTTATTTCAGATCAAAACTTCAAAACAAATTTTCGCACGCACAGGGGTGAAATTGCTCGAAATAATATAACCGAAGGGAAAAAGTCGCAATTTTCCTCTCATCCTTACCTAAAAAGTTTCACATCGTTGAATACCAAAAATTACAATCTCTAGGCCTAGAATATAACTATAATACAATTTTGGGTGCGGTTTATCGCTTCCGGTAGACGGACGATCATGATTGATTCGCCGCATTAACATTCGATAAGAATAGCTTTTTATTCAAAACCGAGCCGTTGAACAGTGTATACAGCTTCGAAGTTAGCCTGGGAGGGCGAAACTCTGAAGCAAAACCGCTGTACTACCATCGTGAAATGATTGATAGGAACTGGGACGAACTTTGCTCCGAGAAAGCCGTAATGGGGACGGGGCTCGGGCGGTTAGACTTCGTCAGAGGGCTCGAAGTGCGGTTAAAAGGTTTCCGTCTTACTGTAAACGTAGAAAGGATACTAAAACAGGCCAAGTCGCCTCTTATTGGAATTACCTTCATCTTCCTATAGGAGTAATCTGATAGATAATGGACTAAACTGAGCAAGTCTGAGCAGTTACGCGTCTAGGGGACAAGCTTGAGTGAATTATTTCGCTTTGGGGAAGATTAAGTGAACGCTAATGAAGGAAGGCCTTTCAAACTCGGCGGCTGACTAACGGAGGAGATAGAAGGAAAGCTTCGACCTTACAGGAGGATTAAAGGAGTTGTGTATTTCGTTTACATCGGCGGTGCTGGAATTCGCGTCAAAGCAGGAGTTCTACGAAAAATGAAGGTTTTTAGCAATCGATTGCATTCCCTGATGTGAATATCTCTGATCGAATGGGCTGTATAATGGTAGAGATCTCGACCCGAATTGAAAGAAATCTGTTATAAACTCGATTATGGTTTTTTTCGCAGTTCAAAGCTTCGAAATTAATTCGAACAGAATTTACGTTCGGTTAAGATTTTATTATGGAAACTGGTCCTAAGTTGGCGTAAAACTTGTCCATCGTTGAAACTGAGGGAGGTACTTCGGAGTGAAGTGGCGTATTTCACCTTAGAGCCTACCACCTATCTCTTCAGTCTCTCATTGCACGTACGGTCGTTCTCGTGAAATGCTCCGTGCACGATGAGAAGCGAGTGCCATAATTATGTCTGTAAAATAACTTGTTACCCCGCTTGTGTGCCCCGCTCATTTTTCGCGCCGAACTTTTTCCACAGGTTATTGAAAAATAATGGCTTGAAATACTATAGAAAATAGAAAATTCTATAGAAAATTTTCAAACGATTTCAAAAAACCTACGCTCTATACCGAAAAGCTGCAAAAAATTCTTCGCTTAACGCGAACGGCTCTATTTTCAATGAAAAACTCGCCCGAAATTCGGATTTCGGTAAAGTAATACGTTAAGGAGTTTTCAACTAGATTTCCTCACGAATACATTCTATTATTATGCAAAGAAAGGGAGAAGTATATGATTTATTTTACTTTTCGTGCACAAAAAAGGGAGGAAACACGAGGGGAAGGATTAAAAATCCGGATCGGTTTCTTCGTTCCTTATTTACGACCCTATTATAAAAGAAGTCGCTGAGAGCAGAGCTCTTACCTTCCAGGAGCTTGAACGGTAAAAAAATCCACGCGAACGCGAAAAGGAAGTATTAATTTATAATACCAGTCGTAGCTGTATCACAAATCACAATATCCATTTCCTTTTGGATTTTTAATCTTTATGAATGCAATCGCTATTTTTCCGTTAAAAAAAAAGAAGCCCGATAGAATAAAAAGCAATCTGATACTATATCAGTTTAAACGTGATCGTATTTTATTTGCAGTTCCAAAGAATCGCTGTACTTTTATAATTGACATCTTCTCGTACAGCGAAGAATACATAAGCAAATAAATCGCTTGTTGAGCGTTGTTGGATAGAGTAATTTTCTCGAACGACATTGAACGGCGAGGGGCCTGTTGGCCGGTTGAACTGCGCAAATACTTACTTTAATTGATACGGCGGGGATTATCTCATTTCAACACTCTATTGACTCCGTTCGCCCGAACTCATGCGAGATAGTGTAATGATTTGAGGCAGGTTAGCTCACAACTACTCACTCAGCGTCCATCAAGTTAGTCTACATAGACCATGAATCTATACAACAGTCTATTTATTTATTTCAACAACACACGGGAGAAATCCCTTTTCATAATTTTGAATAAATATTACATTTTTACAGCTATCACATTTTGACAAATAGACTGGTGACATCCAAAAACCGCTCCATACTCGATCAAACAACACGCAAAATACACAAAACATCCACCATAATCATAGAGAAGTTGAAGAAATATAATTTTTATTTTTACAGTTTGATTAGTAAACTTTAAAAGTTGATATATTATAACGAGAATATCTGGTAAACTATAAAAACGAAAAATTCAACCAGCGTGCAAAATGAGCATTTTTCATACGAGTACATCCAATCTTAAATACCGAAAAAGGGTTCGAACATAATTGTTAAAAGCTATAATAGGTATAATGGAATGAATTCAGTCAGAAAGTAGGATGCTTTTGGGAGACTTCAGTCGTTATTTTACCCAAATGGCTTTAAACGAGTCTGCACTGTGTTGTTAGAAGATTTTTCCCTGGTCGAGCAGTTGAAAGGTTATTACGATCCACAAGTGCAGGTAAGTGCAGCGATATCTGCTTCCTAACATCAGTGCGGTTCTTTCGACATCTGGCAACGGCGTAGCCCTATTGTGGCTGCAGTACCAGTCACCACTCAAAGTCGAAACCATAGGACCCCCCGTCTAAAGCTTGGCACTGAGATCATTCCGCACGGCTGGCTCAGATAAAGTTCGTAGGTCGACCCCTGGGTTTCTCTGGCAAGGTCTGTTCTCGACACTGCAACTCCCCCGTCTATTACCTCACTTCTCGCTACATTCGCCGACAACTGTCGACTGATAGGCCTCTCGATTCGAGACCGGATTCCAGTAAAAGATGTCGAACGAAACCGGGGAAATCTTTGTCGGAAAAAGAAAAGAAAAGATGATACTTCTTGCAGTTTATTGGCCAAGATGATTCTGATGAGAGTAAATAGTTTATTTTCAACTCACACAAGAGAGAATGCCTCTCTGACTTTCGACCTGGCCTCAACGTCTCACCTTGACGACTCTGAAAAGACACATTGGAGATGGTAAATCTTGCGTTCCATCAGAAAAATCTTTCCAGTAGGATACCAGAGATTTCACCAAGATGTCTCAGAGGAGTCTCACTGGCAATGTCTCAGATACGTCTCAAAAACGAATTTCTGAAAAAATTTCCAAGACATCCTACTGAAAAATGACTCAGAGTCATCTCATAGCCGTCCTAATGACGTCTCAAAAAAGTCTCAACTAAAGTTTTTTCACTTAAGAAATACACAAGTTTGAACCAGCAGTTTTTTTTTTGACAGTTTCCCTATTTAAGCGAACAGAAGTTCCACAGACGATGTCTGAATTAGGTTTGGCTGGAGATCTCTCGGAAACTTCTAACTTCTATGAATCGTCTCCCTGGATCTATGAATCGTCTCCCTGGAGAATTTTAAAGACCATAATTATACAAAGGTTAAAAGGGTAAAAATTCAAAGGACAAAAATATGATAGATAAACATAACCTCTCGTCGAAAAGTACCAGAGAAATGTTTCAGCCTCATCGGTGGTTTTGCCGCTCTCACGAGAAGTGGGAGTCTCGTGTGTGTCCTTTATATGAGTTTCTCATTTTTAAATTAGTCGCCTCTCTGCCAAATCGAGGATTGAAGAGTGATTTTCTAATTGCAATATTTTTTAGCCGAATAAAATAACTAATTTCATATTTACACTGAAAAAAATACTACACTATCAATTAAACACTACTTCCCCTCTGTTTAATCGTGAAATAAATGTAATTCTACTTCTTTTGATACGGTGCTAACCGAATGGGAAATTAAAAACTACATCGTTACACTTTAGTTAATTGATTCATCACTGATGAAAGAGGGTGCTCGCGTGTCGGAAAAGAGGTGTGTAACTTGGTATACCACGCGACTTAATTATTCCCGGGAGGCGTTTCCGGTGAAAAATTATCAACGCAGTTTACAAAATCGCTAACAGCCGCGATTAACGAGAGCGTGATAGCATCGATTAGAAATATAGCTCTAGCTCAAGTCGAATTAACAACTGCCGTTTGCAGTTCAACACGCCATACGAGAAAAACCGTAACAGTGCTAATTCGTCAGCTATAATTTTCTTTTTCTTCTTCTATTCTGCGAAATATTTCTTTATTCCACTTATTTTTCTTACGATTGCTTAATATGCAAAACGCAGTGCGGAGAAAACATCGAGTCGAGCTGGGAAGAGAATATTAGGTGAATTGAAGAAAAGCACAGCTTCGCTGGTGAATCGTCCGTACAAAAGGTTCAACAACCGTTGCGTAATGAGTTTTTCAACCATACCAACCGATTCATTCCGTCGCGATTTTGAATGGCGACCAGTTCCATCCACCAGTTGAATAGAACGCTCCGAAGTGGACACCGAAAAAGCTACTCCGAGCTGGAAATGTAATGACCCGAAGGCTAAGGAACATAAGCTTGAATGGGAGTGATAAAAAGGAACGGGCTGGAGGAAATGAAAGACCTTCAGACGAGTAGGATGCTCGTCGGACTCTTTTAAAGACGAAAAGGTTTGATATTTAATTAGGTGGTTTGAGAACCTAGAAGAGAAAAGCGGTGCGGTTTTCTGAAAGGATGGGGTAATTAAGAGTATCTTAAACAGTCCTGGACTCGAATTTTTCAACCCCGGCTGCACAGCAACCATCAGAGGCAATTACGTGTCATTTGCCCAAATACGTCCTTTCGAGCTACGTACGTTCTGTTCGTATACTCACTTGAGCATTCGTTCGTCTTGCTATCTCGTAATTTTGTGAAAAAAATTTTCATCGCGATCCATTTTTAGCATTTTTATCAGTTAACTATAGCCTGGAGAGGCCGAATAAAAATATGGTAACTTCTAATTTTGGTTTATGATTCTATGAATGATAATAAACCATTGTGATCGCCCAAGAAAAAAAATTTCTAACACCCCCCAAAAAAATGTAATAGCTACATTCTTGAAATTGTCATAAAAAATCAATCTCGGTCCTCCAACGGCCCAATTCTTGAACCACATTGCTAGCTCAATTTCAAGGGTATTTTTGGGGTGTTTTGAACGGGAGAAAAATCATATTTTCCAAGGTATTCCAGAAAAATGTGTATTTCGTATCAATTTCTATAGATTTTTGGACGCTAAATCGAATGAGACCATTGCGGGGTCGATAGCTTTATTGGTCCTCGAGTTATCGCAGCTTTTGTATCGAATATGGAAGATTTTCAGAAATTTGACATGAGGGTATAGTTCGAGAATTCGTCGAAAAAAATCGTTCTATACTCATTGGAATGGTGGGATGGTCGTCCAGCTATACGGTAGAGCAAAAAATTCAGATTTTAATTCGGAAATTAAGAAAAATAAAAATGATTAAAATAACAATAGTCGCTACGGAGTTTCCCTTATAGTTACGAGTACCAAATCTGTGTGAACGTTCACACATGGTCGGAATAATTACTATCAGAAATGGATAGTCTTCTTAAATCATTATTAAATCCAAAGAATAATAAACCACTGTACAACCATTTGCAGCGTTTTTTATTGGCTGCCGTCGTTCAAAGTTCTCTCCTCATCGAGGAACTACAATTTTCAATTTCCAACCTGCGACAGCTTTTTTCCATTCAAAAACCTTCCAACTGCAGCGTGGAAACGCTTTTTTGCCAGACGTGAACAGGTGGAAAAGTCTGCAAATTTCCGACACGATGGAAAATTTTCAGGCGGAGGAATTTCATTTTCCTTTCAAGTTTTCATTAGCAGAGAGATAGTAAACTGGCGAAAAAGAGCGGAACACTTTCGAGAAACGATCTACGAATTTCGAGATAACCCGTGGGCAAACATGTGCAAAAGAGGGAAATAAGTACGTCGGCGATGGTTCGAGGTAAAAGAAGTTAAATGCGAACGAATTCTCGCGCCTTGGTATTAACTTGAGCGTGAAGTCTTTTACAGTTAAGACGGCTGGTAGAAAAACGAGCGAAATTTCATTTAAACCGCATCCCTCGTGGACTGTAGTACTGGGAACTTCAAGAGAGAATGTGAGTACGTGATGAGAGGAAAAAAGAGCCCTTTACAAGTGGGACATGGAGTGAAACAGGTGCGAGGAACGCTTTGAACGCACGACGGAAAGCGACGACGAAACGTGGAAATTATTCAATTTTTATTACCTTGCGCTAGTCAAATGTTGGTCTTGAGCAAGTATAGTCAAGTTGCAGTCTCTAAAATTGTCGTTTGCACAAAGTTTCGATCCTGTTTTGAAATTTTCACTTTTGTAACCGTTTTTAGCTCCCTGAACTCGAGTCGGACGTTTGCTGACAGAAATTGTGCTCGGATATTTATTTTCACTGGAGACGAGTGTGACGATAAATTATAGAAGCCCCGTAGTCCGACAATTTTAATTATGGGGACAATTAGAGACGATTATTTTAACTAGAAATTTTATGATTATTATTTACGGATAAGTTGACCAGAATTTTAGTATCTTCCAATGCGACATTCCAAAGACAAAGAGTTCTCTTGGCTCAAGTCAGGGAAAAATCTCTACCGCTGTTCCGCAGTAGGGGAAAAAAAATTCGCACATTTGAAAAATCCTGAATAAATGTACGATAGTATTAATTTATCGCTTACACTGACAGGTGGCACGTAGCCAACTTAATGTGGAAAACGGCACTAACGTGGACTCTTTGAAGGCTATAATGCCCTTCAAATAGTGGGCATAAAACCCATAACTATCTGTAACGTGGAGTCATAACTGCATATTCACGTGCGGGTAATGGGGCTGCTGCGGAGGTGCTGGTTTCCGAGGTCGTTATAAAGGAGAAGGCAAATAGTGTCGTTGCAAGTCGTAGAACTGGCCTTTCTAGAGTCATATTTTTTATCTGATATGAAAGAAGCGACAACTCGAAAGGATTGTGTTCTGCAGCGGAAAATTTTCAACGGAAAATACCGGTTAATAAAAAGGTAAAATTGTTCATTCAGAGGAGATTGTGGTTTATTATTCAATTATAAACCGTTGTAATCGCCCAAGAAAAAAAATTCTAACCCCCTCAAAATTTGATGTTTTGCGTTCCAAGGCACCCGAAATGTAGAACCCGAATATCTTATTAAAAAATCTCTCCGTCCGCCGTATGCCGTCAACCCTTTCCCGCCAAACTATATTAGCTGCATTCTTGAAATTTTCACCAAAAATCAATCTTGGCCTCAGAACGGCCCAATTCTTGAACCAAATACTCAGCACAATTATAACGTTTAAATTTTTTAGCTTAATTATAGTAAAATTTGTATTTTTGAATGTTTTCGGACGAAGGTGTGTTTGGGATCAATTTAATATATCAATTTCTGGACGCTGAATCAAATGAGACCATCGTGGGGTTGATAGCTTCCTTGGTTCTCGAGTTATTGCAGCTTTTGTGTCGAATTTGGGTGATATTCAGAAATTGGCATGAAGGTGTAACTCAAGAGTTCTTAGAGCTATAAAAATCGTTCTATACTCGATGGAATGCTCGTCAAACACTCTCTTCAACTGCGCCTTTAGGCGAAAAATTCAGCTTTTAATTCGTAAATTAAGAAAAATAAAAATTATTAAAATGACAATAGTTGCTACGGAGTCTTCTCCTAGTTACAAATCTGTTTTTCGGCGGGAACGTTCACAAAAATGTTTCTCACGAAAATTAACACCTCTCTATTGTCAATTAATATAAAAAGAAAAAAACTATAACTTTTGATAGCAGATAATTTTTCTACACTGCAATCTATTGCAAAGCAAACTTATTAAAATCTTATGGAGATGGAAATACTAAACAACTTTGTTCTTTGACTCTATAAAGCTCTCGTTCCAAACAATAGAATCTCGCCTAGCCGTATCGTTTAGGTGAGTTGCCAAGTGTTGCAAGTCGAGCTAAATCACTGAGGTAGACCACTAAGGGCCACCTTGAGAGGCTGTCTCTTGAAGGTGATTTAGATGCCAAAAGCGCTCGTCTGATGGCGGAAACAAAGTTCGAGAGAAATGTCAGCCAAGCTGCCTCGCAAACAAAGCCCCTAGCTCGGGCTTCCTCCCGAAATAACAACGTCATACGATAGCGACCGAGAAATGAAAATCGCTCGTCACCTGAGGAATTTTCCGGTCGTCGGTGGTCACTTTGTCGGCGCTAATCTCGCTCCAGAAGTCCGAAAACTATGAGTGTCATCTCATCGCGTCAACTTTGCCCAAGAGTAAAGCGTTCGCTTTCTCTCGCGCTTGTTGAAAATGACTTGATGAACGATCCTGTCACTTTGGGCGTACATGCTTGCCAAGCTGTTCCTCAAGGGACAACTCCCAGAAGAGCTTGGAGGTGGACAAAGGCGCCTTTTGTGCTCGCGACTTTCGAAGGAGGATGGGAAATCCGCTTTTCCAATCTTCTCGTCGAGGCCATTGTTGTCGCCATGCCGAGTACGCAGACAGCTTTCCAACGTTATCGCACTTTCGGAGCGTGATGTGATTAAAACTGAGTCTGCACTCCAACTGGACAGAAGTAAAACCTATTAATTTCCCTGAGCTGTTAAAACTTCCAGTCGAAATCTCTATATTTATGACTATTAATCAAAATGAACTGGACTGTAGATTTGGCGGTATCCAGAAATAAATGACTGAGGACTTTTTCTCGGTAGGTGTATGCTAACAAGCGAGTAAACTCGTTCAATATCAACCGCACATTTTGAACTGTGATTTATTCGGTATTTTCGAACGAGGTGCCACTTCCGGCCACTCGCTTCTATCCCCTCGCTACGACCAACCTTTTGTTAGGTTCGCTTGACAGATGGCGCTTTACCTTTAGTTCCACCTCATTTGTTCCACAACTCCGAGGAGTTCGACGACGAAAACGTCCTTCCCTTCTTATCGGCTCCATTCCGAGTCATTATCCCTTTCGGTCTTCTAAATCCATCCCTACGAACAGCGGCGTGGCCTTTATTAGCTTTCTGCACTGCGCTGAGTCGCTTGAAGGATTATCAAGAAAATCCAGTTATAGACTAGAGAGGGCGCGCTTTGCTCGAACGACGAAACTGAAAAGGAGAACGGAAAATGAGAGGGGAATCATTTTCTTTTGTCACTTCTCTCATTATGATAGTCTTCGGGTTGAAAAAAGGCGCTATCGTCTTCCTTTCTTCAGCTTCCAGTACCGAAACACTGTAACCGTCTTAGGAAAATCCACCCTCGAATTCCGCACCCGGTGATCTCTTCTTCATGATTCGCCCTCCGACTAGAAGCGACGGCGGCTAATTGTGTTTTTTCAAAGACATTAAAGCGCTATCCGCTCTTAATTCCCCGTTTCGTAAATGAGCTTGAAACAATTCGCTTAAGATTGACGAAGTGAATGAGGAAGGAGGTAGCTTGTCATTGTTATCTCCGCTGCCGCTTTTTCAAAAGCTTGCTTGGCCTGATCGTAAAATTTTTTAGGCAATTTTTCAACGCTGCTCATTGACTTATCGCTGCTTTTGTCCGATGGAATTATACACAAACAGTTTATAAATAGAGTTGATTTCTGGGCAACTGAAATGCACTGCGTTGGGTAGGTACGTTTGAATGCAATCCAAATTAATGAACATTTTCCCTAAGAAATGAGACCGAATCACGTTGAAGTTGACAGTGATAAAAGTAGGAGAGCTGCCATTTCTGGTTTTCTGGTTTCCATTTTTAAATAATACAAAACCCAACTATATTCTTTTCTAAAGCGTGCCAACCCCGGGTGAGGGCTTACTGCCATCCCGTATATAGGTAGGCATAAAAAAAAGTGAAGTATTTATTATATTTGCAACAAATACAACCTATTTTCATTCATTCATTCATTCATTCATAAAAGTAGGAGAGTTTTAGTGAATTTTGCAATTTTTTGAAAACTGAAACGTAGGAGTATTGGTTACTTCGTTAAATCATATGTTTCTTATAGTTACTGCCTTGTTGATGGCGGATTGTTGTGACCATTAGAGATATATGATTTAACGAAGTAACCAAAACTCCCACGTTTAGGTTTTTAAAAAACGCATAATTCACTAAAACTACTCTCCATAGTCTCAATAGCTGAACGAAATTCTTACCCGAGAGGTCACGTTGTACAAAGGATATATTCCTCGTCTGAAAACTACGGCCTGCTATAAAGGCGATCTAAGCTTTCCTCCCTCCATTGTAGCCACCTCCAATCCCCTAACGGCCTAATATCAGTTAAGCGTAATCCGCCGTAAAATACAACATATTTAGCTTGCCCAAGGTGAGGAACTCGGCGGTTATTTCGTACCAAAGTGCCCATCTATGTCTTAAGTTTGTTCAGGTTGCAGGTAACGACCACGAAAGTTGGCCACTTGTAATAGTTTCATGAATCAACTTCAAGCCAAGCGGTCAATCTCCTAGACCGTTTCGCTGACGCTAAAGGTAGTAATCGTATTCATAAACTACGTATTTGCATTTGTTTTGAAGATATACCGCGTGACGTCAAGATTGTAAGCTGATGCCCAGGAAGAGCCTCTTGTGCTCACGTTTTCCATGAAAAGGCAGAGCTTTCAAGCCGAAAAATCAAGCGTCATTTGCTCGTCCTAACGAACGTTTTCGAACCGCAAACGTCCAAAAATATTAACTCTTATGGCCTCTAAAAATCAAAATAGAAAAAAAACCTTCGATCATGGAAGTAGTGTGTGTTATCCGAAATCCGAAAACGGCTAATTTCGCACATACGTTTGAGGAATATTTTCTGAAAATTGCATCGAATACGATACATTTTTCAGAGATATTTTGCAACTTTTGTCACTTTTTGACCACGGAGAGATCGACAGACGGCCTCGTTCGGAAAGTGTTTCTACGTAAACTACTATGAAAATTTCTTCCAAACTGATTTCCTTTCCGAATTTGACTTTTCGGACGAAAAAAGGAGCCTTCTATAAATCAAATCCAAATGTTCAACTTCAACTCATAGAACGATTTTACAACGATAATCATCAATGCTAGTGTCAATTCAGAAAGATTTTATATCAGGTAGTTTTAGAGCTCCAAGAGCTCTCACGTTAGCTCTTGACTCGAAATTCAGAAACGAGAGCTTTTGGCCTTCCAACAAACATCTCAGCCGTTTTCTCATTCAGGGTGCAACTTGTCGAAAACAAAGTTGTACCTGTCTGTTCTAACACACGCTGTTTCCACGTTCGTTCCCGAACTCGACACGTGCGCATCTCTAAACTTCAACTGAACATCAGAAACGATTCGTTATCCAGCACGTTATAAGTTTCAGGCATCGAATGCCTCGACATTCACTGTTTACGCCCGCAAAACAATTCGATATTCCCAACATCAACTTCTCCCTAAGATCAATTTTTCATCAACCAATAGATTGATCAACATTGTTGCCAAATTTTGAAAAATCGATATTCACGAATCAGTCTTTTTACAACAGCCTTCGGGGAAAATAATTTGGCACAACCTTCCAACGATCAACAAAATGAATAGGCGAGGTTTTTTCTTTCGTCGTGTCTTTCATGCGGGAAGGCTTCGATGGTGAAAACTCGTGTCGTGATAAAGCACCGGACAAGAACGAGGCTCATCGCTCATTTCCAGGCCACATATGACGCCACACATGACGTAAATCTACGAGGGAAGGAAAGGCTCCACCTACGTGAAACATCTTCAACCTCGGCAATGCGAGATAATGATGGTGGCCGTGAAGCAACAAGGTGCTCTCGGCATTTTCCACTTTAACGCGATTTACGACGCCTTATTGTTGCTCCGATTTTCTATGTTGGAAGATGAAAGGCGAAGAAAAATAATGTGCAGATGTTTCGAATTGAATTCGGATCCGATTGAAAAGAGCTCTTTCACCGAGAATCGCCCGCAGCGGTGAAAAAATTGGTATAAATCTATCGACCGATTTTATATATTCAGAAGGGATAAATATAATGTTTTCCTCCTCTATGCCTGGCGCAGTCAATTCACATTTTCGTTTCGTATGAACTACGTTGGTCAGTTGTTGGAGATTATTTTTAACTAGGGGCTCAGCGCCCCCCTCAGCTATCGCGCCCGGTCGGCCCGTCGGAGGGGCGCAGCCTTCGGCCCTTACATATTGTTCGGGTGGGGTTGTTGTCCTTTTCATACTATTTTTTTATGTAGTATATAGGTAGATATTAGTTGATTATTTGTGTATGGAGAGTGGGAATCTATAGTTGTTATTATTAGTAGTTAGTAGTTGCTATAATTTGGTATGTAGTTAGTGATGTTTGAATGTACTTTGTATCATAAAGTATTGGGGTTTTCAACTTGAGCAAAGTTGTAGCAGAGGTAGGCGGTCCAACTTTTAAGTTTTCCAAGATTTGTAACTTGCAGAGTGGATAACTCAAACAAACATTCGTCAATTGAAATGTTTGAATATACCAGAAGATAGGTAATTTAATTGTCCACATTTTCCCAATGTAATGTACCTATCCATTTTTCAACCGTTTTTGCGTTATTCAACAATATTAGTAGACTATATACGGAAAAATGACATTTTTCAACTTTAAACTTTCTTTTCATCTATTTAGTGCGAAAGAAACAAAGAATGAACCATATATTATTGATATACACATCATCAACTATCATTATGCTGAATTTGAGCGAAATCCATTTCAAAAAATTTTTCGCGAAAAAACCAAGGGGTCCCCCTGCGATTTTTTTCAACCGAACTGTCTGGTCTGTTGGTGGTTTGCTGGTAATAATTAATAAGCCATGAATAAGCACCAAACAATGAACGAAAAGATTTATTCATGAAAACAGCTTCCTTTTTTCTTTTCTTTTCCTACCGAGCAGTGGCCACTGTTAGAACAGAATTTGAACTTAGAATTAGAACGCGCCTACATTCGGAAGAACAATATTCTGTTGGCGACTTACAGTTCGTGGAGACTCTAGTCCGTACGGTACGCGGTTTGATCGTCGTCCAGGATGGCCTCGGCGGCGGAGCCGGCGCGATGTCGTAGGGGGATCGCTCAGAAAATCTGATCGCGGCCGAAGGACGGTGGTAGGCTTCGAGCGGACGTAAATACTTCGTCCCCTGTACGGTCGGTCGATGTATAGGGGCGACGTTCGTGTAGGAAAATAGCCGAGGGTTGGCTCGCCGGAAATTATAAACAATCGCCGGTCGTAGGTGTCCGTGACGAGCGGTTAGCACGGTTTCTTTAGGGGGTATCAGGCGACGGTCTGGATGGCGCGTGACGAAGGGTTAACACGGCAGAGGGGGAAATCGCTGTCGACCAAAATATCAATCCCTGCGTGAGGCGACGACCGCGTGAAAAAAAAGGGTTTTGGTGGAAAAGTGCACTTTTTCGGGCGACTGGGGAAAATTGCAGTCTCGTGGTATAGTCGACGCCAAAAAAATGATACGGTTACATGTTATCACCGGCGATAGGTTACTGATGGGGTTATCAAATAGGTCCACGGAAGTGGGATTCCACTGGCCGTAGTCGGAGAGGCGGAACGTGATGCCATGATGAACGTAAGTAGATCCGTTGTCGTTCGCGAGTTTTTCACAAGTCCATTCAAGGTAAAGTCCTTCACGGCACTCCGAAGGAAAACATTATTGATCAAATTATGACAACGGACAATCATTATTGAGAGAGAAAATGAGCTAGATCAGTAGGTAAACTAGGAAAGTTAATTGATATAGCGACCGCTTGAGGAGCTGTCGTCTAAAGTGGCATGGTAGAAAGGAGCGGCCAAACGTATCAAGGCCAAGACAAGTGGGCGTGAGAATGAAGGTGAATGGAAAGGGGTAGGTGTAGGGTGGTAGAAGGATGAGTCATCGACTGCATAGGACACGGCGGGAAATCTAAAGACGGAACATTACTCCCCCCGATTTCCAGACGTGGGCCGGAGTCAGGCGTGGATGTCCTCCAGGGTCAAGGGTAGCATTTTGACGGACGGTCTGCGGTAGACGCCGGAACGAGTGCGGACGGTCACCACCCGGACGACACCGTCAGCTCCCGGATGAGTATCGATGATTCGTCCGACCGGCCAGCAGGTCGGAGAGGTGTCGACGTCAATCAGGATCACGAGGTCGTTGATTTTGAGGTTGGGCTGATGTCGGTCCCATTTTTGCCGGGTCTGCAGGCTGCCGACGTATTCTTTTTTCCAGCGGCTCCAGAAATACTGGACCCTCTCTCGAATCCGCTGCCATTGGTTCAATCGTCCGGTGGGGACGTCAGCGAAGTCAGGCTCCGGGATAGCAGTGAGGGGCTGACCTATGAGGAAATGTCCCGGTGTCAGGGCCTCAAGGTCGTCCGGGCTGCTTGAGAGAGCCTGGAGGGGTCGGGAGTTCAATATAGCCTCGATCTTATTAAAGGCTGTGATGAGGTCCGGTAGCGTATAGGGCTGGTTTCCGAAAGTCTTGTAGAGGAGCTCTTTCACCATCCGAACTGAGACTTCCCAACCTCCCCCAAAGTGGGGTGACGAAGGTGGGTTGAAATTCCACTTGACGGAATGTGGGGCGGTATACCGTACGAGTTGATCCTTGGTAGCTTGATCGTCAAACATTTGGATGATTTCGCGCAAATATCGCGCCGTACCTCGAAAATTTGTCCCGCCGTCCGACAGGACTTCAGATGGCCATCCTCGCTTGGAGACGAAATTCTCAAAGACGTTCAGGAACGCCTCAACTGACAGGCCCATGGCAACTTCCAAGTGGACGGCTCGAGTAGTCATGCAGATGAAGAGACTCAGGTAGGTTTTTTGAACGGAAGCTTTTCGAGCTGAAGACATGCGGATGAGGAAGGGCCCGGCGAAGTCCACTCCGGTCACCAGGAACGGTCTTACACCAGCAAATCGGGATTTAGGTAGTTGGCCCATGAAGGGGATTAACCGGGTTCGGCTGAATCGCGTGCATACCACACACCGGTGCCGTAAAAGACGGATGAGGTTTTTCGCTCCCGGGATCCAATATTGCTGGCGGATTGAGGCCAAAAGGCCCGCCGGACCAACATGATGGTTTAGAAGATGGTGGTGGTTGACCAGCAGGCTTGTGTATGGGGATTTCTTGGGTAGGAGTATGGGGTGTTTCTCTTCGTAGGGCAGCGGAGCGTTTACCAGTCGGCCTCCGACGCGAAGCAGGTTCTCAGCGTCAATGAATACGTTCAGTCGGCGCAATTCAGGGGATAGCTCGTTGAATGGCAACGAAAAGACCTCGGGGTAGTAATGGCGCTGAAGTGCTCTCAGGTAGCGGTGATTGGCCGTCCGATATTCATGAGCCGAAATCGGCCCTGCGATTCGCGGTCGCTTATCGGAGCAGCGAGCGTTGTAGAGAAACCGGTAGACGTAGGCCATTGATCTGACAAACGTAGGATACCTGGAATGGCGTTGGGCGCAATCAACGAAGGTGGTCGTAGTGCCAAGCGAGAGAAGCACGGGGGTTGTCTTGCGCATCTCCGGAATCTCGCCGTGGTGCGCGGATGGTTCAGGCCACTGGTCTACCGGCAGAAGACACCATGGGGGGCCGTTCCACCAGAGGGAATGACCCTGAAGCGCGGCGGGAGCGATGCCACGTGAGCCGACGTCTGCAGGATTTTCCACGCCCTTGATGTGCCGCCACCATTCTACTTGAGTGCTACTTAAAATTTGCTGGACCCGGTTGGCGACAAAAATATGGAGGAGGTGCGGCGATGTGCGCAACCAGGCCAGCACGGTGGTGGAGTCCGAAAAACAATAGACATCCCTGATGTCCAAGCTGTCCTGTAGGTCTTTCAATGATTCGTGGAGTTTGCTCAGCAGGAGGGCCCCACAAAGTTCGAGGCGAGGGACGGTCAGGCTTTTCAGTGGCGCCAATTTAGTCTTCCCTTTGAGAAGCGTCAGCGTGGTGGTAGCGTGGTTGATCGACCGTAGGTAGGCCACGGCGCAATAGCCTTCGGTTGAGGCATCGCAGAAATAAATTAATTGACGCTGGGTGGCAGTTGGGAAAGGCCTGGTGATTGTGAGGTCTTGCAGAGTGGGCAATTCTTCAACAAATTGCAGCCATGGCCGGAGGATCTCGGGGGGTACTTGGTCGTCCCATGCCAGATTCGCCATCCAAGTAAGCTGAAGAACGCGCTTAGCCGTGAAGATAACCGGAGCCAAGTATCCTAAAGGGTCGAACAGGCGCGCGATGGTAGAAAGAAGGACTCGGCGGGTATGGCCCTCAGGTGGGGTAGCGACCTCGTACGAGAAAACGTCGTCCGCAGGGTTCCACTTCAGACCTAGGATCTTGGTCGCGGGTAAATCCTCGGCTCCGAGGTGAACCGGTCGGTCCCATCGGTCAGACGACTCTAGAAGAGAGGGGTGGTTTGAGCTCCACTTGCCGAGCTCGAAGCCGCCAAGCCGCAGAAGGTCAATCAGCTCCGATTTGATTTGGCAAAGGCGGGTCAAAGAGTCGTGGCCGGCGGTAATGTCGTCGATATATGTACTTCCGAGAATCACGGCCGCCGCTTCGGGGTATTGGTCTTGATAATTTCGAGCATGCTGCTGCAAAACTCGCTGCGCCAGAAACGGTGAGGTGGATACTCCAAAGGTGACGGTATTGAGGCAGAAAAACTTGAGGGGTTCTTCGGGGGACGACCGCCAGACGATTTGTAGGTAGTCGCGGTCTTCAGGGTTGAGCCAAATTTGTCGGAACATCTTCACGATGTCACAGCTGAACACGTATTGATGCCGACGAAATTTCAACAAAATGTTCGTGATGTCTGCTTGGAGTTTCGCGCCCGTGTACAACTGGTCATTCAAGCTCCCCGCAGGAGCGGGAAAGCTGGCGTCAAAAACGATGCGGAGTTTTCTCGTTTCGCCGGTGGTCTTAAACACAGCATGGTGCGGGATGACGTACCGAGGGGGTGCGGTGGCTGGACTCATCTGGCCGAGTTGTAGGTATTCGTTGATCTGAGTGCGATATTCTTTCCCAAGCTCTTCATCGCGGGCTAACCTTTTTTCGAGCGAGTAGAAACAATTAATCGCTCTCGCCGTGTTCGGAACGATGGTGGGTGGAACGGTTCGGAAGGGTAGCGACACGACGTAGCGTCCCTCATCGGTGCGGTAATGTGAACGGACGAAATGCTGCTCGCAATATTCGTCCTCTTGAGACATCTTAGCGGCGAACGAGGGCTCCTCAATCTCCCAGAATCGCTCGATTATCGGGGCTAGACTGCTATGGGCGAGAAGCGTAACTGAGGACCGGGGAAGAAGCTCTTCTTCGTAACGCCCCATCACTGTTAGGCCAAACACAGTGGGTAATAACCTTGGCCCATTCGGGAGAAGCGAGATCGGCGCGCCGGTGACCACATCGGGAAATAGGTCGGCTCCGATAAGGAAGGAGATGGGTCCCGGTTTAGCAAAATCTTGGTCGCTGAGGTCGTACGAGCGATAATAGTCCCAGCATGCCGCTTGGAGTTCGGTTTGAGGCAGAGGCGGGGTGATAGTCGGCACTATTACGGCTTCGGTGGCGAGGGGGGTGGCAGTGCGCGGCGGAAGAAACGTCAGCGTAGTCGTACCTTTGATGCTGCGCAGCGGAGTTTGATCTACGCCCGAAATATGTCCTCGGAACGGTCTGGTGTGACATCCCAATCGCTGGGCACAATCCACGGTGGCGAAAGAATATTGGGAGCCAGGGTCGAGAACTCCTCGGAAGGAATGCGTTTTACCATCGGGGGCTTCGAGGGTGGCGGTGATGGTACCCAAGAGAACGCCAGACTGCTGGTTGGTGGTGGCGCCCGCAAATGATGTCGACGACGTGTTAGGCGAGGCGGCTGACGCCGAAGCGTTTCTCGACTGCGAAGGGGGTCTTCGGGCCGTGGGCGTCACGCCATCGTCGTCATCCAGGTGAAGATCCGTATGATGCCGGCGCTGACATCTTTGGCATGAGTGGGCCGACGTGCACTCCGGCATCTTGTGATAAACGCTGAGGCAATTCAGACAGCCATGAAAGTTTCGCAACAGATCCAACCGGTTTTGAGGGGTGGCAGATCTGAAACGGAAACACGTGACAACGGTGTGGTTACCTTTACAGATAAAGCATGAGCGGCCTTTAGGGGATGGTGATTGGTCGGGACGGGGAGATCGCGAGGTTTCCTGGGTTGATGAAGTACGACCGTGCACCATGAGGGCTTGACGTGGTGGGGGAGGGCGCGCGGAGAAATAATTTGGAGGTTTTCCGATGGGTAGGCGAGGGGGATGATGATCCATTTTGGTAAGGGGTGGTCGGTGGGAGGTATTGGCATCTTGGGTGATGCTGAGTACCTGGCATCTCCTTTGAACGAAGTCCTGAAGGGTCGTAAATTGCGGGTAGACGGTCCCGACGATGCTGGTTTCGAAGGCCTCGCGAGTATGAGAATCCAAGCTCCTCAATGCCAATTCACAGAGTAGATATTCCGCTAGGTCCGCGATATCTAAATTGCGCAACGAAGCTATGCTCTCGCTGACGTTCGCTATATACTCCCGGAGCGTGTCCGCGGTCGGTTTGTTCAAGCTAGGCTTGTAACTGAGGAAACGGTTTAAATAAGTGCAGGCAAGTTTTCGAGGGTTATCATAAACCTTTAGCAACGCGGCCCAAGCCATCGGAAAATTTTCGCCGACGGCGGCTATATGTTTTACGCAATCGTATGCTGGCCCTTGTAGGTATCCCAAAAGGTAGTGGAATCTCTCGGAGTCCGTGAGCGACGCTTCATCTTTTATCAATGACGTAAATAGTTGTTTAAACGTCGGCCATTGTGTTATATCTCCTCCGAAGGTTTTAATATGGATTTTGGGCAAAATCGCACGAGAGGTAGGGTTATTGTTCACGGTCGTGTCTAAATTCGCGTTGCCGGAACCGGAACTGCGAGCAACCGTTCGCGAATCTATTTGTAAATGAAAGTTATGAATTTCAAAATAATTGTTGCTAATTTCGCGAAAATAATTTTCATCCTCGGGTAAGGGAAATGAGGCGGTCACTTCGTCGGTGTCGTGGAGGGTGGCTAATTCCTCCCACTTACGGTTGAAGGTCTGGTAGAAATTCTCAACGGTCGCGAACATTCCGCGAAACATCCCACGCTCGGAGGAGGACGTCACCGCCGCGAAACCCTTGTTTCGGATTAGCGTAATTTGTGTGCCAGCCGTCTTCAATTCGCGCTTAGCTGCCCGGATTGCCCTAGCCGACACTCGGTCAGAGTTTTCGTTTCCCTCGGGCATGGTGAGGTCGCAGGTAGAAAGGTATAAGATAGAAAGGATAGGCGAGAGGGGGTTGGGTAATTGGGTCGTAGGAGTCTATTATGAGCCCTTTAACAAAAGCCACCAAACGCACAATAACAAGCGACGAAAACTATCGTTATCCTCAAGACAATAATTCAATAAATAGAGGTATGCTATCAAAGAAAACTATTGGTACCAAAATTCTCAACAAATACTAATAACTAGTATCACAGCAAACGATGTGCAAAATTACACAAAAATAGATACCTTTACATTCAACAATTAATATATCAATAAATAAGTGGACTGTATTTTAATTTTTAGGTTCTATCCATAGGATATTCGCTTTACAAATCCGGCCCGAAGGACCAAATGTCTGGTCTGTTGGTGGTTTGCTGGTAATAATTAATAAGCCATGAATAAGCACCAAACAATGAACGAAAAGATTTATTCATGAAAACAGCTTCCTTTTTTCTTTTCTTTTCCTACCGAGCAGTGGCCACTGTTAGAACAGAATTTGAACTTAGAATTAGAACGCGCCTACATTCGGAAGAACAATATTCTGTTGGCGACTTACAGTTCGTGGAGACTCTAGTCCGTACGGTACGCGGTTTGATCGTCGTCCAGGATGGCCTCGGCGGCGGAGCCGGCGCGATGTCGTAGGGGGATCGCTCAGAAAATCTGATCGCGGCCGAAGGACGGTGGTAGGCTTCGAGCGGACGTAAATACTTCGTCCCCTGTACGGTCGGTCGATGTATAGGGGCGACGTTCGTGTAGGAAAATAGCCGAGGGTTGGCTCGCCGGAAATTATAAACAATCGCCGGTCGTAGGTGTCCGTGACGAGCGGTTAGCACGGTTTCTTTAGGGGGTATCAGGCGACGGTCTGGATGGCGCGTGACGAAGGGTTAACACGGCAGAGGGGGAAATCGCTGTCGACCAAAATATCAATCCCTGCGTGAGGCGACGACCGCGTGAAAAAAAAGGGTTTTGGTGGAAAAGTGCACTTTTTCGGGCGACTGGGGAAAATTGCAGTCTCGTGGTATAGTCGACGCCAAAAAAATGATACGGTTACATGTTATCACCGGCGATAGGTTACTGATGGGGTTATCAAATAGGTCCACGGAAGTGGGATTCCACTGGCCGTAGTCGGAGAGGCGGAACGTGATGCCATGATGAACGTAAGTAGATCCGTTGTCGTTCGCGAGTTTTTCACAAGTCCATTCAAGGTAAAGTCCTTCACGGCACTCCGAAGGAAAACATTATTGATCAAATTATGACAACGGACAATCATTATTGAGAGAGAAAATGAGCTAGATCAGTAGGTAAACTAGGAAAGTTAATTGATATAGCGACCGCTTGAGGAGCTGTCGTCTAAAGTGGCATGGTAGAAAGGAGCGGCCAAACGTATCAAGGCCAAGACAAGTGGGCGTGAGAATGAAGGTGAATGGAAAGGGGTAGGTGTAGGGTGGTAGAAGGATGAGTCATCGACTGCATAGGACACGGCGGGAAATCTAAAGACGGAACACGAACAGTTAACGATTTTTTACTCGTCTCTCAATACAGGTAAAAATCTGAAATTTTTAGGAAAGTTGTGTCTTACCATGATGTATTTTTGTGATTTTTTTTATTTCTCGGAAAAATCTGCAAGTGGTCCAAAAAAATCGGTTTTTGAAAGCTCAAAAATTGGACTTTAACCGTGATTTTCGGGGTCAAAATTAATGCGAATCAATTGTTTTATTATGCAGGAGTCTTCATTTGAACGCCTTACACACGTACATAGCAAAAAATTTGGTGAAAAAAATTTAAACAGAGCCAGAGAAATTATTTTCCGTAAATCGACTTTTTCGCCGGCCGAAATTCCGAGCTCCGCTGGCATCGGTAATAGTGAAAAATTAAAATTTCGTTTTAAAGCGATTTTGAAAGCTATTCTTATAGGAAATTTAACGCTGAATCCGAATATGACGTCAAAACGGTGGACATTTGACGACGAACATTAGTTTTTCCCGGTTTTAGTACTACACGGTTCATGTTTTTCAACTTTGAAATTCCGTAGCAAATACTTACAGTACTGTTCAAATTTGATTTACTAATGATTCTTACATGAAATTAGACGTAGAACTCGAATTCAAAGTGAAAACAATCAAATTCGAACGATTAATAAAATTTCTCGAATTTTTTTCGTTTTTCATACTTTTGAAGTTTCAACTCTGGAATTTTTTTTCGTCACGTTCGCGAAATGGGAATGATTAGGTGCTGTGGAAGGAAATGAAGGAAATTTAATGTAGATTCCATTAAAAATAAGAAAATGGCTACCGTATAGAATACCTCTCGAGATATTTTCCACTTTATGTCAAAAAACGTGTTTTGACTTTCCTTTGATCGCGAATAGCTCCGCGGGGACACAACATAAAAATATAATTAAATACACCAAGTTGTAGGATTTTGATAGCTCTTTTTCGTCTTTGAGTAATATACCTACCTACGTAAAAGTGGTCGGTTCAAAAATTATATGCGAAAAACAGGCGAAAAAACGCAAAAAATAGTGTCATAAAATTTCAAAATTCAATAAAATTTGAACAGAGGTCTAATAAAAAAAAAAATTCTGTTTTTTCATCCGATGAGTTTGTCTCTATTTAACGTCTCTACGATCAAAATTTGATTACCGTGCCCCAGTTTCTCAATCAATCGGATACCCACGGTTTTTCGACTTTCACTTCGAGCCCCTCTAGCTCCAACTAAAATCAACCGACGAAGAAATTGTTGTACTTTTTCGTTTAAAGAATTTAATAATCTACAAATATCCGTAGTAAAATTTACAGCTTCAATGAGAATAATTTTAGTGAGTGGCGGGGCGGAGCCCCCCGACAAGGGGTGGGGCGGCGTAGCCGCCAGGGGCGCTCAGCCCCTAGTCCTTACATAGAGTTGATGGAGATGAGTTTCTCAATATCCCCTCTCGAGAATGGGGTGGGGAAGAAGTGAGCATCGTTTTCTTCTGAATAAATACGGACGGAAACAGAGAATGGGATCTAGCCTTGGCTACCACCGTCTATCAGATAGACGCTGTATAGATTCTATACAGCGAACGAAGCCAGTCCCGTTTGTATGTTTGTTCAACTTCGGAGGTTGCCTTCCCCATAGTCAAACCGAAGGGACCTAATCAAGCGAACCGTGACCGCGGTTACCCCTCTCCCTCTTCGGTTTCAGACAAATATCGTTATGGCACTTCCGAATCACGTGGTCCCTTTATTGGACGGTAATAACTGAAAGCTAACTGTGCCCTCGCTGTTGGACGAAACCTCAAATAATGCTATCCTCCGAGTGAATTTCTATTCAAATTACCGACCGGAAATTATATCAATAACCGAAATTCGCTGTACGGCATTGGCGGAGTTTCAGCGATCGCAGTAGATGGAATCTCGTGATTTTGCTGGCGGAAAATTTCCGGGAAGTATTATGCCCGAGTTTCCTCTCGATCGTTCGATAAACGAGCTGAAAAATTTCGGAGAAGATGAGAAATTCGTAGTGAGTTGTAATATTGAATAAAACGTAGACAATCTCCTGGAAAAACAAGCAAACAGAAAGATCAGATTGTAACGTAACAAAAAAAAACTTTTGACTTATTTTCTACTCTATCACTATATTTTTGTCCATTACATATAATTTATTTTCATCCGTTCGATGATCCTATTTTGTTTATTTTTACTTCCTTATTTAAGTATATTAAAATGGAAGTATTGTCATTGGAATTTGAAAGAAAATCTTTGTGAAAAAATAAATGAAATTCGATGAAATTTTCAGAAAATGTTTCACTAGTAATACGCAAAATTAGCCGTTTCCAGATTTTGAATAACGCACAGTACTTTCAAGATGTAACCGTTCATAGTTTCTTTTCTGTTTTGATTTTTACAGAGTATAAGAGTGATTATTATCTCAACGTTTGAGGTTTTAAAAAATTTCGATATGGTGTGCAGATGGCCCTTGATTTTTCATCTATTGGCACACATACCGTACTTTCACCTTTTGAGATTTTTCACATTTCTCTCGTGTGTATTTTGTACTTTACAGACCGCAAAACTCAAAATATTTTAACATTGGGAGATTTTAAAGTTTTCTAAATTTCAGCTGAATAGTTACGTGATTTTTATTATTGGTATGACCCACCGCTTTTCCTCGTAATTCGCTTTTTCAGTTATTTTATTTGAGTACTTATGTATATTTGGTTCTCCTCGCTGTATGACCTCATTTTACAAATTTTGTCTTGTATCGTTTGCATCAGACACTTTACCTCCACCTTATGTGGTTTTTTCACTGTTTTGGTTTTACAGGCTGCAGAAAATAATATATTTGACGCTTGAGATGTTAAACTGTTTATAATGGCGAGTGAATGACGCTTGATTTTTACCACCCCGGTTACACACGTTACACTCGAGATATTTGCGTATTTTTTATTTAGAAATATTAGCGGTCTTCATAAGTCAATATATTTCAATGTAAGGTCGTAAATTGGCATATAAATAATGCACAACATCGACTGTAGTTTCACCAAAAGTACACATTTGGTCTGACTCAAAAGAATAGCTAAATTTTCAACTTTTCGTCCAACTAATGAAAATTTCTCTTTTTTTCAGGTAAATCTAATGAAAACCACAGGAAAATAATTGGTAAGAAGCTTTTAGTTCAAGGAAACTAAGTTGAAAACTTTGACCGGCAATACTTAGCCAAAAAAAATGGCAATTTTTTTTCCATATCTGACAAAGGCGTTGCGACACTAACGACTATCTCAGTTGGCTTTTAATTTCCTGAATTCTGCAGTCGAAAAAGCGGCTCGCAAAGGGAAAGAGACAGTGGCGAAAATAGCCTTCCTCCTGTCTACGAAGCGCAACTTGGCCGCTACTAAGTTAGACCCCTTTCCCATTCGACTTTGCCGCGAGGTAAGTTTTCCTCCGCCAGACAAAATATCAACGAAACCTCCAACGCTTATCTTAGCTCCTGGTTTTCGCCCGGTAATGAGTTTTAATGACGAAGTCAATTAAGTGCTACCAAAAGTACTCGGTTCCCCGCTCCACAGTCTGCATTTTCTTCTTGGCAAACTCTAAAGTACAGTTCCCGAAACCTTCTCATTTTCTTCAAGTTGTCGGATGGCAAAGGTCCTCCTATTCCGAGCAGAACTTGGAAAGGTAGTCCGCTCTTTCGCTTTTGATTTCTCCTCCAGACCTTTATTACTTCTTCCTATAGATCTCAGTCTCTTTTCTTCTTATCTCTCCACGGGGGTCTTCCGTTTTCGCTAAGTTTCCTCCGTAATGGAAGACCAACAGGACGTTCTCGTTCGATAAATGATGAATATTTCCGGAAAAGAAAGATTTTTATTTGAAAAGAGAACCGTCGGAATTTTCCAATTATTTTCAACGGAAAGGAAAAGTCGATTCGACAGCGCTAGTTTCGAATTACCTCCGGGTCATCATCGATCGTCGAACTGTTTGCCAATGTATTGCATAATGCCCACAGTGCAGGCGTAATAGCTGAGGACACTCGAGGAAGAACAAATAGGCGAAAGGAAAAATAATGTATACTGATACGTGATTATCGAGTGCCGCTATCTGTGTTGAAAGTTTGGTGGCGATCGGAACCGGTTTTGAAAATTACTCGTTCTGAGTACAAGTTTCTATTATGTGTAAGCGTCGCTTTACTTCCGCGTTTACATAATAAATTAAAGCATTGTGATCACGCTAAACTGTAATTACATAGAATTATTAATATTATTTCTATAGTAGTATGGATTTACTTTGTGATATATTAACAGTAATATTTTATTTTATATTTGAATTATATTATATATATTACCCTGAAACGTAAAATATTATATTCCTTGGATGGTGCTCGCCGTTGTACTTTTCAATAATAAACCAAAAACTAAGTAAAAGTCGAGGTCAGCACTTGTCTACTTCTTCTATCCCGAGGATCATTTATCAGCAAAATGGAAGGTCTCCCATTTGTCAACTTTACCCCCAATATAGAACGAACATCTTTGAAAGCCGTACGAAATATAAATCCAACCATGACGGATCGAGTATATACGACAACTGCAAGACCAGACGTCACTCGGGATCTTCGTGAGACGCAATTAAATATCAAGAACGGACTGTGATGGACGTGCAAGCTGAGAAAGATATGGAAGTAAGGATATTATGGTCGAAAAGGATTCCTTTGCACGGGTCCAATGTCTCCTGTGATGGTTGAACGATGACATCCAGGCAATCGAGAAACGTCCGGCGTTTTGTAGTCGAAAACCTCTAATGGCACTCGAGAACGTAGAGAACTCTTGATCGCCGTGGTATTAAAGGTTGAGCCGGAAAATGGCGAGGAGAGGGATCGAGGATGGCAAAACCGGGAAATGGTAGGACGGTAGACATAGTGCGAAGGTTGAATGGAACTGCTCTTGTCACCCTGATGGATTGCGCTTTATAGCTTCTACCTCTCGACTGACGGGCCTCTCGAAACCCTCGGCCCTTCGTTGCCTTGTCGAGTTAAAATATCTGTATAATCATAAAGATACGAGAGCTGCTCGAAGCGACACATTCGTGTTTCAAGTACGAGTGTTAAATTGAAATTCCGACAACAAACCTGCCATTTGATCTATTATACACTCACTCTCTTATAGCCGCAGATTTCCCTATGCCCATCGATTGCAAATAGTCCAATCGCTAGTCTTCCCCGCGTTTGATTTTGCTGCAGTCGCACTATGCGATTTAAAACGTGAAGATGCCAAAACTGCAAAAAGCACAGAATGCGGCGATTTGCTTTGTCATGCGGTTGAGACTAGAGGTACATAAATATATCACCCCAGTCTATAAGAGGCTAGGGATTCTTAAAATTAGAGAACTGAAGATAGTTCAAATCGCCGCAATGGTTTTAAAATATTAAAAACTTAGGAGGGCCGATAATTTATTTCAAAAGTTTAAATTTATGGCAGATGTGCTCGAGAGGAATACGAGGAATCGAGAAAATATTTTGCGAATTCCATCTCACAGAACGGTGATGTTTCAGAAGTCATTTTTGGTACAGGGAACAAAAGTATACAATGAATACCGTAATTCTGTTTTTATCTGAAGCTAAAAACTTGTTCATTTTGAGCGAACTCAAAAAATAAATTTATTTAAGATTATTTAGACCGTAGAGTATTGTTTTATTTTACTTTTGTATATTGTATATTATTTTGATGATTTTGTATATTGTATATTATTTTGATGATTTTGTATATTGTATTTTATTTTGATGATTTTGTATATTGTATTTCATTTTAATTATGAAGTTGTTGTTTCTTTTTTACTGCATTGCTAATTTTTCTGTAGATTGTCGGAGCAATTAAATCATTTTGTAAGATATCCAGGGAAGGTGGAAGAGAGTGTCATTTGGCACTAATCCTTCCCCTGGTGAATAAATAAAGTAATACAATCTCTCTCTCTCTCTCTCCCTTTTGGAGTATTATTTTCAAAGAAAAGTATGTGCCGAGTTCAAAGACGGCTATGCTATTTCACGGTGAAAATCGACTTCCAAAACAAATTTATGCTCTAATAAATAATTTGCATTCTATAAAAATCGTAAATTGCCCGAAAGCAAAATTATCAGTGCAACTATTCATTGTCTACGTTTCTATAGGAGCATGGGATAATAATGCGCCTCTCATTGTTGGTAAAACCGCAGTGTGGCAAGAACAATTTTACCTTGAGTTACTCCTTGATGTTCCTTGAACTGCAGAGAGAGTTTCGAAGCCAAGGAATCGATAAAAGAATAATCACTGTGTCGTTTTCCTAATTAGCAGTTTTCTCGGCTTCGACGAACGTTTCCGTATAATTTCCACTTTCTCAAGTTTGTCGATTCTCGGCAAAAGAGGCTTGTCTCTATCGTAATGATTTCCTTCTTTTCAACTTTTCTCCGCCATTTATCCGCCGACTGCTTTTCACAACTGGTGAAGAATTAATAATCAGGTCGAGCCTCTAGTCGAATTCAGACTCGAACTCTGCTTTAAATGAGCTGTCATCAAGTCTAATCGCGCTGAACGTTTTCAATTTCCTCCGCCCTCATCTGCCGGCGCTTTCAATGTCTCGAGAGAGAGAGATATTTCTGACTCACCTCAATTGTCAGGTGGTTGCGAGAGCGTAATTTGGTCCAGTAGAGGACTGAACTTATCATAGCAAGTATTTCATTTGAAGAGCCAGGAGTATAGTGTTTTTGAACTATCAGGTTGAATGTTGCAAAAAAAAAACGCTGCAAATGTTTGTTCAGTGGTTTATTATTCCTTCTCTTCAATAATGATTTAAGAGAATTATCCATTCGTGATAGTAATTATTCCGAACATTTGTGAACGTTCCCACCGAAAAACAGACGGTAACTACAGGGGAAAACTCCGTAGCAACTATTGTAATTTTAATCATTTTCATTTTTCTTAATTTCCTAATTAAAATCTGAAATTGTCGCCTTACGGTATAGTTGAATAGAGTGTTCGACGAGCATTGCAACGAGTATAGAACGAATCCATTTTTTATAGCTCCAAGAACTCTCGAGTTATACCCTCATGTCAAATATCCGAAAATCTCCCAAATTCGATACAAAATCTGCGATAACTCGAGAACCAATTGAGCCCGCAATGGTCTCATTCGATTCAGCGTTCAAAAATCTATAGAAATTGATATCCAATACACATTTTTCTGAAAATCGTTGGAAAATATGAATCTTCTCCCCCTCAAACCCCCCCAAAAATACCCTTAAAATTGAGTTAGCAAGTTGGATGTAGCTATATTATAGTTCGGCCGGAAGAGTGTTGACGGCGTACGGCGGACAGACAGAATTATTTTATTGGATATTCGGATTCTACATGCCTTGAAACGTAAAACATCTCTTTATTATTTTTTCTTGGGCGATTACAATGGTTTATTATTGAATAATAAACCAATATTGAATAATAAACCAAAATGTGAATCGGTGAAATAGTTTGCAAGGGGAAAGGATAACAGTCAATGTTCCACGTCTAGTTTCTTCGACGCCGAATAAGGTGCTGATCTTAGCGATGAAATTTTTACGATAGTTCACCCGGTTCCAACAAACAAGAGTTAGGCACCTAACCGACAGGTTCAGAAACACGTCACGTCAACTTTAGCTCGGAGATGAGGAGGATGATTGTATTTCTGAAAATTTGATACAGTTCGCGCCCAACGCGAGGAAACCCGGGAAAATAAGAAGTCGGACTAAGTTATTTTTTATATTTTTTCCCCCCAGGCGAAAAAAAACAAACTGAGAAAACGGGATTAAAGTCGTCGAGTCGAGAGAGTGGGTGATGTTTTGCGCTTCTCATGAATACTATTCAATAGCGAGGGAAACTACGGTGCAATCTCGTTTTTCGTCTCGGTACATACAGTGCGCCCCGACGCTACCGATGTTTTTCATCTTCATTCGAGCTATAGAGTGCGAGGGAATCTTGTTGGCAGATGGACAATTCACTATCTCGCACTTCCATGAAACTAATTAATGACAGGTCTCTAAATAGAATTCTATGGGCGTAATTAAATAGTTCAGAGTAATGAATATTCCTTAGACCTCATTAGTTGCCTATAATTCCTCATGCATACTCGTGTGAACCTAAAACTTTGAAAACTACAACAAAGAGTGTAGAATTTCTCTAAAGGAAACCAACATTAAATTTTTCCAAAAGGGTTCGTTCAAAAATCAAAGCGCGATTAACACATTGAAAATTTTCAGGAGGCACCGAGAATAGAAGGTTTGCGATGAAACATTAGGAAGTGAGAATAGGGGCCACTCTCTATGTCCATTTGCCACAGAAATCTTGAAACAAGTACCAATAGGCGAAATTCGGCCTGTCGATAAACCGGTGATACGTTAAATGAATACTTTCGAAATGTTGGCGAAAAACAGGCACAGAAATCAAGAAAATAGGTCTCTAGCAGCAGTAGTTATGCCAGCCAAGATATCTCAAACGTGACCGGGAGCCGAAATGTTTACTATTCCTCTAATTGAGGAAAATTTCATAATGACTGCGTACAAATGGAGGGCGGTTCGAAACCTCGTTGCGATCGAATCCATGCTACTCATGCATAAAAACGCTGGAAATTATTGTACAGTGGTTTATTATTTTTTCGCTTCAATAATGATTTAAGAAGACAATCAATTGTCCAAACATTTGGAAATGTTTCCACCTAACAACAGATTGGTAACTTTAAAAGAAACCTTTGTTGCAACTATTGTAATTTTAATCATTTTTATTTTTCTTAATTTTCAAATTAAAAGCTCAATTTTTCGCCTAACGGAGAGTTGTAGTGTTTTACAAGCATTCCAATGAGTAAAGAATGATTTCTATAGCTCCAAGAATTCTAGCGTCATACCTTCATGCACAATTTGTGAAAATCTCCAAAATGTTGCCCAAAAAGCTGCTTTAATGAAGCTGTCGAAAATCTTATTCAATTAAGCGTCCAAAAATCTATAGAAATTTATACCAAATACACCTCATTTTATGAAATACGAATTTTCCCCCGCTCGAAATCCCCGAATTGATACTTAAGTAGCGATTTGGTTAAAGAATTGAGCCGTCGTCTCATTTGTCTGGTGACACGGGCTTTGCCTACTGCCAGACAATAATATTGTTCTAAAAAATTTACCGGTGTTTGTAAATTTGTTGTTTTGTTTTAATTATAAATGCCTCTCTCTCTCGGGATTGTGAAATTTTTTTTTATTTAAGTCTAACTATTGTAAAAAGCGGATACCTATAATTTTTTTCTCTGGTTGAATGGAAGAGTGGTCGAACTTATGACGAAATTCAGCCAGAATAAAAAATACAACAATAATCAATCAATCTCCTTGTATCTTCGAAGACAAATCATAGAAAATTCACTGCTCTTATATTTCTTCAGTTTCTCAGCATTCAGACGTTGATTTTCTACGAGTTTTCTCGCCACAAATAAATGTTGAACATTTTTGCCGTTTTCTGCGTTCGGTTTTTTGAACTTCTCTTTCACGGAACTCGCGAATCGCCGATGCGAAGTGTTCCCACTGCTGACTCGCCAATTACCGGCTCTAGTTTTTTCTCTCCGTTCTAAAAGAAAAATCCAAACAAAAGGACGTCTCGTTATACGGGGCTTATAATGAGTCGACTCGACTAAAAACCTTTTTTCAAATTGATTCAAACACAAAAAAAGAAGGGCGGAAAAAAGGGGCCAACCGTTTAACGGTAAACTCAATTTAGCTCGTTTTAACAATTCGATTACGCTACCCCTTGTCCCTTTAGCGGGGCTTGGTGTTAATAGGAATCCTCTCATGTGCTCTGCATAGCTCAGCAAAAGGAAGGCTTTACAGTTCAGTTCAAATCGGACTTGTCGAGGTAGTTCTATTCTCGCTTTGTCACCAAGGTTGTGATACTGTATAAATACAGCAGCGTTTCGTGGCATTGAGTCTTTGATGTAGAACGGTGGCTTACCGGACTACGAAATTCACAGTTGTTCAAATTCGACTCGGCTTCGGTCGTACAAAGAACGGAGCAGTCTGCGAGTGGACTATATTTGAACGTTATTATTAGTACGAAAAGTTAGGTAAACGAGCAATTGCGTCAGAAGGATTCCCAACAACTTTTCGGATGCGTTAGAAATAAGTTGCGTTCGAGTTAATGCATTTCGTATGTGCACAACTAGAACCAGACTAGCAGATTAAATGAATTTGAAGGCAAGGATGTTTCCCTGTTCCAATCCTCCCTCGCTTCCGCTCTTCGTGGGAGAGGTAGGCAAAGTTTCACTTTAATGTATTCAGTAAACCCGAACTTCGTTCGAAAGCGGGATGGGAACGGAATCCCGTCGCCTCTGGCCCTTCTGCCATGTTCGACGAAACCGCCTTTACAACGGTACAAGCGGCTCGGAAGATGGCTATTGTATTCATGAATTGTCAACATTTCCTCGTCAGTTTCTCTTGTCGCTTTTCACTTCTTGTTAGATGGCTTGAATGACAAAAACGTTTCTATGTAAGCAGCACAACATCGTCAATAAGGATGGTAAGCTAACGTTACTGCGAATCGATGCTTGGCATTTTCTTCGGTATACGACGACTTCCAGATTTGAGATGATCTTCCGCGCGTTTGGTAGAGAACTAGAGCACAACGGGCGGATCTTTGAAACAACAATTTCTGTTGCTGATGTATCGGATGCTTCGGGAAAAAGTACCAACTCCACTCCTGTTTGAGTTTTATTGTATTCCAAGCTCTTGGCGTCCAAAGAATTTTAATTCCCGGATTTATTCGCTGCCCAGTTGGGTTTTATTCTACAAATGATTTCATGAACCAGTTAGTTGCGAATAAAATAATTCACATCGACCTTCGCCGTGGTCAGCAACTGTCAATATTTTGAGAAGAAGAAAATTGCATTTTTTTTACCACGAGAAGAATCAATTCAAGACTCGATATCCATGGAGAAATTGTTCGGCAAGGAATTTCGGAGTGTCTTTGCCAACGGTCTCAGGTGGACGTCCTACGCGGACAAAGGATTTACTATTTTCGCACAAGCAAGAGGAAAAAGAACCCCAAAAGCGACAGAGAAATCTCACAAAATCCCTCTCCGGCGTTGTTACAGAGACAACGGCGTCTCCTGGTCAGTATCGCATGCGGGTCTGTAATACCTAAACCTTCTTTTCAACAGATGCGGATAAATCTTTACCCGCTGGTTTGAGTTTGCTAAGAAATATAGATTTATTCGATTTCGTATATTCATCATGGTAAGAAATTCGTTCATTTTGGCCACCCCGATAGCTTCTCATGTAATTTATCCCACACCTGCTTAATCTCCAGATGTGCGACAAAAGGTGTTCAAATCTTCGCTTTCAATGCTTTTCAGCTTGAAATCGCCCGCATGCGGCGAAGAATGAATTTCGAATCTGATTTAGATTAGAGGACGCGCGTTGAGCGGAGTGTGAAATCGGATGAAACAGTCAAGACGGTTTTCGGATGTTATAAGTAGTTTTCTTAAGACAATGGAAGCATCAACGAACAATGGAACCAAAGCTGCTACTGCGGCCAATCCTTGGCTGGAACGGAGATGAATGGAAATGTCGCAAAGCGCATGCGCTAAAGGGAAGATTTCCACGGAAAACAGAAACACAACGAGACTTCAGGGGAAGCTCAGTTTCACGGACGGTTTGTCGGCTGGCGGCTGTCACAGTAACTGTAAGGAAGTAACGAGATCATGGGAGTTTGAAAGGGATAGCGGGTGAACGGGAAGGGTTTTGTGCGTCAACTGAAACAATAGGGATTAGCCTGGTTACAATACGCACTAAGAAGCCAACTGTAGATTTGAACCTAACCGAAGTAATAAATAAAAATATTTCCAGTAGAAACGATGAGAAGAATACTACATAAAATTTCTCGCAATTCATGCTTGAGTTGAACGCAATGTACTTCGAAAATGACAGTTTATTGAGTGAGGAAGCATAACAAATCAAGAATTATTCATCTAGCACCATTTATCGTACCACATCGGAATGAGTCGATTCGATTTGAAGAATGGGATAACTTTGAAAGAGTAGAAATATTTATAAATTTTATATATTTTAGTACTTATATTATTCAACAATAAAATATTGTGGTCTCGCCATCAGGGGCAAGCTTCTTGGACCACTGAAAGCTTCTTGCTTTGAGCCTTTGGTCCAAAATCACAAAACAAGAATATGCTTTAGCCTAAAACGTCAAGTATCGATCGGTGACGTTGAACATCGGTGTGGAAGTGTTATGCAAATACCGTTCAGGCTCCAATTTTTGAATCAATAAACGGACGAAAAAAGTCAAGTGGCTATTGTGGGACCGCTCTTGAGAAATGACGAAGGATTGATTCAAAATCGCTACCGCAACCTTCTCGATAGGTTCGGTTGTTACGAACAGCGCGACCTCCTTCCTCCTTGCTTGGTCAGTTTGTTTCTTGCCTATTTTTTCTCCTTCTCAACCCAAAAATATAAAATTTGAGGATATCCCCATGAAATCTGTCCATCTCCACCATTCTCACTATATTGTAAACGACTGCGAATTTACCGCGGTTTATCAACTGGCTTGCATTCTTTTAATTGGCTAAGTCGGGCGATTTTGATTTCAATCGGATTTTAGATCGTGTTGCTTTCAGCTTCATGGATAAAACGGTGTTTGGAGGGACGCAAGATAAAACCAGATTATCCCGGCTCGGATAAAGAAAGGCTTAGCGACGGAAAGAAGAGGCAGGGTTAACCCGAATATTCAAACAAATGGGACGAGGAAATTGGGAAGTTTCCCTGCCGCGGGGGCGGGGAAATTCTTTGCAGAAAGGGCAACAAAGGGTGGAGGAGAACGATCAACCTTTCCTTGCTTTTTCCAGCTTCCAACAGGCTGAGACGCGTGACGCTACTGCGGCAATGCAATCAACCACTCGACATCTGTGGCCTGGCCCGAGTTTCTTTTTTCACCCACCCCAAATGTCTACCCGACAACTAGTCGTTGAGCTACTCAAGAAACAGCTTTACCGAACCGCGATAAAAATGCAAATTGGTGCTATTTTTGTATTTTATTTGCGTATTCGAGATTTCTAAATTTTTCAATTGATCTCAATGCCAATTCTCTCTCGGCGATATCGCGTTTGAGTACGAATAAAATCGTGTGTCTGGTGCGTTGTAAAGTTGCGCATGCAAATTATCTAGGGAAAAATCTTGAATTGCGTTCTTAAGCCGGCCTCATTGTAAATTATTGCTAGAAGGTATTGTGAGCGGAAAAATGTTCATCCTGCGCTGTGGCCATCTAAATAAAAAACGCCCGCGTTCCTCTTTATCTCTACTCTTCACGTGACTCTCTTTCACCCGTAAAAATACCTACACACGTTCAAACGGGGAAATACCATTGTCATAGTGTGCGATGAGGCGTAGCCGACGGTGATAACTGCTCTGGAAAACAGCCTGGCAACTGTCCTCTGTTTTCCCATGGGACTCATAAAAGGAGAATAGGAATGCCGGTGCACGTTACATTTTAATTCCCAAGCTTCTTCTTTACTGCTGTGCTCTTTTTTTACCCCGGGCTATCTACTCGGAACAAATGTAGTTGTTAATTTTGTGCCGCGATGATGCCGACTGTTTTAGCCGGGATGAAAGTTGGAAATAAGCGGGGGTCAAATTTCTCTAGGTGCGACTAAAATTTGCTGGAAAATAATAACTTCGATATTTATTTACCTAGTTCACCGATTGCAAAGCTGTTGTATTCTACGGTTCCTCATGCAAATAATGTTGACGCCCCTAGCAACAGATCGCTTGTTGAACTTAAAAGATGGGTTTTGATCTGTTCGTCGTACAGACAGCTGACCGTTTCGAACTTATTCAATTTAAACGCCAGTCGACGATGAATAGCGTCGACAAGGCACCTCTGATGTTAACAATAAGTCATTCGTCTCAATAGGACGTTCTTGGGCTAATATTAGAACATATTGTCAAGTGTCAGCCTTGTTAACCGGGAGAGTGGATCACTTCTAGAGCTAAAAATAGCTTCGTATTATTATGATGGTGACAAGTTTTTATGGAACGATTTTGACGAAGCTGACTCGGGCAGTTTTGAACGGTCAATTACACTATCGGGCTAATGTTGGCGCCGCAAGTGTAACTAATACCGTCTCCTGGATGCAAAACAAGTCGATTTTTTTTCTCCTAGTTTTATGTCACATATTTGTACAATCTCCTAAAAAAAAAATTATCCCCGCGAACAAATAATTCGAGCCTTTTATGTGCTTTTGAGATGCTAATTCATTACAAAGAAATTCATGCGGAAGATAAGCGTTCGGGTTCAACGCAAGAAGCTGCCATAGCGATAATGCACCTCATAAATCCGTGGATATGACGTCACGGGGTCGAATAAACAGATCAATCATATTAAAAAACATAAGTAAGCCTCCCTCCTCCTTAGCAGTTTCCCGGACGCTGCAGCTGTGCGGGAAACTCATGATGTTGTTGAAAAACCTTTCTATCTTGGTGTTAGTGGTGTTGATGTGTTCCTGTGCTGGTGTAAGACGGTGTGTTTTACATCGTACACGGGGAATTTATGGCTTTTGGATGGAGAGCTAGCATAAACTAAGGAAGCTTCGGGCGTGCTATGGAAGTGGAAGGTTGCGGGTTGTGAGAATGATTTATCGGTTGCCGGGAAGAGGTTTGCATCGTCTTGGCACCCTGCTTTGGCAGGATAGTCTGACCTCACCGTTCGACCGATAATCTTCGAGAGGAATCTGCTTCAGTACAAATGGACAACCGACTCGTGCGTACCTGCGTCAACAAATGGCTGGGCAAATTCACCACAAATCCGCCATACGTTGTTTTGCAACTCCACTTCCGATCAGTCGGCACGATGGATGGCAATCCTTCGTTGCAGTCCTTCGTTTCTCCTGAGAGATCCTCTATCGACAAATTATTCGAACCTCAAATCATTCGGGATGACATTATTCCATTCACTGCTGCAGTGAAGTTTCCTAGCAGATTTCTCCTTCTGTTCTTTCTCCCATTCGGTTTCTTTCGTGCAAAGAAACAAATGGCTCTCATTGCCGACCTGATGTTCTACTCGTTTAACCCACTACCGTCGGTGATTAGGACCGCCCGTCGGTTCTTCTCTTCTCCCACATTAAATTTCAACCGTTGGAACTCTCTCGGGTCGCAGACATTTTCTCCAGCGGTTTCCCAGAACGAAAATATCTCTTTTCTCTCTTATCTACGAACATCTCGACCTCCGATAGAGGAGAATACTTGTTTGAGAATAAAATACCGAAACGGATTATCAACTTGCGTTTTCCTGTTTTCTAAAGTTGATCTATGGAATATAAATTTCCAAATTGTTATTATTATTAGATGATGCCAATTCTTCCAACCAATATGATCTCAGTTTGATAAAATGACTTCTCCATTCTACAATCTATGCTAACATTTCCTTCCACATTCCAACTTCCATCAACTCCATTTAACTATTGATTTAGATGATCAGTACTCACAGACATAAAAAACCAGTGGTGTGCCTAGATCGCACATTATACCTCCTAGTTTGAGTCAGTAGACAGATATGACCAATAATAATATTGAAATTCTCATTAGGACAATACGATATTGCTATTGAAAAACTAGCCAGGACACGAGGGAGTTTAGAACCACCGAAAAATGCATGAACTGGATAATAACAAGAAGTTATGTTGTGATAGCCTGACGATACTGTAAAGGTTCTGTGAAATGGATAATTTTTTCAGCAAGGAAACCAAAAAGAAAAATACTAAAAATATTAAAAAAAATGCGATTTACGTGAGTCTATATAGATGAAAAATCTCGCTTTGTCTGCTTGTCACAACGAACATTTAAAGACCACAACCGAAATGTATTGACTCTTTTTGGCCGGTAAAAATTAAATTAGAAAAACTCCCGCCGTGAATATGTTGGAACTACTGTGTGCTATCAAAAATCCAAAACGGTAATCATGCTCATTCGTATGAAAAACATTTTCTCAGAATTCATTTTTCACAGGCGACTTTCGTCAGTTTTCGACCCCAGAAAAATATATTCGAAGGGTAAAAAAAGGAGAAATGAGATGGACCATCGTTAAAAATGCTTTATTTTACTAGAGTAGGATATTTGTACTAAAAAAAAATAGTTAATTAAAAATCACGATTGACTGAAACGAGTCGATACAATTCAATAGTCGAAATAAGGAGATTTAAGAATTGCATATGTGGTTATTCCACTCACAGTCGATGTGACCCTGTAGGAATCGTACGGTTGAGCAACCGCGGCAAGTACCGCATCGACAGTTCATTCCGTCGCCGCATTTTCCAAGGTGGCTGTCTCGGCCGCCGCATCGTTCGCCAGGGCCAGCGGAACATACGAGACGCCCGCACGGATCCCGTGATGTACCATACCTGTAGGTCCAGAAAAAAATTTGAGCTGTTGAAAACTAACAATTTATATTTTTCTCACATTTTCTTGCAGTTTCTAATGAATGCCACGAACTGTTTTACAGATGGGCTCGACGAAAGTTATCAAATGAATCAGTTGCCTTCTATTGCTCTCTAATACTCTTCACGTGAAATGACAATTATTATAATACGGCAATACAAATGTAAACGAAATATACATAAGCAGAAGCTATGGTCCAGAAAAAAAATTTGAGCTGTTGAAAACTAACAATTTATATTTTTCTCACATTTTTTTGCATCTGTAAAATGCAAAACTCGACGAAAGTTATCAAATGAATAAGTTGCCTTCAATTGCTCTCTGATACTCTTCACGTGAAATGACAATTATTATAATACGGCAATACAAATTAATGTATACGAAATATACATAAGCAGACGCTATGGGAATCTGATGGTGTTAAAATTTATATGAAAATCGCCGAAAAACAGATGGTAACTATAAGGGAAAACTCCGTATCAACTAATGTAATTTTAATCAATTTTATTTTTCTTAATTTCCTAATTAAAAGTTAAATTTTTTGTCTTACCCTACAGCTGGAGAAAGTGTTTGACGACCATTCCAATGAGTATAGAACGATTTTTATAGCTTGAAAAACACTCGAGTTATACCCTCATGTCAAATTTCAGAAAATCTCCCGAATTCGGCACAAAAGCTGCGATAACTCGAGAACCAATAAAGCTATCGACTCGGCGATGGTCTCATTCGATTCAGCGTCCAAAAATCTATATGATTTGATACCACGTACACATTTTTCTGAAAAACCTTGGAAAATATGAATTTTCTCCCCCTCAAAACCCCCCAAAAATACCCTTAAAATTGAGCTAGCAAGTTGGTTCAAGAACTGTGCCGTCGTAGGACCGAGATTGATTTTTGGTGAAAATTTCAAGAATTTCGCTATTATAGTTTGGCCGGAAAACTGCTAACGGCGTACGGCGTACGGCGTACGGCGTACGGCGTACGGCGTACGGCGTACGGCGTACGGCGGACAGACAGAATTTTTTTTATTGGATATTCGGATTCTACATGCCTTGAAACGTAAAACATCAAATTTTGAGGGGGGGTTATAAAATTTTTTTTCTTGGGCGATTACAATGGTTTATTATTGAATAATAAACCAAAAAGCTGTGAAGCCTCTTCGAATATTGGAGCTAGAAAATGTTCAACAAACTCCATAATAGGTATCCATCAGAGAATACATTGCAAGTATCATAAAACAACTACACCAACGAAAGCTCTCTCTAAATTCCTCGACAATGTAATAGAAATAATGTATTGCATTCATGTTCTAACGTGTGAATAATAATTTTTTAATCATATTGTGTGGTATATATAGTATTCGATACGAAAATGACTGAATGAAGACAATTTATCAAAAAGTTTTCTTTAATGACCAAAGAATGTTAGTGAGTCAGCACGATGAAATTCTCGTCTCTACCTTGTACCTTACCTGAACAAAGGTTCGCTAGAATTTTTGTTTCTTCCATTAGCGTCAGTTAATTGTAATTAATTTTTTGCAAAGTTATGAAAAAAGTGGACTATTTTTGATTTATTCATTTCAATAAAATTAAAAGTTCTTCTTTAAAATTGTGAGGTGTACGCTTTAAGGATTGAGAGATTATAATAATCCTCTAAAAGCTTCTAATCAGATTTTTTTTCTATTATTTTGGAATTTCTCATCAGATGAAAAATTTTCAGGAGCGATTTACAACAGTTTAAAAACGTATTTCTAGTACAAAGTAAATATAGTTACCGGCAATCTTCTGGTTCGAGGTCGCACTCGTCGCCGACACAGGGCCTGCACGGGAAGTATGATCCGTGGACTTCACGTACAGCGACGGTCAGCATAGCCAGCACGAAGATGCTGGTCATCATTGTGGCTGACTTCAACGTGAGCATCTTGTTCCTTCCTAAGCTGACAATGGCTTACAGTGCTCGTCGGTCTTGCTTTATACCCTTTCTCTGGATTAATCACGAAAACGCTGCTCGACGTTGTGTGAAAAACTCATTAATCCAATTCTAATTTTCCGACGAGAAAAGTCGCTATTCCCGTCCCAGAAAATTTCCTCCCAATTATCGTCCAGAGGTCAAGTTATTGCTCGTTGACTTGTGCAACAGGCGTTTTGTCCATCGAATTTTGCCCCAGTTTGACGGAGATTGAGATCGAAAGCTATCACAGCTGATGAATTTCTTTGGTCCAATGTTCGCGCTTTTTTCCGTTAAAATATTGCAATGGTAGGAGACTTTTTTTCCGCTTTCAAACGCCCCGAGCAGCTTTAAACAGCTTTGGTGCCTAATGCGTGGAAATTTTACTTCCGAATTTCTGAGATCCAAAATGCTTTCAGTCTTGTGGTTTGGCATCGGCTCTGTAACAGAAACAGAATATTCCATTGTCATCTTATTGGATATTGAATACTGAAAACAAACCAGGCCATTGTTTACAGTTAATTTAAAAAATATAAAAAATAGCAATGTAAATATATTCAAGAAATACATTTGAAAAATAATTGTACGAACGAAAAATAATTTAGGAAATTACAACAACTAATGTGGTATTTAAAACAAAATAAGTGCATTTTGTTTAATTATTTTTTAATGATTGTATTCGTAGACGGATATTTTATTTGATTTTCGAATATTTTCATCACGAGAGATAGAATTAAGTTACGAAAATTTATCAACAATACTTGACAATAATTACCTTCAGTTGATGTTATAAAGCCGTTGGCTGCTCAGGGCCGACCTCACAATATCTCACTGAACGCAATATCTATTGCCAATCTGTCCTTAGGTTTCGGTTTTGCGTTCGGAGAAAAGAGCCTATAAACCCGAGAACAGGAGCTCTCGGCTGGAGGGCTAATTTAAGACTGACTGACTGACTGGAACGGACACCAGGCGACCGAGTCTCGTGACCCAGAGGGCTCCGTGGGGCCCTCTCCCTAACCTTGCACTGTCCTGCAATGATCTTCTTTGGCCAAGCAACGTTCACACAGATGCGGTGACAATTAGAGCTAGAATCTGCTTAGCTTGACGCAATAACGATACAAGGTTACAAAAAATCCAATTTTTCTGTGATTCTGATTTGAGTTGAAGGGAGAGACATCGATTAGGCGCAAAAACATTAAAATACATTTCAAAAAAAGAAAAAAACAACATAAAACAAGAAGTACACAATATATTATGTAACACCTGGAATTATTCGGGTTGGATACCGCATAGTCCTACATTGCCCTGAACACGCCCGATGGAGCAAATTACTCGTATTGTCAACCTATAGATTAATCTCTATTCTCCAGGTATTGAAATCTCATTTATTGTCATATTATTTATTTTTTATATTTTTCATTTTTTATTTTATTTTATTTATTTAATTTTTATATTTTAAGTTTTATATTTTTTTAAGTTTTATTTATTTATTTTTTTAATATTAGAGGCATTAATTCAATCAATTATGCAATCGTCTTCTACAAACATCTAAGTAATTCTTTGACAGAACGTGCGTTTCCGAATCCGCAGCTGTGTAAACACGATTCCGTCGTTTGAACTAGTCAAAGAGGGATGTCTTATCTTATTAACTGTCCGAAATATTGTCACGAGAGGAGCGAGATTATATTGTGCTGTCGTATCTGGTACGCTTTGTCTTCGGAGTTTCTCCCCTTTATCTATAAATCGGTTCGATTTTCGAACCTGTCCAGCTGATCAGGTGGACTGAATTATTTAGTCAGTTTGAGACGCGAGAATCGTTAGATAAGAGAAATCACAACATTGGTCTTTCTAATCTATTCAGTCTATTGGTGGAGTCGAGAATATTCAAGTCCCTTTGTCGACTAAATATTGGAGAGCCATATTTTTAGCGTTCAACTGATAAAATATTATGAAATACCAAATAGAACGTAGGGACACTTTCGATAGAAAATATTTAAACTATATTATTATTCTTCAGTTCGAAATCGACTGATTGTTTATTGTGAATCGAAGCTGTTTGATTTTCTCCATATCACTTCCTTTAAAATTAGAGGAGCTATTTAAATCCAATAAATCATTTTACGAATCAGGCTCAAATAATTGAGTACACAACTAATTTAAATTTTAACAGAGATGTGGACGATCTTGTGACCGATTGACATTTTCATAGTATAACGCAGTAGTATTTTGAGTCATTTGAGTTAATTTCAATTTGAAAGTAATATGCATTCTCAGAGCCGTATTCATTCGGTTTCTTACTCTTTCTCACTTTTCTTTTAACTTAAAAATGCGCACTTTGAAGATGATAAAACTAGGTTCGCCGCTGCTAGTTTGGCATATCAAGGAAAATCTCGGGAAAAGCTAGCTTTCAGTTTATTTCTACCAAGTATGAAGGAAATGTTGATGAAAAGTTTTATTCGTCTGAGAAAAAAGAGTCAGGTTTGAGACGTGGCTATTGGCTGCAGCTGTAAATCTTGGAAGTCTATGCGTATAAGTTGAAAAGGAACGGCAAAACTCAACGTCTTGCCTACAAAAAGCGTTTCTTCTCAGTTCGTACAAAGGAGTCAAAAGTCGCTTTACCTTGATTACAGCTTTCTTTGACCCGTTCATTTCCACGTTTCAACCTTGGCGTTCACTGGAGCCTTTCGCATTCTTCTGTCGTCGGAAAATGTCACTTTTTGAAGTGTGAGACAAGGAAGCTAATAGGATGGGCGAGAGCAAGTCGCCAACTCGGCGATGGAGTTTCTTGACGCGTTTCCTCGCCTTTTTATTGTAAGTAGGTACGTTGAACGCTATGAAGGGAATATTTGCCCAACTCAAAAGCTTTTCATTGGGTACGAAAATCGGCATTTTTACTCTAAAAGTCTTTTGTGAAATACGTTGAGAAATAAATTTTTTTCATGTTTTTCATTATGCCAAACAATATTTTTGTAATACCTACGAAAAAAATTGTCCAACCCCCTCACAAAATTCGATGTTTTACGTTTCAAGGCATGTCGAATCCAATTTTTAAAAAGCTTTCAGCACTTTTCTGACAAAACTGTAGCATTAATTCATGGAATTTTCACCAAAAAACATTTTTGGTCTTAAAATTGCTTGCTTGTGTAGGCAAATCGCCTTCCCCAATTTCGAAGGTGTTTTTCTGTTGTGGGGATGGAGGAGAGGGAGTTCGCACAATAATATTATTATAATATTTTTTCGCCAATATTTATTATCATTAGTGTGTCTGATATCAATTTATAAAAGTTTTTTTAAGCTGAACCGAATGAAACCATAACAGAGTCGATAGCATTAATAGTTCTTGAGTTATCACAGTTTTTGTGAGACATTTTCAATATTTTGAACTATTTTCCATGAGTGTATAGCTCAAGAATTTAGGGATCTATGAAAATCGTTCTCCACTTGATGGAATGTTCACAAAACACTCTCTTAGTGTGTATGCAAAATATAGAAAAAATTTACTTAATTAGTTTCAATGCATTTTGTGTTCTTTTATGAGTTATAAGTGGGAGTTTTGGTTACTTTGTTTAATATTGTGCGTCTATAGTGGTCACCACATTCCGTCATCTACTAGGTCACCATAAGAAACATATATGATATATGATAAAAAGAAGTTGCCAAAACTCCAATTTTAACTTTTAAAACCGCTGCAACTGACTGTACAGTGGTTTATTATTCCTTTGCTTCAATTATGATTTTATTTTTTAACCACGAAAATTCTATGTTAATTTTGATTAGGTAATTAAATTGCCAAACCGTATCCTCTCAGAAAAAAAAAACTATTATTGCCAATAATAATTGTTGGATTGGCAATAAATCTGTTGTAACGTGTCAATTGGGGGTATTCCTAAATCATAATTTAAGTGACGGAATAATAAACCATTGTACGGTTATTTGCAGCGTTTCTGTATGGTCTCAATCATCGCAGATTATCAAGCAATTTCAAAATACTCCGTTCTTGGAGGAAAATCTTTATTTTGATAGTTTGCCAGGACTATCAGATTTTTCACGACTAAAATGATTGTGGCATCGCGTGTTACAAGAGTATTCTGTTTATGGCAATAGGCAAACAGGTATAAGAATAGAACTGGAAGATGGAACTATCCCACGGACTGTAAAAACAACCAATGACGCACAATAATTACCGGACAACAGGTTGGCGAAAACAAATGCTCAGGAGCCAATTCAGGATGTCAACGACCTTCGTTATCCGCGTCACAGATGCCACGGAAGACGAACAGTTGAGAAACAAATTATCGTGCCATAAAATCCTGAAGGACCGAATATCTTTTGACAAACAAGTTTTCAAAAGATTTTGACCATTCGGGCAACCATTGAAGTAAAAAAACAGGGCGTAAATAAAATTAATTGTTTCCGGGAGTACCTTATATTTTTGTGAAAAAGACAGTGCGTGATATAACAGGGCCTATCATTTACAAATGTGCTTTGTTGTTTACAGTTGCAGAATTCGCCTGAGGGTCAATTATTGCGTAAGATTAACGACATTTCAAATGTTCAAGCATTATTTTCCACTTTCGGATGGAAAACCCCATTTTCTTGTCTGAAGAGCCGGTTCCATAGTGAATTCCTCGGTTTGCGTATTTACGCTACAGACAGTTCTGACGTAACAGCTCCGCCAGACTGTGAATTTCAAAGACGATAATTGACGCAGACGTTTCTCTTCCTAAATATAGCGTTTGATGAGAAAAAACTGCATCTATTAATGCCAAGGGCGAAGGAAAAATCGATGGTTTCAATGAGCTCCCGTAGGCTGGGAAATTCGGAGTATATAAGAGCTCGGCCGGCAAATTTTCGATCACTTTGAATACGGATCTGATAAGCGAACTTGAACAGAGATGAGCGGATTCGGTTTGGCAGCATTATTCACTCTTTTCTTGGTACTGAACCTGTCCAGAGCGTGTCGCAATGTTTGTCAGGTACCTATATTTTAGTTTTATATTTCTAATCGAATGGAGAAAAATATAATCAAGATTACAAAGCTTAACAGCGAAGGATGTTATTAATGAAACACGCTTTTCTGGAGGACCTTTGAAAAAAAATTGTTGCCTGTTATGAAATTTCTTTTTTCAAAACGGTTATACGATAACGGCCTCATCATTGTTTTTTCACCAATCAAATTTCTTGGTAGACTGAATAATTTTCGACCTGAGAATTTCGGATATTAGCAGAAATATATTATCATGTCAGAGCCCATGCCAGAAACTACTTCATTTTTCCAGCTATTTGCGTTTCAACTATCGAATGTTTTAAAGGGTGACTCGTGCGATGATGATCCGGGCCCTTGCAAGGACGGCGAAGTGGTCGTGTGCGGATTACGCCAGTGCGCCAAAGGTCCTAGCGAACTATGTGGTGGCCCCGACAACCGAATGGGCATCTGCGGATCGGGAATGCACTGCTCCAAGAAGCGACCTGGCAGCCAAGGACATTGTTCAGGTTGTTCGAAGGAGCGACTCGAAAACGGCCACAAACCCATCTGCGCCACATGGTCACACAATAACTACCTGCTGTACTGATAATCATCGGCACGAAAATCGTTCGATAAATAATAATTAGGTCAATCGGTCTAGTCCGCTCGCTCGAATCCGTTATTTTTCTAAAATGTAATCGAAATGAACGCATTTTTTCCTATTCGAATCACTCATTTCATTACCTCGAAAGCCGAACGAAGAAGCCAACGCAAAAATTTATTAGATTTGGGTTTATTATTCGATGGTAAACCATTTTCATCGTTCAAGAGGAGAAATTCTAACCCGCCACAAATTTCGATGGTTTCCAAGCATCTTGAATCTGAAATAAAAAAATCTATTTTTCCCGAGGAAACCAAAAATTATACTTAAATGTTGATGGACCAGCATTGGTGTCTTGTAGTGGTCAACGACTAAACGATCTTGGAAAATAGAAACGCCGTTCCTAACGTCGACATTTTATTCGTAAATCGATCCGATTTTATTCGTAAATCGAACCTGGGTATTGGTTCTTCATCAGGATTTGTCTTGATACTACAATGATGAGCAATGAGAAACGGAAGAAAACGCTAGTCTTAGGCACACACGATTTTCCAAATTCCGCATGGAATTGGGCACTTTCACTTATTGTTTGGTACCTGCGTGAAATGAGAAACTCCAGGACAGCAAAAATTGTTCTTGGTATGAAAATGGCCTGTCTCTTCAGCCCAATTGATACCTCAATTCGATGGATATTTTGAGGGTTTCAAGGGGGAGGGAATTTGTATTTTCCAAGGTCATATCAATTTATACAGGTTTCTTGACGCTGAATCGAATGAGACTATAAGGGAGTTGATAGCTTCCGTAGGTCTCGAGTTATCACATATTTTAAGTGAAATTTTTGAGATTTTGAGGTATTTGGCAAGATGGTATAGCTCGATCATTTTTGTGGGGATGTAAAAATAGCTTTATATTCGTTTGAAAGCTCGTCACACACTCTCTTAAGCTGTATCGTTAGGCAATTAATTTTACTTTGAATGAAATAACTGAGAAAAATGTAAGTATATAAAATTGTGATAGTTGCCAAAGACTTTTCTCTTAGTACGAATATGTTGCTAGGTAGAAACGTTTACAAGAGTTTGGGTAACAAGCGGATGGTCTTTCCAAATCATTATTTGTGAATTTTTGTGCATTTTGTGTTTTTTGGATACTTGAAAGTAGGAGTTTCGGTTACTTTGTTATATCATACGTCCCTATTTGTCAGCACAGTACGACATCCACTAGACTTTAACAATAAGAAACGTATAATTTAACAAAGTAACCAAATCTCTTACGTTCAAGTTTTCAAAAAACGCGAAATGCACTAAAACTCTCCATTATTTGTAGCGTTTTTTATTCAGGCTTATTTTTCGCGTGATTTATCATCGAAATAGAAGTTTTTAAATCTAATCCGCATTCGATACAATCGTTTGAACTGCAGATCGTTTGATGAAACAGTTACAGATCTAATCCGTTGATCCAGCGCTAGGAAACGGCTTGAGCGGAAGATGAATGATCCGCAGTGCAAGGACTTATGGAAGACAAGTTTGTGAGACGTTAAGCACGAGAACTTCAGCGGACTTAATCCGCAGTTTCCGCCACCTGAACCCTTCACATAAGTTTAATGGCTTGCGGTCAAATGAGAAGTAATTCCCGAGCGAATGCATTCAGTGACCTAGCCCTGGAATCTGAACGTGGAAGCACTATATTCCGAATATGGCTAGTAAGGATTATATTCCTCGACTTGATGTGAATCCATCTTAGAGAATATAACCGAGCAATCGTCGAAATGGGAGTTGGACCGCGTTACAGGACGATGCCATCACATTAGCGTTGATTGATTTAATCCCGCTCCGGCTTCCTGGATGACCGCCGACGGATTAAAGCGTAGGGACAGTATCGATTCTGATTACCGGATATATTATACAGAATTACATCTGAACTGCATCCGAGAGTCATCGATTGGTAGCAATATAGGGTATAGTGTAATTACCGGTTATAATTATCTAATATCATCAGTTCGATGCGCTATTGTGCAGTATTCAGATTGTTGGAATATTTCCACTCAAAATCTCCACTTCGTACTGGTTTCTAGTGTTCTGAAATTTTTTTAGGCGATAGTAAGTACCTATAGGAAACATAGCGTGGAAATAAATTAGTGTGGTCGGCAACGCTTCAAGTTCCGTGGCTACTTTCCTTCATACGGCTTTCCTCTGAATGTTATGCAGTTAAACGTTCTTTTCATTCATTCATCGGGGTAGGAGCGTCGCAACCCTTAGCTTACCGGGTAAATCGATTTTTTCTGGTGATAATTTCATAGCGCAGCCTTTATTAACTCTTCCCCTTCATTATTGGATTAATCCGTAACACCGCTAGATGGTCGGTCGGACTAATTCCGTTCAAAATTTTTTACCAGCCGAACCCAAGGGAAACCGAACCATTTACATATTCCTGGCTGATTAATTTTGTAACCCTCTCCATCGCTGCGAGGAAACGCGTTTCACCGGAATTTCCCTATTGGGTTCCACGCAGTTTTTACTGATTTCATTATTTAAGCGAATTCTGAAATTATCGTCGAAAGGTGACAAAGTGAGAGCATTTTCGTGTTTTCTTTTTCCCTCTCCGCTTTGGCAATTGAATTATTAAAATTCGAGTTCGGACGAATGAAGTACTGGCTGGGTGAATGGAAAACTATTCTGCCGCCTTTTTATCCAATGCGGCCGATTTGCAGACGGTTTCAAACCTGAACCTCGCCGGGAGGAATGAATATTCATATTTTTGAGGGCCGTCGAGTGGACGCGTTGATGTTTGAGGACGAAATTGTCCGGAAAGCTGAAGTGCTTTTTGTTCGCTCAAGTGGCCTGACAATGGGCAGTTTCCCGCCAGTGTAACCGCTTCAACTCCATGACCTGAAACCGTTATTACACTGAGATGAGCCGCATTCAGCTCGAAATGTAAATTCATTACTTTTATTTACAGATCTCGTTAATTATCAAATTTCGCATTATCGCGAGTTCAGATACTGGTCAAGTGACATTGCTCGTATTTTTTTCACAGTTTACTGTTCCCTTGAATAATATTTGTATATTAATAGCGACAAGACAAGACAATAATGGGTTATGTTGAATTTCTCACGAATAATCGGCCGCTCGCTGTTGAGTCTGCGGAGATTAGATTTTATTTATCGGGTGTTATGCGATCGTTTGAGAGCACGCCGTGTCTCGTTTCCTCCAAATAAGTTTCGATAAAGTCAATCCGAAACAAACCGAAACTATGGAAATCGCCCGTATTAAAAATGTTTGTCCTCATTTGTGATATAACGCGCACGTTCCGCGCATGCGTGCAACCAACTGAACGATGACCGTTCGGTGACAGATTTGATTGATTCGATTCCGTCCGCTATTATTAGCCGTTAGGTCTGTCAGTCAGTTATAATTAAAAATAAATTACGTAACCGATTACCGGAGCGTGAAATGGAAAGATTTTCATTCAAAGATCAACGACTGGGTCAATTAGGTGACCCTAGTTCTCACGCTGTTCTCAATTATTTTTTTTCTTAACAATAATTGTTCGGGTGTTTGTCTGGGTTTTATTGTTGTGACAGATTCGAGTAAAATTTTACACTGTGCAAGCAGTTATAGTTCTTGGTAAATTTAGAGATTGCGAGTCCGCGAATGATTTTTGAAAGATTTTGCTTTACTTAATTTGAAAACTTGAATAAACTCGAGTTATTTCGCGATATCAATTTATCGAGCTTTTGAAAAATATTGTACGATTTCGTAAAGTGAATATCTGTAAAATCTATTCATTCTCATATCCTGATCGTATATGTTCGTTTGCGAAGGGGTAATTGTCTAGAAAAAATAATTAAACTATTTTTACCAAGCTTAAGCCTCTGTAGCGCTTCACATAATGAAATTCGCTTACAAGTCCAACTGTTGGCTCAGCGATAAGATGCGAACTCGGGGTGAAATACTAGCTACCTGCCGTTGGAGTCTTCTCTCCTTCATTCCTATTCCTACCTGTTGCCTTCCCTTCCACCTGTGGACCTCGCACTGAGAAAAACCACCTTCCGAGCTCCAACTTGAAGATGGAAGACCGCTGTACATCGTTTGCCACTTCTCTCGCGAACTACCGGAGTGAAGTGTCGATAAAACGTGGTTTTTCCAAAAGCTTTACCGACTATCGGATAGTTTTACCGGCCTCGTCTGAAAATATACGCTTCACATGAATCGCTAACTTTCGAGCGAAAATGCATCTTTCGTTTTTACTTTGAACATGGCACAAATGAGACACGAGCGATGAAATCCGAATCGCGCACAAATTGGGTTAGGTGCTTTAGGAAAAGAGATTAAAAAATGCGAGCATTCGGTCGATGGAAACCGAAGGGGAAGCATGAAATAAATAAATCGAAACAATAAAATATACTTTTCAAACTCACACGCGTGCCTTTGACATTCTATTTCCAGATGGATATTTCGCTTCGTTCTGAAAAGATCGTTTCTGTCGAATTCATTCGATAAATAAATCAACTATGAGATTGGACAGTATAATTTTGTGTATTCCAATCACATATATATCGATTCGTATCGGCTAAAATGAACGCCGATTCCGAATCAAATCATTAGTGCAAGGAAAATTGGAGCTCCTACTCGTGGTGCTAGGAACGGCAGCATAAGTAATTGTCCCTGCGTTTCAGAGGAGCAAAAAACTGTATTATATTGCCAACATTGAACGTAAAGCTGATTTTCATCATTAACCAACTTCAAAAGTAGGAGGTTACTAAGGTTGACTTGCGGTTTTTTTTCATTAGGTGTTGTCCGCTGGCGTTTAGCTCCTGTACGTCCGATCGGGTTACATTTTTCGTTTGTTTTTTTGGGTTGCGTCCCCAGATGCGGAGAAATGCTGGAAAACGTGATTTTCACGAAAAGAGGAAGTTTTGACTTTGCCAGCTTATAACTTCTAGAAACATTGCCCCATTTTTTTGTTTTTGGCGTCATTTTGTTCATAATTTATCTGCTTATGAGGACTTAGCTCCAATTATCGTTCAGAATTCTGATATGGCGTTTAGAGAAGAAGGTGTAACAAAATACGTGATGCCGATTTTCACATTTTTGAGGTTTTTCGGGCACCGTTCCCAACCATGTCGAGGAAAAAATATGAACATTATTGTACTTGAAATTAATTAGCAAGAGTTTTCCAATGATGGTAACAAATCAATTTTAAGTGGCATAATACGGGAGCAACTGATGTTTTTATGGTCTTATGTTTGAGACCTCATAACTTCTGAACAAGAACTGTTTTTTCCTATTTTGTAGACTTAAATTGTTCAAATTTGAGTCTAGTTTACGTGATCAATGTTTGGTGTTGATCGAACTAAAAGTAGATACTTTTTAAGCCGTATTTCTATGAAATTTGTTTCAAAATCATATTTTTTGGCTATTTATTCTTGTAGAAAAAAAACTACGTTTGGCGCAGACTCCAAAAATTCATTAATCTGGAGGCGATTCAGAGATGAAAGTAAAGTCTTTCAATCATTTGGGAAATGAAAAATAGTAATTCTTATATTATTAGGTGATCCAATCAATCAAGAAGTGGTCAGGTCGTGTAGTTGGTGAATGAGTTGCTGCGAAGTTGTAACATTTTTGTTATTTTTTCTTCTTCAGAGTTTATTTTATAGGTAAATATTTTTGAAGTTAGTTTTATTTATTTTTTAACGTATGAACTGTGACGTCATCAAATCTAATTTAACGGGTAAATCTGATATACTACTCACATAATATCTGAAGAAAGACATTCTCCATCTTTTTATTCTCGTCATTTTCTGGCTTTACGTCGATTTGTATCCAAGTCGTTCAGTGTTCATCTATGAAAATCACCTCAGGATCGCCAAGCGGTGTTGAACTTCGTCACAATAACTCGTCGTAACTTTGGAAACCTGTCGAAATTCAACGATTAGAACTAGGTCAAAACAACACTTCGATTCAGTATCTTCGAAACTACCTTCATTGCAGATATGAATCTCCAGACAGAATTGTCCTTTCTGCCTGGCAGTCAGGCAGAAGGCAGTAATAGTTTGATACTCGGCCAAGCATCCACCATGCCCATCTTCTCTAGCTACTTGGCCTCCTTATCCTTCCTTCGTCTGGCGGTAAACACGAGGTGTTACCGCACTGCGTTTGGCCTCCGACCAACAATCGATATTTTCCCCGGTGGCCCGTTAAAATGCGATTTTTCTCGATACGATGATTACGGGTAAAAAATGAAGCGATCGTACCTACTAACAAACTACTTCATCCTTTTGAGGAAAATATATCGACAACGCCAGCGTGCGGGACTCTAGATAGTCTAGCTAGCTTCTGTATAAAAAAAAATAAAATAAAAATAAAAAAACGCTACGAATGATCTTTACTTAGTGGTTTATTCTACAGAGGTTCTTTTGTAATGTGTTTTCTGAGTCTCTACTCCATTGAGGACTGCAAAACGAAAGGAAACAAATATTCTGCAAGGAAAAATAAAATTCTTAACTGCAAAAAAAATAGGAAAATGTATGGGAAATTAAATTATAATAATATTATAAAAGTTGATCGTAACTAGTAGACCTTCAAATTTAATTGGACGCATTTAATTTGCTCTTTTTCGAATTATTAAAAAATAATAAGATGTTTAGGAGCTTATTTTTCTGAATTTTTTCTCGAGATTTCATTCTTACCAGATTTTCGTTTTTGTCAAGACATGTCTCGCTTTTTCCATTTAAATCCATTTTCAAAACCCGATCAGCATTGTTACGCCTCTTCTTTTCAGAAACGAACTATTTTCCCATTTAACAACTCGCCCTGCTAATTCCATTGAAATCATTAGCGATGCTTTCATTTGAAATAGCCTTCCATTCTGTTCAAGCGAATTGAGGAAGCCCTTAGTAGGCTCAAATCTGCCATCCCACTGACCCTTCTTATGAATATTAATCCACTGCGGGACCAGCGCCTACGCTAACTCACCCGAGTCAACATTGGCAGAGCCTTAGCTATTTTCTGCTGGCTTGGAACCCGAAGCTAAATCTTGGCTGAATTTGCGCCTTATAGCTGCTGATATGTTTCCACCTGTATGTACGTTATGAATTATACTCGTCGTTGTTTAAGATGAAGCTTAAGAAAAAGGGGATCGAAAAGGGGGGCAATATTCACACCGTGACAATCCGTTACTTTCACAGCTATCCACGAATTCTACGTTACTCATAGATATTGAGTTCCAGCAAGTGTAGTTCTCGCCCTTTTGTTTTAAGCTTCGAAGAGTAAGAAATTGTTGCTGCCACCAATTTCTCAGCAAATCCTTTAGCGAACTTTTGGCCACCTGCTCTTGCGTAATTTATTATATCTAAAAAGTTTTTTGTTATTTCGTGTTTTTTTTTTTTTTTTTTCAAACGAGTATGAGTTAGATTTATACTTAGCTAAATCGTAAGTGGCTAACGGATACCATTTATGAACCGTGAATTTTGGTCACCAATAGTGTCATATGATTTTTCAAAGTAACTAATAACTCCTCAAGTTAACGTATGAAAAAAATTCGCATGGAACAAGAACTCTCTATTAACTTGAAAGTAATGCGGATGAGTTAGAGTTAGAAATAAACGATTCCTTAGTATCAAACATCAAGTAAATTCCCAATTCGAGTTTGATCATTCTATTTAGCTTGATTATGTTCGTCTTGTCTGAGCTAAGGGTGATTAGCTCCATGCTGGGATGATATGGTGGGCTGATTGTCTCTGCTGAACGTGGCCACCTAAAAGCCATCTCGTTTCTGCAGTAAGCAGCTTCATTCCAGTTCCATTAATAGCATAGTAGGTGCTTCCTTTTCCGCGCTAAGCCCAGTTTTTCCGCCGGCGAAACGTTTCTCGCAAAGACAATCTCTCCAATCTGGTTTGTGAAAATTATACCATCGTCGAAACTCGATATAGCAAGTTATACCCAGGTAAAAATAGTATTGGGGGACGTTAAACTGGCAATATTGTGTGAAGAGCAAATCGGTAGGTAGAAGGCTGAGTCTCAATGTTAACCTAACGGGCTATTAATGAATAGATAGATGACTAGATTTATTCAGGAAAAACATATAAATAATTCAAAATGGTAAGCGAATAATTAATTAGTTTCGTCTTTAAGCTGTTGCACGTGGAAGCGGGTTGGTCACTTTACAGACTTGGCTAGTCAACTATTTATGGTATTACACTGATGCTGCTAAAATGAATAAACTTACAGGAGAGAACAGTTTTGCTTCCTGAAATAGCTGAACAGTTTGAAATCTTAGTGTTATTCATTGCAGGCCTTAAATATTGATTTTTTTTTTACATATTCAATCTCGATAGGATTACGGACGTTGCTTCTGCTCATATTGAGATGCCGAATTGAGTGTAAATTAAACCATTACTTGACAGAAGTAGTTTTAATTTCAATTTTTAAGTTTTCGGTTTACTTTCGTAAAAATATACAGATCTGCAGGTTTTTTTTTTTTCTTTCAACATATACCTAAACATTACAGAGGTTCTCAGGTCATTTTCTCATAATATTATTACTCCAAAGTACTTATGCCAAGACACCCAGTCAAGTGGGGTACATGACATTCAGCTCAAATTTTGATCGAGGCATCGAGAACTAGCGTCTAGAATTGTGTAAATTCAATATTATGTCCCTCCAAATATGGGAAAATGTTCGTTTTGATTTTTTTTTTTTTTTTAATTTTCGAGCAAGTAATTAGCAATTATATAGTCGACGGGTTCCGCCGGGTCACCGACTTTGAATATTGGGGTGATTTTCGCTATTTTCAAACTGTCTTATTAGTCGTTCCTTTTATCTTCCCTCTCGGTTTCGCCAGTTCGTCGCTAGTTTAATTAATACCGCTTTGGTGCTTCTGGGCACTCCTTCTTCTCAAACCTCCTGACACTCTCAAGCCCCAGTGCCACCAGTTTTGTCTCGGCTCATTGTCCTTCTTTAGCCCTGATGATGTAGTTCTTGTCGTCGGTCTCCTTCGAATACGGTCTTCTCGGTGTTTTCTCATTTCCTCCTGCCTTCATCTTGCATTAATCCGATGGAATGAGGTAGATGCGAAACGAACCGCAGACGAGTTTCATTCTAGTTGTATTTGAGAAAACGAGGAGTTATCAAAACTGTCCCAGCTTAAAATAGATGATAATTTTTCAAGTATTATATCAAAAATTTAAATCCACGAATTTTCCAATATGAATATTCTTCTCCGTTTTAAGCAACGTTTCTCGTATTAGAAGATCATTGTAGCTTTGTACTCGAACGGCAGTCTCAGTAGTTGATTGGTTCTCGGTGATCATATTTTCTTTGCGAAATTCCTACGAACGCGTCGCTAGCAGCCTTTTGTAATTCGACTTTTGAAGAAAGAAACGACGACTCATCCTTTGTAATTATAGCTATACCAACTAAAATGTAGGTAATTGTATAACATGCACGTGGGACATCTCTTCAGTTACGCAGTTATTCCCGTTTCTCCTCGGGAGGTCGCATTTTTACCGTAACTGCCAGTACGTGATCCTATTATTCCACAAATGACATTCTAAGGTAGCGACATACTCTCGATATGCAAATTTCGCGTCGTACGTCGAGAGCTTTCACGGCCATGTTAAACGGCCTGTTAGACGGTCGTTAAGCCGGAGAGGTTTAACACAGCCGTTAGCTTACCACTTGTGTAAACACCTCGAAGGGTTTACGTTCGCAGAAGCTCGTACGTGAGGCATTTTATCGTTTGATGCTGCAAGCACCTTGTGCAACTTGTCTTTGCTTTTGATCAGAGATAGCCAATTATCCGTTTTCGCTGTCGCGAGGTGCATTCTAAATGTTTTTCCACAATACGAGAACGGTTAATCGATTGTTTTCCAACTTTTTACTCCAAACTGGACGAATCGCCGAAGGGGAAGAGGATTTTGCTAGGGAACGGTCTCCAGGCGAAGTTCCCTAACTATCGGATGGGCCGTGATGAATAGAAGGCCCTTTCGTCGAAAAGTTCTGGAATATTTCATTTTAAACTCAAAGATGTGACGAAGCCCTTGCGAATCGAAGTTAAATTGAGTCTGAAACGTGCGGCCATTTCCCGAGGGACGATTCTAAAATTAACCTGCTTTGTTCGGAAATTTTCAGATCATCGTATCACTCCTGTAAAGTTTCAAACAGTTATTACTCGAGAGTTTAGGGTCGCTTCGCTCGTTATTTTATTTTTATTTTTTTATTTTGTTTTTACAAGGGTCGTGACCTAAAGGTACTTTGTATTCAATTAATGGATGAGCGCTTCCAGCAAACATCTCTTAACAAAAAGAAAATTGAAAACGTAAATATTATGCAACGCAATTCAAGCAATTTAGGTGCTTTACCTATGATTACTTGACTTTTTTTTGAGTTCTCGTAACGGCTAACAAAATTATCGAAAATAAACTAGAAAAATTAATTATTGTCTGCTCGACATCTACTACGAATAGCGACAAAAAGTGACTTCACGACGGTCTTTTCTACCGGTCCCAAGGCGCTAACTTTCGGCTGAATGTATTTGCAATGTTGAAAAAATTCCCCGGTGTACAATAAATTTGAGAATTTCTTTCCCTTGAAACGCAACATTCAACAAATTGGCGCGTCGATTGTAATGTATGGGAACATAATATTATTCGTGGTACAAAAAAAAAAAAATTAATTATAAAGACCGATAGGAAAATTAATTTTCAAAACTTCCTCTTCGAACTCATATAGCTGATCGAGTATGTCAATATGATTGCTCCAACTGTTATCCGGAACGAATAATTAATTCAGCTTTCAGAAATGTTCAAACATTCGGATCGGTCAGGTCTCGTGCGCTGAGTGTACGAAAGTTAATTCAATTAAATTGATTAGACTTCATTTTCCGATCATCCCACGAGAGCGTAGCGTTTGAAGTTCGCGTTTTAGTTTTATTGCCACAGAGAAATCTATACCGCTGTCAGAAGAGCTAATGTGATCAGACATTGGCTTTGAAGGTTTCGAGATAAAATTAATGAAGATAAAAGTGAAAAGTACATATTATCATATATAATTTCCGATTCGATGCCATTCGGAAATTTAAATTAAATGCTCTAACGTTTTGAAACCATCGGACTCTTATAAAATATGTCAAATATTCACAAGGTTTAGCCGTTTTCCATTTTCAGCTCGAAAACGGGTAGCCCGTCTAGTCGCTGCCATTTCGCATGAATGAAACGCATACAAACTCGACCGATTTTTTTCCAACGTCATTCAACTAATGGGAAAATCGTGTGAGCATGAATGGATAAACGGAACCTCGATCGTTTCGTTGGATCTTTCACCCTTTTCCATCACCGATGAAAAATTTCAGTGCGGCGAAAGTTAAAACACAAATTATTCCACTGATATACAGCGTGGTAAATTTCATATTTTAGAAGTAGGTATGCAGTTGAATTTTATAGCACCCGTAAAACTATTTTATGATTAATCCATATTATTCAATATCATTGTTGTAAAATTAATGAATTTAATTTAAAAATTAAGAGGAAAAAAATTGAAAAGGAAAAACTAAACGCGTTCCAACTTCACATCAACTTAACCTAGTTTCAACTTAACTAGTCTTTCATCATCCACTTAACTAGTCTTTTTTTAGTGGGATTGCAACAAAATGTCTTGTACTTTGAAAGGGAAAATTCGTAGGCGACGATTTTGGCGATCCGAACAATAGCGTGGAAAATATTCTTTGTTCCAACTCCACTCAGGTTTCGATCGTGTTCGTATTAATTTCGTATCAGGTAGTTCTTATTAATTTTTTAAATCGCCGACAGCTTCGTCCCGTCTTCAGTCCACAATCAGTCGATCCGTTGCCTTCGCGAATACACGAATTAAAATAAATTATTTATCTCTGAGGAGGGGGCCGTGAAAAAATGGCCGGTTCTCGGGCTGGCCGTTCTGGGTCAGTCTGTATCAATATTCAGTAGGATCGCCTTTTCATTGGACAGTTGCACGTCCTTTTTACCGTCAGAATAAATACAAATTACATAAGCAGTCACGCAGTGAGTGTTAATTGATGAGTATTATTAATTAGCGGTTAGGGCTGGTTAGGGCATGATTGACGTTTTTTCCCTTTTTCTCCCATTCATAATAATAAAATAGAGATTGTCCGCTATTGCAATACCGAAGTGCTATAAATATGAAGCCAGTAATTGTTATGTTCTTTTTCAATTACGTACTTAACCCAAAGCGAAATTGCCCACTGACGAGAAAAATCGGCTAAACCATCGGAGCCGTTCTGTTATCGAATCAGAAAATGATAAGATTATTATTTGGTGTAGGGGAGTCGCAGACAAAAGTTCTGGAACAGGGTCAACTCTTGAATCTTATCTCATTGAAGCGGGAATCACGCGAACAGTAACCGGCCTCTAGCTAATGATCATGGTTGTTATGGAGTTGGGAGGAAGCAAAAACGAAGCTTTTGCAAGTATAGTAACTCGCCTGTTACCCAAACGAAGTAACGCGTCTCCTGCACTTAAATAGTTCGTAGAGCTTAAAGTAACCAGGGAACTATTTTCTCGTCCAATCCCGTTGCTAACAATAATATGCCATCAAAGTTTGTTCCAATAGTTTTGCCATAAAATATTATATTGTCTATTAGCAAGTCTCAAAAAAAAAAAAAAAAAAAAAATCTTACTTATTTGCATTTGACTCAATAATTTCTCATCTACAATCAATATTGCCGTGTCTAGTGATACAAACTTAGTTAAAACTTGCCGAACTCGATACCTACACTTTTTTCTCTTACTCTTACTGCGATCGGGCTTTGTACGAAGAATTGGCAAACAATGCCGATAAAACTATGTTACGAGAAAATCTTTCCCCATCTCCCCTTCCATAAACAATGTGAATACCTTGCGCTTTGTTTCTGCTAAACACGGGCAAAAGCGAGCTATCGGTCGGAAAAAGAAAGCAGATGTAGAGAGAATGGCGCCGTGTTCGTGTGGATACACGCAACCCAAATCCATCCCATTCTCCCTTTCTTCCCCTGATCGGCCGTTCTGCGCACTACAGTTCCCCCAGCCAGCCTTTAAATTGAGATTAATGTTTGAAACGGGACGAGAATTCCTTATTAAAGTCAGTGGTTTCCATGTGAACGTGATTTCGCCAAGCTATTCTTTCTTTCGTAAAAATAAAAATAAAAAGTCCTCCCTCGTCTTCAGATTTGTTTTGAATCCCGTTCTGAACGGAGAATTGTTAGACTACTTATTTTACCTTAGCTTCAACGATCTTTGAATGTAGTCTACTTCAATCCCAGCATTTTAAATCTGATCTCATAAATATAGTGGACAATTAATTGAGCTGAAATCTTACCGCATTATTTTATTTTTGTTAAAATCTAAGCTACAATTGAGAATTTTGTTTATTATTTCATTATTTTTATTTTTATTATTTTATTTATTATTTTATAAGTTCCATTATTTTATTTCATTCATTTCATCATTCTTTCATAATACAATTCTATCCCGGTTTTTACCTATTACTTTCATTCAACTGCATCACTCATCAACTGAATTCGCTTTACTAGTTACTGGTCGTTACATTTAAATTGGTACATACTCGAAAGATGGAAACAAGTGACGGAGGTAAAAGCCGAGCAAAAGCGGCAACTTGGCTCATTTTATATTCATCATCTCAATTAATTAAGTGCGGGAGGAACCGGGGCGCAAATTAATAACACGGGAAGCCTTCTGGCCGGCTACTTAACGTTAATTTAGTTTTATTGAATCATCAAAATCTAATTGGTTTCTGTTTTATGTGTTGAAGCGCGCGAATTTCGAATTGCTCCCAGCAGCGCGAGGAATTTAATAAATTTTGAATAATTATTTATTCGTGTAAAAACCGGTCGTTGAAATTGAATTTCCAAACTAATTTAGAATTTTCTCCGATCATGCTAAAACTGTGACGGGCCGGTAAGAACAAAGGTAGTCCAGTATTTAAATAATTTATTCACGCGTTACTCTCAATGCTGTTTTTATACATTCTCCGGGAAAGTTTATCGTCTTCGTGAAGAATCGCTCCTCTTTCCCGACGTCGAACGCGACATGAGTGAAACTCAAGTTACGGAATCGAGTAGTTGAGCTGCCAGTATTCATAGGTATTCTGGATAGTATGGGATGGCATTCCATTTTGCCCATGGGCTATGTTACCTCGTAAAAGTGCCGGAAACATTTTGGAAGAATTCCCTTTGAACGAGACGAACTGTAGATCCGTTTCCTTGCCCTCTTCATCCTCCGTCGTATATGCGTGTGTTTGGAATACGTAAAGCCACTGAGTTCTCCTGTTGCCGTTACTCTGCCAGTGGGCGAATCCCCCATCTTCTTCGACTCCGACACGCGCAAGTTGAATATCAACTAAGCCGCTACCGCCGAAGCCAAGGCCGTACAGGAAAGTAGGAAGTTATGCAATTTGCCTCTAATGAAACTGGAATGGGGTAAAGGCAAAAGCGAGGCTGCCTCACGGGGATTTTCCTCCTACTTCCAGCGTGCGAGTCGTCTAACAAGAGCGTCAGGTAGTTTCCCAGATAAGGAAGGATATAATCTCCGCAGTCGACAATCAATTTCTACCGGCGAATACAATACGTCACCAATCTGATTGTCCTATTGCAATACGAAGGAGGTATCGTCGATTTCCAGGCTCCTTCCACCGACGTCGTATTCGTCCTGCAAACGAATCGTTCGATCTACGGTTCACATATATTAATACAAGGATAAGGTTGCGATCAAGATCGCGAAGTAATTTCTATAGTGAGATTTATTAAGGAAGCGCTTTAGCTATTCCATGCACCGCCCGGAGAAAATAAATTTTATTTTAAAAAAATATTTCATGAAAAATTTGTGAAAAAAACTAAAGAAGTAAAAAAACGCTGCAAATGATTGTACAGTGGTTTATTATTATTTCGCTTCAATATTGATTTAAGAAGACTATCCATTTGTCATTTTAAATATTCCGAACATTATTTGTGAACGTTCCCACCGAAAAACAAATGGTAACTATAGGGGAAAACTCCGTAGCAACTATTGTAATTTTAATCATTTTTATTTTTCTTAATTTCCTAATCAAAAGCTAAACTTATTGCCTAACGATACAGCTGGAGAGAGTGTTTGACGACCATTCCAATGAGTATAGAACGATTTTTATAGCTCCAAGAACTCTCGAGTTATACCCTCATGTCAAATTTCTGAAAATCTCCCAAATTCGGCACAAAAGCTGCGATAACTCGAGAACCAATAAAGCTATCGACCCGGCGATGGTCTCATTCGATTCAGCGTCCAAAAATCTATATAATTTGATACCACGTACACATTTTTCTGAAAAACCTTGGAAAATATGAATTTTCTCCCCCTCAAAACCCCCCAAAAATACCCTTAAAATTGAGCTAGCAGGTTAGTTCAAGAATTGGGCCGTCGTAGGACCGAGATTGATTTTTGGTGAAAATTTCAAATTTTTAGCACTTACAGTTTGGCCGGAAAACTGCTAACGGCGTACGGCGGACGGCGTACGGCGGACGGACAGAATTTTTTTTATTGGATATTCGGATTCTACATGCCTTGAAACGTAAAACATCAAATTTTGAGGGGGGTTATAAATTTTTTTTTCTTGGGCGATTACAATGGTTTATTATTGAATAATAAACCAATAAAAATAAGTATATTTATGTTTATTACAAATAAATACTTATAATTTAAGAAAAATCAATGTGTTGCTAAGGAGCATCTGCTCGTCTCCCTAACACGGGCTCAGCCCTCTAGGGGACTAATTCTTGTATTACTATTTTTTTTCTTTTTGTTTATGTATTTCTTTATGCATGGCAGAAAGCCTTGGCAAATTTGTATTTTTTTGTTTGTAAATCAGAAGAATCGCTTGTTAGTGTACCAGTAGACAAAAAAATCGAATAAAATAAAAATAAAAATAGAGGAAGAAAATAATGCTATAAAAAGTGATATATTCAATGAAAAACGGCGATTTTAGCAACCGTACAGAGGAGCAGTTTATATTTGTATCAATTGTAGCGATTAATACAAATCCAAATAAATTTGAACTTATCGTTAAAATTAATCCCTATATTTAATTAGTCTTGAAATTTTACGGATTTGACGCATTATAGAGAACGAAAATTATTTAAATCGGCAAACGCGAAGTGCAAGAGCTCAAAATCCGCAGGATGAGGAGATAAGAAGATAAATCATAGGGATGAAGGTGATGAAAAGCTGGGAATACGAGTGGATAGGAAAGGAACAAGAGTGGGCGATGTAGGTACGATAGTATTTCCCTGGTGGCCATAGCAAGAAGCGGTTGTTACGTGATTGCACTGGTGATATCGCTAAGGAAGACCTTGTCTTCAACAAATCGATAAAGACCATCGCCGAATTCGATATCTAGCTTCGTGTGTCGACTAAAGAATCGTAGAAGGGAAATTGGTTATTTCCTGAGGTTCTAAGAAGTTCAGGGGGATATATTATTATAAGAATTAAAAAACATAAACGGCCTTAACTGATTATATAAGTTCGATTGTATAATTATTATGATCGTGGATGTTGGAAAAAATTCTCTTCCCTGTCAATGAGTTTTTGATTTTTGAATGATACGGATTTCTTAATTTGTACCATGAAAACTCCAAAAAATACACTTTACACTTTTTAAAGCTACGAGCTACGTAATGAGGATGTGCTCTTATTGAAACGCTATGGGTAATTCGAACAAGATTCTTTCATTCCGTTGCAGCTTTAGTTAAGTAGACTTTTACCACGTTATCCTTTGAGCCTTCGTTACCTCAATAAAATAACAACTTCCACGACTTGGGATAATTTCGCTTTTATTTCAACGGTAGAGAGAAAAGATCTTGTTTCGGCACAAGCATCCAATTCAGTTAGCCGCTCGTCGTTTTCCTTTGCCCCTTCCGCTTCGTTCCAATGTTATTCCAGCGATTATTTCGTTATTTCTCGCCGCCAAAGGATTCTTATGGTTGGCGAACTACCTGCCCTTTCCATTATACTCATTCCGTCGAGAAGCGGTTTCTGGAAGTTCGAAAAGAGGAAGATAGCGCATCATTTTAATTTCATCAACATTATTTTATTCGCCTCCTCTTTATGCGCGAGTACTTCTAACTTTTTACTCGCCTGTACGAGAGTAATCTTTGTCTTTGCTCATGATTTATTTATCGTTTCCACCCTACGAAATTGTCATCCACCCTGTTTCCTTGCTTTTTTCAAGAGACCACTGTCGCGAAAGAGCTACAGTTGCGATGAAGACTGGAAAGAGGACGCGGTGATCACGGCAGTTTATTATAATTGGATAAGGAAACTCGAGAATCGGCTTTATTTGAAAATATATTCACCAAAATAATTGAGAAGGAAAATGTGATATCGGCGATAATGGTTTCGAATTTATTTCCATTTCAACGAACAGCTTGCGAACTATTGATTCGCTGTACGATGCACCTAGGGCAAAATAGCAAAAAAGAACAAGCCGAGAAATTTGTTTGTGGTCGGATGAGGAAGAATTTAATCTTTAAAGGTCTTGAAGAACTCTAAACGGCTGAAATTACTTGCGAAATTCAGGAGTGTAGAGAATAATAAGCTGCAAATGATTGTAGGGAGGTTTACTATTCCTTCTCTTCAATACTGATTTATGAACACTACCCATTTGTGATAGTAATTATGCCAAACATTAGTGAGCGTTCCCAACTAAAAATTATATTGGTAACAACAGGGGGAAACTCCATAGCTACTATGTATAATTGTCAACTTAGTCATTTTTATTTTCCTAAATTTCCAAACTGAAAGTTAATTTTTTTGCCTAACAGTACAGCTGAAGAGAAAGTTTGATGAGCATTCCAACGAGTATAGAACGATTTTTATAGCTCTGAGACTCTCGAGTTACACCATCATGCCAAATTTTGAAATTCTCCCAACCTCAACAAAGAAAGCTGAGATAACTCGAGAACCAATAAATCTATCGACCTCGCAATGGTCTCATTCGATTCAGCGTCCAAACATCTATAGAAACTGATGCCAAATACACTTTTTTCTGGAGGACGTTGGAAAATACGGATTTCCCCCTCAAAACCCGCCAAAAATACCCTTGAAATTGAGGTTGCGATTTGGCTAAAAATTGAGCCATTGTCAGGTTAGAAATGTTTTTTTTCTATTATTTATAATAGAAATTATTGATAATAAACCAAAATTTGCCCCTTTGATTGGTCAGAAGTAGGAAAAAAAGATTTTCCAGTACACGAGATCAGATAATTTAGTTTGACGAGTAATTTATTTATTACTGAATTTTACCTTCCATGTTAATGCATTACTAATGGACACGTGAGGTATTGACGAACCGATAGCAGTGCTTCATGGGTGATTGAACTTGGAGCGATCGATAGACGGTCGCGCTTACATGAGTCCATAGTCCTGCAGGAATTCTGCCGGTCAAACTAGTTACGGCTAGGTCAACTAGTGCGTCTCTTGAGAGCAGCAGGAACATTGAACAGTCTTGTATATACATGTCGGGTTCGAAATAACGTGCTTATTATCCTGACCTTCTCCAACAAAGCGTATTCACTCGTCTCATCGCGTCAGCCGTTTGATTCGGCGTCTTTAAGCAAATACGCAGGACAAACGCTAATTGGATTATGGCCGATGGCTTTGAGCAATTACCCGAGCCGCGCTTTACTTCCTCAACTAGGGCGGTAGCTTTGCCATTGCTCATTAATAGCGTCAATATTTGATTCGACCCGCGCATGGTGTTGGATGAGACGCAGTGAAGCCGCATAGCCAGTTCACTGCTTAGCCAATTCGACGTATCCAACGCTAGGCAATCGGCACACGGTTGGCAATTAGGCGTCTTTTGAGGGTGCCATTTAATTTCGGAAAATAGCTAAGTCGTTTCGATTCATCGTGCAAGATAGAAAGGGAAACATTCAAATGGCTTCGACGTGATTTATCATTCGGTGGCCTTAGATGCGATTTAAGCGATTTTGTCCATTAACTGGGCATCAGTTCATCCCCCTTGCCACGTATTAAATCATTGTTTTTTGCTACCACGAACTAAGCCAGTTTCCTAGTTATTTTGACCTGTGTTTCCTTTATATTTTTTTCAGAGTAGTTTTATTTTAAAATTTTGTACTTTCCCTTAATTAGGCGCTGCGATCGCATTTATACTTTCTTTTATTATTGTAATGTTAGGCTTATGCCTGTATAATGGAATAAATAAATCAGTCAATAACTCGGACAAAGTTGGTCAACTCAAAAACTCCATATCGAAATTAAGGTCCGTCTCAAACCCTTTCCAGCATGCGGACCTAGGAATCGATCCACCGTGAGCCATCGAATTACCACATTTCTCGTATAAAACCCAAATGCATCGCCATTTTAGACGCTGACGCTTACCCTTTCTCAGGAATCAATTTCTGTTCCAAACTTTTCTCGTTTTTTACGATCCCAACCGATTTCTCACCCGTTGGATGCTGAGCGTCATTCTTTCGAAATTCTCGAAGCTCTCATAAATCACAAAAGACGACGACGACACTGCCGAATCTAAACGGAAGATAAGGACGGAGCGCTGAGTCTACTTCTGGTCCGCGTTTCGGAGAATCTCCCTTCGACCGAAGAGATGGAACGTGAAGTACGAGGTTCGACGGTAAGAAAAGGATGTTGTAGACGTGGAACGGGAGAAACTGGTGGCATGAGGATGTCAGGTCGTTTATCACCCCTCTCCTTCATCAATTTCCTTTTCCTTCTCCGTTGCAGCCCTCATTTTTAAGTTTATTGACTCAATAAACGCTTGTTACTTCCAACCCTTTCTAACCTTTTTGTTTCCATTCAGGTATTAGAGTGATTTCGAAGTAAAATACTGCCCAAGTTTTCATGCATAATTTAAGCAATATTAATACGCTCGCTAATTTCTCAGTAAAAATGTCACAGGGAATATTTAAAGCGCTATTGATTTAAGAGTTGACTCTGCAACGAGTAAGGGGAGATGTTAATTAATTTTTCCAACCTTAGAGAGAGTACTACTTCATTATTTTTAATCGATTGTGCACATTATTTTGAAATAACCTTTAGGTAATAACGTCATTGGTAAATATTCCAGTTGAACTTCATTAGCTAATGGAGAGTTTTAGTGCATTTCTTGTTTTTCGAAAACTTAAACGTAGGAGTTTTGGTTACTTTCTTAAATCATACGTTTCTTATGGTTACTGTCAAGTGGATGGCGAATTGTGGTGACCATTAGAGACGTATGATTTTACAAAGTAACCTAAACTCCGACGTTTAAGTTTCCAAAAAAAAAAAAAAACAAAATGCACTAAAACTCACCAATATGTGTCACAACGGTGCTAATGATATGGTAGGTTCAGGTTTTTGACGACCACTCAGCGTAGAAGATCAAAAAAGAAAATTAAAGGTTGCTCACTCCGCAAATGAAGTCAGTCAGAATTGTTTTAGAGACACACTCAGCACTAAACTTCACTATACTATATTTTACTATACTCACTATACTCACCACTCACTATTATACTCATACTTATGCTCACTATACTCTAATTTACTTACGTACTATACTTCAGCATAGATAGCTACCTGAGAAGTACAATGCTAATTGGGTAGGTTTGCATATCATTATCGTCGTTTGGTGTGAAGATGATGTTCACGCGATTTTACGCTTTCCGAACCTCAGCTCTCCCCGAATGGCCTCTTGACCAGGTCATTCGGGCATCTCTGCCCATCTCAGTACACCTACGAATACAGAATGAGGGTCGTAACTGAATGATTAAGTGCAGAACGACGTTCTCATACTTTCACGAAATTAAACTCGAAGTGCAACCGCAAAACTCGTAGCGGACTTATCGATCGGAATATAACTCCAATAAATTCTATAGGGATGGAAGTAGATGAATCTGGTTTTCAATTAATCACGAAGAAATAAAACGCTGCAAATAATGATTGTACAGTGGTTTATTATTATTTCACTTCAATATTGATTTAAGAAGACTATCCATTAATTTGTCATTTTAAATATTCCGAACATTTGTGAACGTTCCCACCGAAAAACAGATGGTAACTATAAGGAAAAACTCCGTAGCAACTATTGTAATTTTAATCATTTTTATTTTTCTTAATTTCCTAATTAAAAGCTAAACTTATTGCATAACGATACAGCTGGAGAGAGTGTTTGACGACCATTCCAATGAGTATAGAACGATTTTTATAGCTCCAAGAACTCTCGAGTTATACCCTCATGTCAAATTTCTGAAAATCTCCCAAATTTGGCACAAAAGCTGCGATAACTCGAGAACCAATAAAGCTATCGACCCGGCGATGGTCTCATTCGATTCAGCGTCCAAAAATCTATATAATTTGATACCACGTACACATTTTTCTGAAAAACCTTGGAAAATATGAATTTTCTCCCCCTCAAAACCCCCCAAAAATACCCTTAAAATTGAGCTAGCAAGTTGGTTCAAGAATTGGGCCGTCATAGGACTGAGATTGATTTTTGGTGAAAATTTCAAATTTTTAGCTCTTCCAGTTTGGCCGGAAAACTGCTAACGGCGTACGGGGGGGTTAGAAATTTTTTTTCTTGGGCGATTACAGTGGTTTATTATTGAATAATAAACCATTACCATTGAAGCGAAGATTGCAGAAATGAATGAGATTCGCTCACTCGTAATCGAGAGTTGATGCGGTGTCACATCGTTGATAGCGAAGTATTTCTGTCGCAATGTTTCTCCCGTTAATGGAATCACGAGGGTCGGACGCCTTGCCGTGCCCCATCTTGCTACAACTGCAGGCCCTGAAGGGACCGACCACGACAACGCCCCCGAGGTCTAACCTGTTGTCAAACTACCAGCAGACTCGCCACGCTAACTACAACCGATCTCCAGTCCATAACTCAGTTAGCGGCGCGAGGAAATATCAACCGAAGGCTGGAGAGGTGATGGTAGTTAAACGAGGAGCGAACTTGTGCTGGATGGTGGGAGGTTCAACAGTTTAATTCGTCCCACACCCGCCCACGAAGACCACACTAACCATCGTTGCTACGCAAGCGTTTCCAACTGTTGATTCAAGTGCAATTTCCGCTGGCTATAATCATAGTTGCCAATTGCCCGAGGTAAAAACCCAACTTCAACAGAACGGTCAAGGAAAATAAAGAAATTTTCCAATAGCCTGCAAATAAATGCGGAGAAATAGCATTGAAGTTTAAAAGAGGTGATTAGCGATTGATACGTCAACAAACATCTATTTATACAGATCTTCGAACATTATTCGCATCCATCATTAATCAATTTACGCCACATCTTGAAGTGATAGACCCTTGAACAACTTGGAAAAACTGCAAATGAGACTAAAGCTGGTAGTCTGCTTGAGGGGATATTTTCCTTTCCTTACGCAGTATGCAAAATTCAAAAAATGCCTCTCATATATTCAGGTTTGTGGAAAAATTATAATCTCTTTACTTGCTGATTGATTGACGAGTTCAATCGAAAAGCCACCTGCTAAACTGTTATACGACGAAAACAGGAGTGACCGGGAGGCTGGCGATGCTGGCAAAGGATAGAAACCGACCAACGTGAAACACTCCGAGGGAGGGGAACCGCAAACATTTATAAATGGGATTACGTCGACTGTGTTTGCATTGTTAATGAAGCTCGCCCTAATTCGGAGATGCCCGTGGCTCTGTCCGGGTAGTCACGGTTCTGGCTCTATCCGGGTTGCACAGCCTGAACTGACTGACCTGTCTGCAAAACCTCTTAGCGCGCCATTTTCTCGAGCAGTACAGAACACCACTGTTGAATGGATTTTCTTCCAAAACGGATATTGTCCTTGGAAGGCCGTGCGGTCTGCGGTCGCTGTTTGTGGTCGCAACTCGTAGATAAATGATTCTCATAAGTTCTCGAAGCCAGATTTCGAAAAAAATTCTACTTCCCGACTAATCTTTGGAGGAAGTGAAAATGAATGGTGAGGGGAGGCATTATTTATTTGGAGAGAAAAAAACACTGCAAATAATTGTAGATTAAAGAAGAACATCCATTCGTAATAGTTACCATTCCGAACATTTGTGAACGTTTCCACCCACCAAAGATTGGGAACTATAAGGAAAAAATCTTCAGCAACTAAGGTAGTGTTGATTATTTTTATTTTTCTCAGTTTTCAAACTAAAATTTAAATTACTTCCTCGATGGTGCAGCTGAAAACAGTATTAGACGATCATTTCGACGAGTATAGAACGATTGTTATAGCTACAAAAATACTCGAGCTACACCCTGAAAAAAGGCTAAATTCTGAACATCTTAAAAATTTTGCACAAAAGCTGTGGTAATTCGAGATCCGAATTAGCAACAGTGATTTCAAAGTTGTCGCAGCTTTTGAGAGCAATTATCGAGATAATCAGAAATATGACATGATGGTATAACTGAGACTTTCTAGAAAATCTAAAGCAATAAAAATCGTTCTGGATGCTAATCAAACACTCTCTTGAACTATACCGTTTGGAACTTTTTATTAAATAATTCAAAAAAAAATACAAATAATTACGATAGTTTTCTTTAATCATCTACGAAGCAATGGAATTATAAACCACAGTACAATCATTCGCAGCGTTTTTAATTGTATACTCGGATTCTACATGCCTCTTGAACGTAAAATATCAAATTTTGAGGGAATTAGAACATTTTTTCTTGAGCAATCACAGTGATATGTCGTTGATAATAAACCAATTGTGGAGGTGCAGAGTCGGGGTCTGGCAAATAAGGCTATCCGTTTTTCTTGGGGTAATTTTTCCTAGAAAATCGAGCCCATCATGAGGTTTTAATGTGCATTCGCACTTTCCGTTATTAAAGTACGAGTAGAAATCATTTTTCTAACAGCGCGTTGGCTTTAATACTTTCACAGTCGCAGCATTTTATTTATCTCAGTCAATAAACACTGGTATTGTCACTCCTAGACAATGTTTTTATTAAGGAAAATAAAAAATATTTTTCAGACCCCGGCAGCTCTTATTCCAGCGGCTATTCGTACGACGCGGTTTCCAAGTATTACGTTTACTTGGGAATGACCTTACCGCGGGTAATTCAAATCGTAATGACGCTCTTTTCTGCTCCTGAGACCGTCGGCGGTGTCTATTCGTACACTGGTGCGCATTTATCTTCGACTGACTGCGAGAAAACTCATGCTTATATGCGCCGAGGGTGAAATTGTATATCACGTTTATGGGCGGAATAAAGTCCACTTCCGCGCTACTGATACCTTATCTGCCCTGGGAAGGGGTCTCTCGTGTCTGTGTCTGAGTATACGTTGTACGTTTAGTCGAAGTCGTAGCAGAAGCGCCGACCATTTTACACGTTCCAAGCCGCTGGTGTGGAAACATGCATCAGTATAATAGCTGTCCGTTTCGACGCCCTATCTGCGATGCGTTGACTCGACCCTCATCTGAGTCTGAACATCGGAGCCCCTATTTACGCCTTTACTTGCAGAGCTAACTGTGCAATTTGTTGAGCGTTTTCCTCAACCAACCCCACGTTATCGCTCTCGGAATTGGCAATATTTTCCATCTCTCAATTAATGCCAATCGTGATCGTGTATTGAGTTCGAACGTTTTTCGGAACAATTGTAACGAATATCAATGTGCGTATTAATTTGCTAGTCTCTTAAAAATTAATGTCTTCTTTTGGTCCTCTTCGTTTGAAATTTCTAATCTAGGTGACTCTCTCGGGATAAAATTAGAACTTTCAACTGCTTGCGGTTAATTCATGTTAATTCTTTGACATTCGCCCATGATCTGCAGCGGTTTCTAATGTCAATACAAGTCAGCTGATCAATTTCGAATACTCGGGGCAACAGAAATACATAAGGTAGATTGCATGCCGTGAAGAAATTGGTCCAAGAGGGCTGTAAAATAGTGTGATACTGCTTTTAGTTGGCAAAAGCTCACAACGGAGCAGCGGAAACTTTATAACTCGCAATGTTCTATTTTCTCCCCTACCTGTCTCGGTTACCTATGAGGCCCACGTCACCAACTCGCCTAATTGGTTACCTTCGTGCTCGCCTTGCGTTAACGCTAAACGTCTTTCACCCCGTGCGAAGCTGAGGTAGCGCTCTTACTCGACGTACCAAGTTTAATTCCGTTTATTTCAGGACCTCAGTGCGGCGAGAGTTTGAGGAAACTCGGTTGATTTCGAGAGAGATGAGTCTACTTTGAAAACCGCACCACCTGTTAGTTTCGAGCTGAGAAGGGGAGGGATCTTTTGAGCGAAAGCCAAACTCAAAGTTAAATCGAGCCGGTGAAAATGGGTCAGTAAATTTAGATCAGGGAGGGAAATAATGGCTTTCGATTGTTCCATGTTCAACGATCAGCTGATTGCACTCTTGGGAATACTCGTTCCCTGCGGGATCCATAGGGTTGAAAAAGTGAAGAAGCGTTCCAAGCTAATCCGTATCTAATAAAGGCGAACTCGGTGGAAGTTCTTCCCTTGATGTTCTCTTACATGAATATCATCAATATCGGATCAGCTTGCTCTACAACCTTTCCGAGTTCCTCCTTGCCGCCAAACCTTGAGATGTGAAGAAAGAGGGTAATATCGGATTTTCCATAATGACCCCTTTCTGTCTCTATCCGTAGCAGTCTGCTTTCCTGTTCTCTTTGCCCGAGAGATTAGCTTTTGAAAGATTCCTCCCTTTTCAGAGGAGTAGCCAGCAGTCAGAACGGGAGCTTGGAAAGAGAAAACCCTCAGTTCCTTGACCTCGATCGGTGAGGCTATTGAAAGAAAGCTCATAGTATGTACACATTCATTTCACAGTACATTTTACTTACAACACTTGGCAAGTAATTTTTTTCTTCAATTTTTTCATTCCGAAATCTTGTTTGGAATTATTCGGTTTTTTAACCGACTTCATTAACCGACCATAAAAATTGGATTCGTTCTATACTCGTTGGAATGCTCGTCGAACACTCTCTTCAACGTAAGGCGAAAAATTCTGATTTTAATTAGGAAATTAAGAAAAATAAAAATGATTAAAATTACAATATTTGCTACGGAGTATTCGCGTTCACGTTCATCACTTAACAGCCGATCGATTGAAAACGTTCGGTAGTCAAGGAAAACCCAATAGCGGTCCACGGGTTGAAATGAATGTTTTAGAAACGCAATAGTCGACCCAATGGCGGCAATGTCTACAATAGCACCAAGGTTCCAAGAAGGAGAAATGGAGAAATGAGACTAATGTGACGGCTAGAACGCAGGATCCGCATGAAGTATGGGAGACACAGCTCTTTGCCCTCGTCGGCGCGGGAGGAGGATATTATGCTAAATCTGCTCCATACTCTGCCCGCTGTTGGGTCGGTCCCTGGCTATGAGCTTCACTGAATCAGCGAGACTCGCCACTTTACCAACGGCAGGGTTTACCTGGGGACCCTCAGGCCAGTCACTGCGGCGATATATTATTTTATAATGCGGATGACCCAGCTGTTCTCCAGGACGACCTCTATCGTCGACCCGAACGTGAATCTTACTCTGCTTATTTTGCATTATCGCTAAACTTCGAACGCTAATATTCTACCGCAAATAATTTCCCGAGTAGTATTTTATTTTCGTCGATCGCTAAACTGAGCGTTCTTGATTTTAAACGAATCATATTATTTTCTTCGTGCATGATAGCGATCATGGCGTCATCTCGTTTTGGTATAATAATTACGACTGTTATCATCCAAAAAAGAAAATGCCTCCACCAAAAATCAGTCTTCGCCGGACTAGCTCAGTTCTTTAGCTAAATCGCTAGCTCAATTTTAAGGGTGTTTTGAAGGGTTTAAATATAATATAAATCATATAAATATAAATAGTATTTTCTAAATTAATAGTATTTTCTACGCTGAATCGAATGTGACAATAACGGTCTCGATAGCTTCAGTAGTTCCCAAGTTATATTGCAGTTTTTGAGAGAGGTTTTAGCTAGAAATTCGCCATGATGAATATAACTAAGACTTTCTAGAGCTATAAAAATCGTCCTACACGCTATTAGCTGTATCGTTTGGCGAACCATAGAATTTTTAATTAGATGATTGAGATACGAAAATCAAAAATAGTTAAAATTATGATAGTGGCTAATGAGTTTTCCATTACAGTAACCAATAAGTTGTTAGGTGAACACGTTCACAAATGTTCGGGATGATTACGAGTATTATCGCTATGATCTTAAATCATTATGAAGCAAAGGAATAATAAACCACAGTGCAATCATTTGCAGCGTTATTTCCTTAATTTCAACAAACGAATCTTACTTACTAAAAACCACAAAATCTTAGTAAATTCAAACGACTACGATTACTGCCTAAAAAATTAGCATTACGAAATAATTGGATTCCTTTAGCAATTAACGGTTGTACATAACAATGGTGCAATCTCGTGATCATCCATCAGCTGTTGATCACTCGCCTCGAAAACTGCCTCCATTTGACTGCAGAAGATTATAGCGGAACTGCCAATGTGTACTTTTAATTAGTTAATGCTCCCAGCTGCCTTCGTTGGAGAAAGAGATTGATGTTAATTAAAAACAAATATTATCTTTTATCGCTTAGGTAGGTGAACGGAGAGCGACGCGATGGCCGCTGGACAGCTGTTTGCCAACAGTGGGAAAGTTACGATTTTTCCACGACTTATATCCTGAATTTACCGCGGAAAAACGATGTCCGTTAAAAAAGAAAGATGAGCTATATAAAAACTAGAGCAACCACCGCAATTCTGCGGTTATTGTTTGTGAAGTTTAAATTCTTGGAGGTTCGGAAAAAATCTTTTGGCCCCTTCAGATAAATACTTTTAAGCTTATGGGAGGTGATTCGAATGGTTGAAATTCACGAATTTATTTGAATGATTTCTTTGTACTTTTGTTTCAGGTCAGTTGATAATTTGGGGCATGAAGATCGTAACAGTAGAACACGTAAAAAGGTAAGTCTCATAATGCTATTTTCTGAGCCTTTCGTGCGGTTTTACGAGCGAGGACATGAAGGTGGAATTTTTGATATTTTTGCCCAGAAATGGGAAAAATAGTTCTCTTAATTGCTAGTACAGCATACGATTTAGGGAATGACGATAACAGCTACTTATTCTTCGTATTCTAAGCGAGCCCCGAGCACTTTCGTCCAGGAGCCCACAATATTTGATCTATATAATTTATAATTCTCTTCCACCTGCACTCAGAAACCCTAGCTCTTATACTCGCTCTAAATATAAGAGATTAATTTTCACATGGCTAATTCATTCCGGTTCCGATTACGCCGAAACTATTTTGACAAGCAATTATGTGTTCTAGTATGTGTCAATTATGATATGACTTTTTATTACTTATTATTCTATTAAATTCGTCCTAAAACCTCCATTCTTAATTTATTGTGTCTCGCAATTTGTCTTATTAATTTTTTTTTTTTTCTATTGTATCACTCGACTATCCGCAAGATATGCAATAAGGTATCGTTACATAGGGTCACTTACGACTCTCACCCGTCAATACAGGCTCTGCCTAGCGACGATTATTCACTAAAGTAAATATTGTCATTTTCTATATATCTTTCAACTATTTTCTCCTTTCCTAACGATTTTTTTCTTTTTGTATGAAATATTATTGCTGTACTTCTGAATAAATCTCTCTCTCTATCTCTCTCACTCTGGGCTTCTTCAGAGCATTGTAGGTTCAATGTACTTCAGAATAACACTATTCTTCTCTACCCCTCGCCACAAAGCAGTAGCGAATCGTTTTAACTGACGCCTCATTTATTCCATTCCCTTCCACATCTTGAAATCCTGCAAGCCTGATCAAATTAGGATTACATCCCGTTCTCCGAGAAATGCCACGGTTAGATCTGGGTTAGATATCTTCGCACGACGAATAACCCAAGGATTATGGTACCAACGTCAATACGGGTAGTTACGCGAATGGCAAGGAACGTCGGAGATGGACTCAGAGAGCAGAATAGGTATCATTTCCGATAGATACCTGCGGGACTGGATAGCAGGTGAGCTGAGGAAATGGCATGCCGTGTAATGTTGATTTGATGCGGTGTATCCCCTTCCAGCCACGAAGTCCACCATCGCCTTGTTCGCTCGGAATATCTTCCGCGTATGTGTACACGTTTCAACGTAACAGCATTCGGTCGTATACGTGTCTCGCGCGTCGGTGTCCGCGTGTTTGTTTGTGATGCGATTGCACACATTCGATAGCTCGGCCGATTGTTTATCGATCTGCCACTCTGAGCCAAGCGACCGTGCGGTCGGCTGTTCCGACTGAACGGGCCAGGTTTTTAAGCTTCCGTTACCGTCTGTAGGACGAGCTAGTAACCGGAAACGACCTCTTGATTGAGTTGCTCATCTGAAGTTGATTGCTATAGTAGCGAAGGATCGACATTATTGGCGAAATATGAGGAAACGGCGTTTTTGCATTTGTGCCATTAGAAAGAGGCGCAAAAGATCCGAAGCCGTCCAAGGTGAAATGCAGACAGAGGAAGCCTTACGGACACAGCTTAGTAGTTTACTAGAGCAGGAGCTTATTTTCCTCCTCTCAACCGATGGGGAATCCCTTTGTTACGTGACAGAGACTATTTCTGCTGTTGTCACAGGGTCGGTTTCATCACCTGTGCATAGCTTAGCTCAAAGGTGATTGTTGAGGCTAAAATAATACTATTTAAAAAATTAGTAGTAGCTAGCGTTATTGCGTAACCTATTGTTAAAAGTTGAAGTAACGGCTAACTCCAGTTATCTTCCGCTCCCACAAAGTTAAGTAGAGGTTTCGAAAGGGACTCATGGTAGGTAATTTCATCGACTGTCACAGGCCTGTTTTTTTTTTTTTTTTTTATGGAATTTAAGGAAAATGATGGGTTTATCCGACGGAAAACCGATAGCGCGAATACAAAATCGATGTGATGTGGTCTGTTATCACATACCTATATTTTCAGACAAAATTCCGTTACTGTTCTATTTCAATGGAGGCGTAATTCTTGCATTTATTTACGCGTTATCTTTATTACGGTGTGAATCGGACTACTCGAGGTCATAGTTTACTGCCGATGCTGCCCTACTAGAGATAACTCGGCGACACCTTCGTGTCGAGTAAAGATGACTTACGACCACTGGCAGTTCCGGAGGCTCGACTTATGAATAATTCATACAAATGGAAACTATGAGCAAGATGTGTTACTACGTGGACAGAACACACGGAACCTCTTGACAGTAGGCGCATCGAAGATGAAAATTCGCGTAGTTTATGCGTTTTGCGCAATCCGCTAAGGAAGTTGCCGCCATTAGTTTGCGAGCAATTCTACCAGTTACGGTACAGTTCATTTTCACCATGCTTGTATTATTTAATTTAGGAATACAGGGTTTTACGAGTCCAATCTCCTATTCTTGTAAAACATTGTGTACATTTCATTCAGAGGCTCGGTGATTAGTCAATGGAACCAATATCAGTGGCGTCCAAATTTATATAAATATGATTAGATCTTGATTTATCAATCAAATGAACACCAATGCTCAAACTGCCCTGAAGATTCCCGAATGGGTGAAAGCGCACGAAGACATCAAGAATGATTTAAAAAGACTATCCATTTGAGATCGTAATTATTCCGAACATTTGTGTACGTTCCCACCGAAAAACAGATAACTATGGACGAAAACTCTGTAGCAACTATTGTAATTTTATAGTGTTTTGAAAACACCTATTAACGTGCAGTTTTCTTCCTCTCCCGACGTTCTCTTCTCACAACTTTTTGGTACAACAGTGTTCGCAAATCGAACGTACTGTGCGTACATTGCTTGAGACGTCATGTCGAATTCAATGATAAATATGTGGTTGGAAGACGACTGTGGGGCCGTCTTTGTTTCCAGTCTTGCACTATAAAAACGGCTCCAATCTTCCCTTTCAGTGCGCTTCAGTTCAACGTCGAACTCTCATTGATCTTTGCTTGGCTTCTGCTTTTGAAGTCACAAGACTGTATTGAGGAGGATAAAAGAGAGATGTTGATTTCTGCGGGAGCCAGAACAAAATAATAAAATCAATGTAGTTTGTAACGCTCAAGAGTAAAAATATTTTCTGTTTCATTTTCTCGTGAACGATGGAGCAGGACATTAAAGTCACGTTTTGGCATCACTGAGCGGATTTCATCCAGCGGTTGGCATCTATATGTGTAACGAGTAAAGGACGTACATTAGGTGATATTCCACAGTAACCCTGCACACATGTTCCCGTATATTACAAGCGGCTTGTAAACGTGTTCGTCTCAATCTTCGTCTTGTGTGAACTAACCGCATGAATTTCCAAGCTCGAGCCAATACTATCTCTAAACACTCCGACAGCGAAGACCAAACATCAGTCAACGCTCGACATCAGCCCATCAGGCGGTTGTAAGTCGTTAAAGCTGCTCTCTCGGTTTAAATGCGCCATCACGACCTCCCAGCGGGAGAAGGCGAACCAACCAACTCGGGAAAGAGTTTCCTTCTTAGGCAGCATATAAATATGTTAATGGAGCGACAGCGTGTGCGTTAAAAGGAGGTGCGCACGTAAAAGTCTCATCTAAAACAAGGTTTTCACCCCTTCCAGCATACTTGACTTACGCCCATCCCGCTCAACGCTCTTCGCGCGCTGATAAAAGGCAAATTTCCCCGGTGGTGTATTACATACTTACATTTAGTTAGTCGCTCCAACAAACTTCGTTGTGGGCGCTTTTCGCGAGATTCGCTCGACGCTCAAGAGGAATCCACGTTAAAGCGCCAGTTTTAAAAGGATTTCATGAGATTAGCGAGCGCCAAGAGAGGTGTTGAACTTCTCCCTGTTTGACGTTACTTGAATAATCGCCACCATGTTACAATTTATTAACAATATTAATTTTGAGCCAATGCTTTCAGTAAATTAGATTCAATCAAGTTGAAAAAATAGCTTGGACGTTGAAGTTAGCAAACTATATTTTTAAAATGAACATTGAAACCATTTCAAGAGGACTTTTAACCCTAAATTCGAATGTCCGTGATGTTAACAATTAGAGCTACAGGTTTTCAGTTAAGGCTACTGATAACCCTTTACTCATTTTGCTGAGTCTTGGTTGTCCGTACTCATCTTGCTGAACTCAAGGTTTTGATATGAAGGGTTCAAGGGTGTAAGAGTGTTACAAGGCCCAGCTCGTTGACCTTCGTTTACACCCCCAGATAATTGGTTTCAGGTCGATCGTTAGGATACTTAGTCAATAATTGTTTGCCTGTTACCAGTCTTTCAACATTATCTTCTACTCGCATCATAAATACGAAGGCTTCACACTGTTTAATGCCAAAGCGCACCTTTGAGTGTTTTCTGAGTCCACGATTATTTTTACTTTCATGTTTACGTAAGTGGTAAATGGGAACATTGTGATGGTCCATAAAAGCGAACTATACGGGGTGAACTTGGAAGAAATTTTCATAGTACTATACTCAGAAACATTTCCTGAACGAGTGTCTGCGCGTCTGTCTGTCCAAGTGACCGATCGTCTCACCAAAAAATCTGCCTCTGGTCTGTCTGTGGTCGAAAAATGACAAAAAAAACGTCATATCTAACTGAGAAATGAATGAATGTCAACGAAATTTTTAAGGAATGTCTCCTAAAAAATTAGCCAAATCAGACGTTTGCGGCGAAACAAACCTTGTTGTTTGGCAAACTGATTGTTCGGTTTCGAAGTTCCTGAAGACACTGATTGCTATGCTATTCCAGTATATGGGTGATAAATTCTTCCTAAACCGTCTTTGAATCTGAAGGTTATTTGGAAGAATAATATACTGCACAATCACCTGCGGGGTTTTCATGATACGAAACCTCCCTAGTCTTTTGTATATGCGGATTTGCAGCTTGGAAAATTCACACTATCAATCTCGGCGAGTTTTCCAGAATTTCCGTCGCTGGCACTCTTTTCAATATCAACGTTGTTCATTCCACTAGGACGTAATACGCGAGATGCGGCCTTTCCCGGCTCTTTGAATAGATGTATTCTATTCATACATCGTCCCGTTGGTGAATTCACTCTATGAAGGAGGATGCTCGCCCTACATCCGTGTATGTCTTTCAAACGCCGGAGCGCAAGGTGCTCTGACCCGGATGATTCAGTCCTCTTCAGCTTAGAATGATGAGCGACGCGAAACTGACGGCCAACAGTTTCCCCTGAAGAGTTCCAATGCTCATTCAGCCGAGAAGCTCTCTCATTACGTGGGCTCCGTACGTACAGGATAGACAATTCATTAACCCATACACATCCTCTCTGAAAATCGGTAGGAGAGTCAGATTTTCTCCGTTGGCAGATTAGAACATGAATGACAGGATAAATTGGATTCTCTAAATATCGGAGTGAATTAGCAAAGCAAGGATAGCGCGTATTTCACAGATTTAGCAGTATTGAACGTGATGTGAATGGCGGCAAAAGTGCTGATCATAAAATAACGCTGTTTATCGGGTCTTTTCGAACTCTTCGAATACAGGGAGTCATAATTAACGACAGTGATTAATTTGAAAATCGCCATCCCTTTAAGTTTGCTGTATTGGTGCGAAGGATTTCCAAGCCTCGGCGGCCTGTTCGCTTCATTTGGAACTCACTTCCCTCTAAGTATAAATAAAAAGCTGTTTAAAGAGGTATTTTGGAGAATGTGACGAGATAAGCGCATCTCATATATGATATTATGGAGCTCGAGCAAAATTTGCATTTATTTATTTAGCGTCTTAAGCACCTTTCCCCAGTTCACGAAGTTTCATCTTAGATTGGCCATAGTCTACAGAATCAAGTACCTCCAGTGTCCTCAACAGAGCTCAATAGTGGGACTAATTCTATTTGCACTGTTAGAAGCATTACCAGCTAAATTTGTATGTAACTTTATTGTTTATTGACTGTTGATCATTTACCCAGGCTCTCAGTTGTAAATTATTGAGGGGTATGAATCAGTCTTTTTCCGGGCTTTTATGCTTTTCTGCTCCATCCCTGGGGAAATCATTGTCTCAGCTAAATGCGTTGATATGCGTCAACGATTCCCAATTAGATAACCGCATAGTATCCCAAAAACATTTCAAATTATTGTACTGTGGTTTATTATTCCTATGCTTCAATAATGATTCAAAATGACCATCCATTTGTGATAATGACTTTTTCGAACATTTGCAAACGTTTTTTCCAACCTATCAACAGATTGGTAACGATTAAAGGAATTAATTTAAATTGATAAATCCTTCATTTTAATCAAGCTCAATTACTCGCCCAATGGTACAGCTGAAGAGAGTGTTTGACAACCATTGCAAGGAGTATAAATAATTTTTGATCACCTAAAATTCTCGAATTACACTATCATGCCAAATTTCTGAAAATCTCGAAAATCCTACACAACAGCTGTGATAACTTGATAACTTCTCTGTCTGAAAAACGTTGGAAAATAGAATGGCTCTCTCCTCAAAACCTCCCAAAAATATCCTTAAAGGAAATAGCGATTCGGTCTCCTCAGATACCATCGTCAGACTATGATTGGTTTTTGGTGAGAACGTCAAAATTTTAACGAGTAGTTATTTTTTTAAATTTTTATTTTTTATTATTTTTTTTTATATTGGGATTATGGGTTAGAAATGATTTTTCTTGGGTGACCACAATATTTGAATAACAAACTCAAATTGTGGAGGCCCAGTACGTTTTCTTTAAGCTATCGCTTCATGTTCGTTGGCAGACAATTTAGCTATGATAGCCTAAAAATGATTATAAATTATTGAAGAAATAGAACCGCTTATCGCTCGTCCCGATTTGCGGATTCATTTTCCCAACATCTGCAACGCGGAATTCGTTGGTACAGCGGGCTACCTGGCAACCGACGTCTGTTGATAAATCACTCGTTCGCCGATATCCGAAACATCCGTCACTTTTTGACAGGCGTTGTTCCTCGTTGATGCGAGGACAGTGAACAAAGCAGAAAAAAACGATAGCGTGTAAAGGAGACGATTTCTACAGAGATAGAATATTGGAAAAATTCTGATTGTAGACGAGGTGAATTACCGTGGCGTTTTTCCTGTTATTGAATCGTTATACGTTTTTATTGAATAGGAAAATAACTGATGTTTTCCGTTGCGATTTTTCCAGCCCACAGTTGGTATGTGATCTCACCCTTCGAAGATTATCCATGAAAAATATTCAGGCAAGGGATGAAACACCTGAAGCTATAAGTACTTCGTAGGAAAGATTTGAATCTTGATTAACTCCAATTCCCAGTTATTTTAGGTGAGTGGAATTTTCACTCAGCCTAGGAAGGCGTTGATTAGCGAAGAAAAAAAATCGAATTTCCCATCGGTGCTTCGAAGGAAGACGCTGACGAAATCATGTTATAAATAGAGAAAGGAAAAAGATTTAATTACGCTGGTTAGTTTTCGCTGTTAATCGGATATAAGCATTCGATTGTTCTCGATAAATCGTCCGTCGTAATAACTTCTTTCCTATTCCTTCCGCCAATTCCATTTTCTCGTGCCCTTTGAAAATAAATCTTCCGTTATCGGTTCGATCAAAACCCTCAGTCGCTTTCGTTCAGCTTAGTTCTACTAGCAGCTTTTGCAAATTGGGAAAAAAATAAGGTGAAATCGATGAGAAGGGAAAGAGCAGTCGTTCGGAAGAAATTATGAGGCTGAAACTGAGACGGTAACTGAAAAATAAATTAATAACTCTTTCTCGAGATGAAACGCTCTCTTCTTTTCATCCTATTCCGAACTGTTATTTCTGATTGAATTTTTCCCTTTTCTCCCTTTTCACGTTTTCTAATCCGTATGCTGACGGAAGGTTAAAAGGTAGATCGGTAAACTAGCTTGAAAATCATTAGGCCCTTCGCATTAAAACTTCCTCGAACTCGCGAATCAGGAAAGGGAGGTCTGATCGATGAAGGCCCGAGCTGAATGAACCCGAATGTTCAATACTAACTTCTCAGCATTACAGCCTGAAGCTTCCTGAATTTTAGATACTACCGAAAAACTTTATTCGAAGTCCAATTCGAAATTGGGCCACAGAAGCTTCTCAGCCTGGGATACTCCGGCATTATTGGTTCGTACACGTAGACCTTCTAAAAACTAGAAGTTCAAGACCTGGAGCTCTAAAAAGAATAAGGAAAGATCCGTTCAGGAAATGTTTCTATCGAAGCTCATTCTGATTCTCGAAAGTGAACATGTTTCGAAAAAATTGAAAAATGCTCCTAGTAAGTGATAAAATGTGGCCCTTATAACCGAGTTGGTGATGTGGCAAAAAGTTTAAACCATCTGAAGTTCATGAAAATTCACTCATTCTTGTTGCTCTCGCAGTTTCAGTGCTAAAAATGTAAGGTACGAAAATTTTTTGTGCGAAAATTCGGAATCTACGTGCGTTGAAAACATCGGTGTTTGATGAAGGTTAGGAAAATATTTCGTTCAAGCGATTACAAAGGTTTTTTATTGAATGAAATTCCTGGATCGCGATGGCGAGTCAGAAGAGTGTAGTTTACCTAGCAGCACTCAATAAGGCGTTAGCTCTACGTGACGGCTGAACATCGACCCTACACGTCGGTTCCTGCCCGACAAAACGTTTCCCAATCAAAACATTCGGCAACACTTGCGGTTCGGCACGACGACCAATAAGCCACAGACGAGAGGGTTGTTTTTCCAACGCCGTCTTACACGGTTTTTCTATTTCTCCAGGAAAGATCTTCCCGTTTTTTGTTTGCTTAGGGTGGAAAAGGGAAAAGGCCGAATATCGACAAACATCCCAATTCAGGGTTGAACCTGGAGGAGAACCTTAATAAATCCTCGATACACCCACTCGCCTTAAACCTTCGTCCGTTCGTATGAAGGTGAAGCTTCGTGCAGAAAATTTCTTTTTTCCCGTATTATACGTGTTGTTTTGAGCGGAGGCAAATTTGCTTAGGGTATACACCTTTGATCAATCAATTTTTCTATTGGTTCGGAACGGACTGCAAGCAGAAAATGAAACACCGCAAAAGGAACGTGGCATGGAATATGATGTTCAAAGGAGGAACCGTCGTGAGAGTATTCCAATCTCCGTTTCATACGTCACGCGTTTTCCATTTTCTGATCGAAAGAACGTGTTACGAATAATGTAATGACCTCCTCAACATCGGATATTTGCTGGGGAAAGTCAATATTGTCATTGCTTCTTCTGTGTACCTGATGCATCAGCTAGATTAAGTTTGCAGACATGAAAATTTTCGCCTGTACATGTACAAATTTTGCACAGAAATCTCACCAATAATATTTCAATGACATATATTTAATAATATAATTTTTTTTTTTGGTAATTGTGGCAGCAGTAACTTTGTGGAACTCCATCTTTTTTGAGGGTGATGAGTTAAATAGTTGAATATAGTTGTGGAACTGAAGCCAGTTTTTAAATTCATCACCCTCAAACATAATATATTTATTATATTATATATAAATATTAAATTAGTATAAATACATAATATATAATTATTTATTTTCATACTGTGCCATTCTTAAAGCTCTCTGCTAAGAAATGTTCCATGCATTCGCCAGGTAAAAGAGTGGGGTCGAAAATAATATTAATGAAGTTTATTATTATCTATGAAAATTATGATGTCAGTTGAACTTTAAAGTTCTGCTACTGGAACTCAATTAGTTTTCCTTTTTTTTTCTTCCTGTTCTCTGTGTTCTAAATGTTTCTGATGCCAAATAATTTTTTGTTAAATGATGTTACTCCAGGATTATAATTATTATTTTGAACTCTTCATTCTAACACGGGCGAATAAGAGAATATTTTCCTGAGATCCAACTTTTTACATTAAATATCATTACAAAAAATTATCACAAGAAAGTACACTTAAAATATATTGTCCAACCTTAGGACAAGCCTGTATTGTTTGACAAGAGTTGCTACCTACATCACTGTACTTTATTGTAATACAAAAATCTCGATTGAAAAAACTACTTTGTTTGGCTCCTTACTCATTTTTAATTCCTATAGAAATTAAAATTAAATACAATTTTTTTTCTAATCTCGAACGGTAAAATTTTAATGGACGAAATTACTTTTATAAAACCATTTCTACTGTTTGGCGGAGTCTTGAGCAGAATTATGAACATTTCGAACATCTATTTCAGATTCTACAATTTTTCCGCGTTCGCGGCAGTGGATTTCAGGGTTTTAGATACATTCCATTGAATCTTTGAATACCTTCGTATTGCTCGATAACATCGGGGGCCTCAAGCCGTATAATATCTTGCATTTTTCATCGCAATATCGCAAAAACTCAATCTGCTACTACCGTAATAACATGCCAAGCTATAGGTAAGCGAATCCGTGAACGCAAGGTTGTGATTCGAGACTGTCCTGACATGTTCCCTACTTCGATGTTGCAATCTCGAGGCGAACCTCAGTACGCTCCATTTCCCGCTTTCATCGCCCTCGATTCCCTAGGACACGCTCGTGTTTCATGTAATAAACGGACATTTTCACCCCTCGAGACTAAATCTCAGCTCAAACATAAGAACGGAGGAAAGCAGAACAGCCATTTTAGTTGCATTTTCGGTTTTTTATTCGTTGGATAATAATACAAAAAGAAATACTTACAAGTAATTCGTGACGATCGTATTTTATCAAAAGGATTTATAGTTTGAAGATTTTTCATGACGATGCCCTTATCGGCATAAGCGCTTGACGAATAAACCCTAGTGAAGAGTGCATCGCAATCTCTATCTCTCCCACGCATTTATATGTTTGGCAAAAAATGAAACCGACTTGAAAAAAAAAAAAATAATAACCAACGTAGCCCAACTTCACATTTCACTTCGTTAGAAAGCTCTTGTTGAGAACTTTCAATTACGAGATCGATCATATTTCTTTTCTCGGAGTGGTTAGAAAAACTGATCGAACAACCTCAAAAAATTGAAAATTTGTATCACATTTTTCGTTACGGTTTTATCGCTACACGCCATATCAGAAAGCAGAAATTAACGTTGAACTAGGCACTAAAAAACAGATTAATTATTTTAAATAATTATGTAAAAAATATTTAATTTGAGCTATTTTTCTAGAAGTTATAAGCTTGTAAAATCAATAGTAGATCTTTTCGTGAAAATCATGTTTTCCGACATTTCTCAGAATCTAGGGATGTAACTAAAGGATTGTCACTGGATTTTAACTAATGGAGCTCTTCTGAGACAATAATTTGTAGGAGCAAGAGAAGTTGAAATCGATTCTTCATTTTAACGCTTAAAATACTCGTAAAACTGAACATTGAAAAGAAAATTCGCAAATATTTTCTATGGAAAAACTGTAGGGAAAATTTGGAAATAATTTCAGATGGGTATCGGTCGAGCACAAATACACATTAGCTGGTCCATGAAATCTCTATAAATATGAGACACCAACACAGGAGAAGTTACTTTTGAGAGACATGCTGAATGCGAGATTGAAACTTCTCGAACCGCTTCCTCTATAATAAGATTGGTCCTTGAATGGATTACTCTAATAGGATTTATCCTACCTCGTTATCAGCACAGTTGCTCAAGCATTAGTTACATTTTTCTCTCTCGCCTCAACAGCAGCACAACCGCAAGGGCTTTGGAGCTTGAGCGTTTATTGCGACTTTACGATTAAAACTTTCACAGAACCACGCCGGACAACTAACACTGAGTCGGCGAACAGTAGATACGACTACACTAGCTAAATAAAGTTGGCCGTGCAATTTGTTTAGAGCGACCGTATCCGTCTGGACTGGAGATCAAGTCGCTTATTTCACCGGCCTTCCGACTATAATACGCTAGCCGTTTTTAGTTAGCGAACTCGTACAAAACCGAGGACCGAAGCGCATTCGACTTTCATGCAAGGGAAGAAGGGAGAAAAATCTGTTAGAGTCTTAGTTATATGGAAGGAGACTCATAATTTTCAAATGGGATTCAGTAGAATTGACGTTTCTTATTTTGATTTAGAACACGATATTCAAAACGGCCGAGGAACATTTTTATTTGCCACCGCACACATTGACACGAGTTTCCAGAATTAATCCAGTGAGTCTGCAATCACCGGCATCACTATTACGTCTTGCACGTGTAGCCTTCCGAATTGTCCCGGTAGACGGCAAACATGTTTGAACATGAGTCGGTTGAGCATTCGGACGATCCAGATTCCATTAACACGTAAACACGGAAGTGAATAATTCTACTTCCCGTATGTAATTTCATTTTTGTTTATTATTAGTTTTTAATTACTTCATTTATTGGTGTTACTGAAAATTAATTTCAGCCGTCAGAACCTTCAAGACAAAATCTGATTTTGAAAAATTGCTATTTCAATATTTTTTCGCCTTCCGGTGAAAGATTTAAAACGCGAAAGAATTTTATCTAACTCGAGGGCGAGCAAATAATGATCGTATTGTCCACTGGTTCGTTCGAGTTCCGTTAATTTAACAAGTCAAACGCACTGTTCGAATTCATCTCAACTTGTTCGCTCGACGGAAGGGGGTTAAATTGTTTTGGAAAATCGCCTTCCATAGAGAAAACCTCGCTGAACAGTGAATACATTATTGAGAGAACACTTTTGTGCGAACGGTTTTCCAACCGAGTTGCCGCGAAGCGACCTAAAATAAGCCTACTAAATGGTATCCTTTGAACGGGATATGCGAAACGAGAATTACCTAGTTCTTGTTGAAAGCAACGCGGATTACATGTTCGGAGTATTTGAAGTTCAATTACATTACCGTCCTGCATTTGAAATCGATGCCGACGTAACGTTGCTTCTCATTCGAAAATTAATTCTTGAATTTATACCTGTACAGACTCATTTGAAAATTAATTCACGAATATTATACCTGTACAAGTGGAGAGATCAGACACATGAACTGCTTTGGTACCTAATGGAATAGAGCCCGACATAAATTTCCATCTCTCGAGAATGTATTTTCAAAGATCAAATAATATTATTCTAGTGCTTGTCGCATTTTCCACGTATCTGTTGTTTAACAGGAAGGGGCAGGAGTGAAGGGGAGATAATCACGGCGACTCTTTCTCCATTCATTCCTTTACTTGCCGAGATCTTTCGCCTATTCGGGTATCTTTAGGGGTTCATAGGTCCATCAGGTACCTGTGAACTATTTATAGGTAGGTGAGAGTCGTCGTGTTTATCTCCCCCTCACCGCAACAATTAAAATTATTCGTAATATATGCAATCGTAATATTATTCGTAATATATGCAATCGTAATATTATTCGAGCACTTTGTCGTTTTTTTTTGTTGTTGTATTTTTTATTTTTTTTTATTTATTCTTTAATTTGATCTTGACTGATTGATTTATTTGTACACACAAAGCATTTTCTGTGCATCATGGAAGAGAGGGTCGGTAGGCCCTACTGATGTACAGATCAATAATAAACGTTTTCATTCATTCGTTCATTTGTTTATATGAAAATTTACGCTCGATATTTTTCGTGGAAATCCAAGTAAATTTTCAATTTACTTATGTATATCGCAGACTACTATTCGAAAAATGAAAGGCTATCCGTAAAAAAAATTATAATTTATTATAATAATTCGTTGAATTCATCAATTATTTAGGTATATGCTGAAATCTTTACTCGCGCTGAGATTGTAGGATCCCATTTCACAAGGATAGGAGACAAATATTGTCATTGTTATATTGTTAAATCGATTTCGGCGTTTAGGCCTTCATCAGTCGGTACCTAACAGTTTCAAGATTGTTAAACACTGAAATCGATAAAATCAGTGGAATCCGTGACAATCTATATCTCCTATCCTTGAAGCTCACATCAATCTAGGTGAAATGCATAATTGTCAACGAGGATTTTTTTAATTGAGGATTTTTTTTCTATTGGTCAATATCTTATTTAATGATAACAGTGTTTTATGTGCTGCAGTCTTGTATTTCTGGCAGTAATATTAAATTTAATGGTTTTGTGTGTAATAACGTTGTAATATCGTGTATTGCTGTTGTAGTGTTGTAATATGTTTATCTGTTATCCACTTGTAATGGGAATAAAAAAAAACTTTTTAAAAAAAAAATAAAACCGACTTCAAAAAGTTTGTCTATAAAATACACTCTGAAAAGGAAAAAATAACAAAAATGTCCCAACTTCGCAGCAACTCATTCGCCAACTACACATTTTAAGGACTACTTTACTACTCGTATTGACCTGACCACTTCCTGATTGATTGGATCACCTTCCCTAATAATATAAAAATTACTATTTCTCATTTCCCAAATGATTAAAAGATTTTCCTTTCACCTCTGAATTGCCTCCAGATTGATCATCTTTTGGAGTCGCCGCCTCTCTTATATTGTATTGGAGAAGCCTATAGATTCCGAATTACCAGTAGTATGAATATAAATATCATGAGTTTTCACGATTCTTGAACAGAGCAAATCAGCATTTATGAAAACTGATCATTAACAATATCGATTTGAAGGTGACTATTCACGCCTTTTCCTAAAAACCATTTCAGATTTCTCTAAGTAATCTTTACGTCCAGACCCAGACTTATTACCTGGCACCTACTAATTTATCGTAAATTCATATTTATTTGTAACCATCGGTTATTTTGCCAGAGAGGCGCCGACTCCAAAAGATGATAAATCTGGAGGCAATTCAGAGGTGAAAGGAAAATCTTTTAATCATTTGGGAAATGAGAAATAGTAATTTTTATATTATTAGGGAAGGTGATCCAATCAATCAGGAAGTGGTCAGGTCAATACGAGTAGTAAAGTAGTCCTTAAAATGTGTAGTTGGCGAATGAGTTGCTGCGAAGTTGGGACATTTTTGTTATTTTTTCCTTTTCAGAGTGTATTTTATAGACAAACTTTTTGAAGTCGGTTTTATTTTTTTTTTAAAAAGTTTTTTTTTATTTTTCTCTTTTTAGTGACTTACAATTATGGACAGCTCTCTTTATAGAATTTTCCCAAGCTTTCATTATTGTGTTCTTGTCACTTACTACTAACCGTCCAAACTCAATTCATAAGTCCGTTGAACGATGAAGTTCTAAAGCATAATGATTACCTAACTATTTTCAATGTTATTATGTAGATTGAGAGTGAGTTTGAACGTTTGGAATAATCCATCCACTGATTTGGGTCTCTTGGTCAACATACCGGATACTTTGATCCCATTGATACACCTACCAAAACTCAAATAATTGTCTACACCATTACTGGTTACTGAATTGCACCAATTCACTCGTTCTTTATTTCTCTAACGATAATAGAGTGATAATTTTCTCAAGCGTACCCGCAATCGCACTGAATGAGAGAATCCGAACAAAATTTCAGAAATTCGCCGAACGTTTGTGCATTAACTTGGAGTTATTTGGCCTTCAAAACGATGTTATTAATTGAAAATTTAACGCTGAATTCAAATCTTCTAACGAGAATGCCATGACTAACGTAGTTTTTTTTCTACAAGCATAAATAGTCCAAAAAACGTGATTTTGAAACAAATTTTTTAGAAATATGGCCTAAAAAGTATCTACTTTTAGTCCAATCAATACCAAATTTGGATCACGTAAACTAGACTCAAATGTGAACAGTTTAAGTTTAAAAACTATGGAAAAACAGTTTAGGATTGGAAGTTGTGAGGTCTCAAACACAGGTCCATTAAAACATCGATTGCTCCCTTATTATGCCACCTAAACTTGATTTTCTACCATCGTTAGAAAGCTCTAGCTAAGTGCTTTCAAGTGCAGTAGTGTTCATATTTTTTTTCTCGACGTGGTTGGGAACGGTGCTCGAAAAACCTCAAAAAAGTGAAAATTAGCATCACTTTTTTTGTTACACTTTCTTCTCTACACGCTATATTAGAATGCCGAACAAAAAATTGAAGCTAGGCCCTTGTAGGCAGATAAATTATGAACAAAATGACACCAGAAACAAAACAATCGAGCAAGTATTTTAGAAGTTATAAGCTTGCAAAGTCAAAACTTCCTTTTTTCGCGAAAATCACGTTTTCCGGCGTTTCTCCGCGTCTGGAGACGTAACTACTGAATGGACTCAATTGAAAAAATTATGGGACCTACCTGGATAGTAACCCTTTCAAACAAAAAAAAAAGTAACCCGATCGGACGTACAGGAGCTGAACGCCGGTGGACAACACATACCGAAAAAAAAAAAAAAAAAAAAAAAAAAAAAAAAAAAAAAAAAAAAAAAAAAAAAATCCCGCTAGACGACCATAGTAACCTCCTCCTTGTTTGAAGTCGGTTAAAAAAACGTTGTAAGATTCTCAGAGAATAGAAAAATATATAAAGATAAAATGAAAAAAAAAAAATAATAATACCAAATAAATAATAAATCATGTACTAGAGTGAGCTTTACTTGTAAATTTCTCAGATAACTCATCAAATCGTTTGGATCACCTCGTGCGCAGAGATTAAATCGAATCGAATTGAGACTAGTGGTGAGTGCGATGTTGGAAAGAATAGTTAATAAAAAATAACCCTCTTGGGTTCCTGCGGCGATTTCTCTCGTGCTTTTCATCGCGTGTAGCTCAAAGATAACGTATTGCACGTTGGCAAAAGCCTTCGTGGAACTACCTAGCGAGCAGTGGACCCCGTAAAGAAGAAACCTAGGTTGGAACCTGCTTGCGGATGCCTTTCGATGGAAAGGGCGCATCTCTAACCGATGAATTATTCATGGTCACATTAGGAAGGGACGATGTGCTCCCTGCTTTGCTCTGTTGGCTGGTGTCCTTTTGCCGTTGGGCCTCAAGAGGCGCCCGTAACAGCGGTGTAGGCGCCCTTCTTCCCAGTTAAATAGAGGGATTATTCAGATCTCGACGTTCCGTTGGATCTTCCATGCTCGTCTTGCTGCCTCTACAGACCGAATGACTTCAGAAGCGTTTCAGTCACTTAGATGCATGAGCAGGGCATGAATCGAAAACTGCAGATATGAGCGGTTTCGGAAACGAAATGCAAACGAAGTCCGAGGAAATGCATAAGTCTGATCCGCGTCCGCAGACTTGAGAAATGTCAGTTCGGGTGTACTCACTTTGGGTATACTCGCGTGATATCGCAAAAAAAGGACTAAAATGATGAAGATGAAGGAGAATATTTTATTGTAATAATCGATAGCTTCTTAAGAGTTGGCACATCTTAGTGAAACAGGGGAAGAATTATATTTCTAGAACAGATTAATACAAGAGTGCAAAAAGTAAAACGTTGCAAAAGATTGTAGTTTATTATTACTTTGCTTCAATTGTGATTCAAGAAAACCGTCCGTTTGTGATGGAAAATATTTCGAACATTTGTGAACGCATAAATTTAAAAATATTTGTGAACGTTTCCACTTAACGACAGATTGATAAGAAGAAACTCCATAGCAACTATCGTAATGTTCATCATTTTAATTTTATTATTTTTTTTTTTTAATTATCTCATTAAAGATTAAATTATTCGACGAAACGATATATTTAAGACAGTGTTTGACAAGCATTCCAACGAGTAGAAATCATTTTTCATAGCTTTAGAAAGCTCTTGCTAAATTTCTAAAAATCTCGAACTTGCAACACTCAATTTGCAATAACTCGGGAACCATATAATCCATAGACTCTGTTATGGTTTCATTCGATTCAGCGTCCAAAATGATATTAAATTCCAATTTCAAAATTGCGAGTCTGACACTTAATAGTTTCTCACCCTCTACTTGCTCTCTATTCTATCGTGCAGAATTCGCTGACAATACAATAATTCGCTCTTCAAACGTGGGCAAAGCTACACTCTGAAAAACCTATTATGTATCACTTTGTACCAATTGCAGAAATGGCACATTGCACGGACTGCTCAGTCGCACGTCAGAAAGGTAAGTTATTGTTAGTTCCCGAGCACCTTCACACGACTTGTCATCGCATGGAGTTGTGTGCGGTCTCTGATTTCCGACCGGGTAGCACGCGATACCGCTCTACGTACTAACGACACCGCACACCCTTAGATAACCTTCCTTCGTGTTATATGCGCCCTTACCTTGAAACTACGACACCGGATGCTCAGAGACCGCAGCAGTGCCACGTTACAACTAGCGAACTTAAAACCTCGGTTGGTCATCCGTAGCTGGAACACGTGGGAACGGAGTCACGCAACTATAAAACGACTGCGCGTATAGATTTGGTTTCGAAGTACTTGCTCGATGCTCATTAATTGCAATAAGACGCATACAGACTATTACATTTTACTGGTTACCATTCGATAGGCGGCCAAACAGAGAATGCAATTATGAATTTTTTCGTTTAAAAAGACTCTTATTTTTGTCCGGGGGTTGTGAGGGGGAGAAAAACCTGGCGAGTCATTCTTGGATTCTTTATTGGCCGGCCGAGCACTTTCGCCCATTCGGGCATCTTCAGGGCGACCTAATTAAAATAATTCAATGTTTGTTATCATGCAGGCACAGGACAATCGTGAAAGTTATAGAATTCTCAAGCTACTTACGTGGAGCCATAGGGTCCACAGCCAAGTCAGCTCAGTCACTAGTGTTAATGTGGTGCCGGATTAAATGAATTATGTCGATGTTTTTAGACACATTTATTTGACAACTTATACACGACAGAACGACTTCTTGACAACACAATGGCGACTTGCCAGTGCTGACGATATCAAAGACAGAGAGAGATATAGACATTCTTTTCTATTGTGAAATAAAATATAAATTAAATAAATAAATATCTCTTCAATTATAAAATATTATAATTACTTAATATAATTTATTCCAAATTATATAACAACTAGGTTTTATTAAATCACATCCTGTTTGCCTGGTTTCCCTATGTCCTGAAATGTTGTTTTTGCTTCAAGTTGAATATGATATAAAATTTGATAATGGTAACTATATATTCTGCTTACAGAAGTTGAGCGGAGAATAACTGAAGGAAAAGTGATCAAATTTGCATTAGAAGGTTGTTTAAAAAATATAAATATATATAAAAATTGTTTCTTTAATAAAAACTATGGACATGGGTCGACCAGAAACTGATTAGGAAGGTTACCTGATTGATACATCAGTTATGTCGGTATTATATTCCAGGCAGACATAAAATACAATTACCAAAGCTAATTTGATATTTGACTAAGGTTGGCATAACATTAGTTTTAATACAAGAGTATGATATCACAGCGGTAAGTACGATTAAGCTTTGGAAAAATATATATATTTGAAAAAATAAAAAAATAAAGATTTAAGATGGAAAAATACGTCAACACTTTAAAATACAATATACTATATAATATAATCATAATAGTAGAGGGGTTGTGAGGGGGAGAAAAACCAGGCGACTCCGAATTATTAGGCTTAGATTTTTAAACTTTCCAACTACTATTCCAGGACACAGGGGGAGCCAGGCAGACGATGTAACCCTTAAGTATCATTAAACTGTGCCGACTTGGCTGTGGGCCTCATGGTTCCACGTGAGTAATAAGTAAAAAAAGAGCTCCATAAATAATAGTAATACTGTACCTCCATGCTAACAACACCGATATGTACATAGGTCGCCCTGAAGATGCCCGAATGGGCGAAAGTGCTCGGCCAGCCATTGAAAATCTGGAGAATAAGTCGCCTGGTTTTTCTCCCCCTCACAACCCCTCTACTACAATAAATGCGACGACAACCAAGCGAATAATCATAATAGTTTCACGATTTTCCTGTGCCTCCATGATACCAATCATTGAATGATATACAATTCGATCGCCCTGAAGATGCCCGAATGGACGAAAGTGCTAGGCCAGCCATTAAAGAATCGAAGAATGAGCCTCCCCCTCACAACCCCCGGACATCAAGAAATGCGACGAAAAGGAAAAGACTCTTATTTTGTTTTATCTCGAGTTAAGGGGTTTCCATGTCAAAAATGAACGCCTTGGAGAATAAAGTCGTGCAATCGATCGTTCTCATCTGCAATATTAATATTTTTAACCATCTTCAAAAACTTACTCGCATCTGATGTTCTCGACTTTTCAAACAGTAAGATGGTTAAAGAAATCCGTCTCAATAATTAAATATACCTGAATCCTCCAAAGATAATATCACTACTGTTTTACGTTGTTGCATTAAATCACCCGTCGAAGAAGGTAGACCTAAGTGAAGCCATTTAAGTAGCGTGGCTACCTCTAGATGTCCCCTTTCAAGGGAAGCCCTAAACAACATCCAAGCTCGCGATAAAGCAATAAAATATTCTCCACTCGCTGCCAGCGCGTACCAGGTACCCAAACAACTTTCCCTGCCCCAGAACTATTGTTATTTTCATTCGGTCCTATTTCCTATACGCTTCATTTTTTACTCATGCTTCCAATTTCCTCCACCCGTTCGCTGATAAGATCGATAAATTCATTACTCGCCTTCCACGAACGTTTGCTGAGTTTGTTACGAGTTTCGTGTCGACAGATTTTTCCGGTCTAGTTCGTTACTCTATAAACTAAACTCCTCAGCAATAATAGCTTCACAACCGCTTAGTCATAAAATATATATCAAGTGGAACATTACTGTTAAATCTTTCGCAGTAATTTTCGGTTCATTTAAAAAATAAACCGTGGTAAGTACCCAAGAAAATAATTTGTCTAAACACCTCGAAATTTGATAATTTACGTTTCAAGGTATTTAAAATCTGAATATCCAGTAAAAATTATTTCCATAGGTACGCTAATAGCAAAATTCTTTGAATTGTCACCAAAACTCAATCTTGGTCTGACAATTGCTCAAATCATTAACTAAATCGATACTTCAAATTGAAGGATATTCTTAGGGGCTGTTCGGGAGCGAATTTCTATTTTTTTCGGTCAATAAATAATAATTTTTGGTAAATTGATACCTATAAGTTTCTAGATTTTTAGACGGTAAATCGAATGAAACTATACGGAGTCGATAGCTTTAACGGTTCTCGAGTTATCGCAGATTTACTGTTGCAAGTTCGAGATTTTTAGAAATTTGGCAAATGGCATAACTTGAGACTTTCCAGAGCCATGAAAAACGTTCTCTACTCGTTGGATTGCTTGTCAAACACTCTCTTGAGCTATATCGTTCTTAACCTTAGCGAGGTCGATAGCTTTAATGGTTCGCAAGTTATCGCACCATTTGTTCTAGAATTATCGAGATTTTCAAATATTTGGCATGAGCCATGCCTCGAGAATTTCCGAAGATAAAAATCGTTCTATAACCTTTGGACCGGTCATCAGTCTCTCTCTTCAGCTGTGACATTTGGCGAATATTTAACTTTTAATCAGATAATTAAGAAAAGGAACAAAAGCAATGAATTAAAATGACCAAAGTTGTTAAGGAGTTTCCACCAAATCGTTTTTTAGTGGAAAAGTTTACGAATAATCGACATAGTTACTTTCACAAATGGATGGTTTTCTTGAGCCATAATTGAAGCTAACGAATAATAAACCACTATGTAATAATTTGTAGCGTTTCTTATTATTGATTAGTATAATTATTTATAATTGAATTTAATTGTTCGATCGCTTGTTCCACCCGTGGATGATTGATTTTTTTTTTTTTTTTTTTTGGTGGATGAAATACACATTTCATCGACCTATCGTTTCATGCTACTGACAATTGTAACCATTTTAGAGCATCTCGAGCCATTAAAACGGACCTAAATTGTGGCCAAGCGTCTCTTAAATGTGAGCGGCGTTAAAGGGCTATCCAATCTCCTACGAATGGATTTCTGATAGGCTTCATTTAGGACTGTTTCAACCCGATAAAACGGGATAATCTCTTTCAACATTGTCTACTTCGGAACGAAGGCCTTTGTCCTCGTTCTTTTCAGCTCTTATCAGCGCGTAGGAAGAGAGATAAATCACCGTTACAATCTATTTTGAAGGTAATTCCACTGTCAAATATAGTACACGCAATACGGGAGAAATTGAAGAGAGATGAAAAAATACGAAATAACCGTAATATCGAAGTATTTGAATCCAGAAAAATTCATTACTGATTCCGAGAATTTCAAGCGAAACTATTTCTCTCCTTATAAAAATCTCGACTTGTCCCATGAACCGGTCAGTTAAGTGCGAACGAAATCTTCACATTTCTAAACTTGAAAATGACCGTGAACTTCATTGAATAGACAATTTATTCTCTCACTAACTTAATTTGACGCACAGCAAGGCCTCCTTGGTGTTCCGTCCAGTATTTTACACTACTATGCAAATCGCACCGAACACCTTCAAGCAGACGTTGTTGAAACTTAGCAGATGACGTGAGCGCGGTCGCAGCCGCTGTCAGGTGTCAGCGAGCGGGTCCGAGGCGTTAACTAAATCGAATTAAGCTCAGTCCGCAACGTTGGCCACTAAAACCGAAACCTACGATGCTACTATAACGAGAAAGATAGAGCGTGGGAGAGGGTATTTTGAGTTATGCATTGGAAGAGCGGAGCATAATTCATGAGAATTTCAAATACGTCGGTGGAAAGCCACCGCACTTCTATCCAGGCAGCTTCCGTTTCTATCGGAGGTCTCGATGTTTTGCATTAATAAACCTCATCTCCCCCTTTCGTATCCGCTTGCTATCTCATATTCCAACTGCAAGGCCAGCTGTAACAGGATCGATTCCCAGCATGTACATTTTGAGATCGGCAATCGAATCAATCGGATCCCATGCGACGAGCGTGTGGCAAGTGAAAACATCCCGGGGGCTAATTAGCCGTTTGTATTTTCAAGAGACGCGCATGATTGTATGCATTGGAAAATCAATCTAATCGAACGCCGTGAAAAATTGTGCAATGGATTCTGTAAATGATCGGCTTTCAATTTTACCGAGGTATTCATTTAATAATATATTTTTATACGTAAAATGTAACTTTTGATCTGAAGATAACGCAATCCTGATGATTGAGCGTAAGAAGTGAGGACTAATATTCTAGAAACGCAACGATTTGAATTTTACAAAATTTGAAATCAAGATATTTTCTTTTTTTTCAGAGTTATTGATGCGAGTTGAATGATGAATTTGACTTCGTCATTTTCAAAATAATTTGGTAAACATTGGAGATCGGTATATAAGCTGTCATATTTTCCTCCCACCTCAAACTTCTCTCAGTAGAAAATCGCATAATGTAATTCCTTCATCGAAAACGAAACGTTCGCTTTCATCTCAGTGATGCTCGTGGAATTACGCTTTGCATAGCTAGCGTTTATGATAATCACGTCAGTTCTGAATATATGTACAATTTTCAAGCGGTTAATAGTGTTATCAATCAAAGCAAAGCCGCCGAAGCGACGGGCTAGGAATCAAGGATGTGATAGGAGATGCCGATCCTTCCGAGGTGAACTTCCTACAAACCAACACAAACCCTTTTCAAACTGCCACCGCAACCTTCTCCCGATAACACGAAATCTCACCCTGTTCAGACCCTCGTGTATCCCTTAAAGCGAGCTTGACACCCTCACCAACCGTCTCATGAATAGTCGAACGGTGTCAAAAGCGTTTCCAGCCTCGCTCGACTCCTCTCAAAGTATACGAGCAGCGTCCTTTTCCGAGTTAGACGAGGATCATCGTATCGGATCTTATCATCATTATCATATCTCAGCGAACCGTCGTACTGTCATATCAACCTTCGAATCTACCCAATGACATCTACCAAGGGTTACCAGACGGAAATGTTCAAAATCATGACTTTAACAAAAGGACAGAGACGCTCACAAAAAGCGCTGCAAATTGTAGAGTGCTTTAATATAAATTTGCTTAAATAATGATTAAAGAAGAGCATCCATTTATGATATTAATTATTCTGACCATTTGTGAACGTTCCCACCGAAAAACAGATTGGTAACTATTGAAGAAAAATCGGTCGCAACAATTGAAATTTTAACCATTTATATTTTACTTAATTTTCAAAAAAAAACTACATTTTTCACCTAAAGGCTTAGTTTAGTGTTTGACGAGCATTCCAACGAGTGTTGAACTATTTTTATAGCTCCGAGAACTTACGATTATACCCTCATGCCAAATTTCTGGAAATCTCCCAAAATCAAATAAAAATAAGCTGCGATAACTCGAGAACCAATAAAGAATTTGACCCCGCAATGCTCTCATTCGATTCAGTGCCATAAAATCCACAGAAATTGATTCCCAATACACCGACAGAATTTTCTTTATTTATTTTTTATATTCATTTTATATTCATATTTACATCCCACATTTTTACATGCCACAAATTTTGAGGGGGTTAGTACAATTTTCTTTTCTTGGGCGATTACTATTGTTTATTATTAAATAATAAACCAAAATAGGCTATCTAAATTATGATATTCTAATAATAAATTACATAGTACCTACTTCCACGTTTGAGTCGGCAGACAAATATAACTTATTATAAAATTGAGAAATACATTCAAAGCCCGCAACTATCGTACAATACAAAATTGTAAACTGAAAATTAGACAGGAGACCCAACAACCGAAAAAGGCACGAATTTGGTTAATAAAACGGAGTTACGGTGATTACTTCGAACAATACAGAGAAGGTTCAGTGAAATGAATCATTTTTACGGCGAGGAGACCTGAAAAGAAAAAAAAGGCGAATAAAATGACGAAAAATGCGAATCGCATGGAAGTACGTTGTGTGACCCACCCAATATTAACTAGACATTACTCTATTATAGCAGTCTAGAACATTCCAAGATCTCGAGCGTTCAAATATATTGGTTTTTGCAGCCTTTAAAAGTCAATGCACAAAGTTAGCACTAGCGAAATAACGAAAAAAGTTTTTATCGTTGAAGTACGATTTATGAGCCAATCAATTAAAAAATCATGCGTCATCTGCTCGCCATAATGAACATTTTAAGACCTCAAACTTTGAAAAAACATCTATAGGTACTCTTATCAAAACGAAAAACCTTGAACGGTTGTATCTCGGAAATACTTGTGTGTTATGCTAAATCCGGAACCGGCTGATTTTCCACATTCAACGGGACACCCTTTCCTAAAAATTTCATCTATTTACTACGAAAACATGGAAGTACAAACACCACAATGTGATGATTGATGCCGCGTCAACTTCAGAGAAAATTAATTTGCACCCTTAACTATTTAAAAATCAACTCTTCGCTACATACAGCTCCGGTTAGAATGGTCACCCAATTTTAAGACCGTTACAGCAAAAAAATCATTGTTGCGCTGCAATCATTAATTAAGTATATCGCTTGTCCTGGTCGAACGAAAATACCCTCGATGACTGATGAACGGACTGATGAGCTTGGAAGCGTCGGATAATGAATACGCGTGATCTACGTTCAGGATGGAACGCTCTTTTTGTTAACGATTCGGCGCACGGGAATTAACGGTAATTATCGCTAAACCGCATCCGTTACAACACGCAAATGCACTTAACGGGCAGCCCCGCAATCCATTGCCTCCTCCAAATACTCGGTGAACCCACGAGAGCTCTCGGCAAATAAACACCTCTCAGGTGCTCGAGATCGACGTAGCACTACATCTGAAGATATACTCTAGCTATGAGGAACCTCTTCTGTCCGTGGCTGATAATGGACCGTTCAATAAAGCTGATAATTTCTCCTTTTTCTACCCTTGACCAGGCGAATGAATGAAAGAAGTTCCAAGTTACGGAGGGTAGTGATACGATAATTTTATCTTTACGCTCTGAATCTCTTCTTCTTCATAAGCAAAAATAATTCTGTCTGAAGTATAGCACAGGGAAAAACGCGTAAGCGACCACGAAAACTAACTTTAATTAAAAATAACAGGGCGAGCTTTTTTCCGAGCACGAAGGAAAACCATTCACAATAATAAGCAAAATGGACAAGAGCCCTAATCACACACAACACTTGACTGTTGATTAGGCGCTATCCAATTAAAATAAAGACTTTTATATTAGGCGGTCTCCAATTGATAAAAAGCCTTTTGGTTAGCTCCATCAACCCATTATATTTCCATCAAATAATTCCTCAAATTCTAAATTTATCCTAACCAATCAACATTAAAAAACAAACCCCATAGTTTTAATCCTGAAAAATATTATCCCATGCTTGGCATTTTTCTGCGTTCAGAAAAATGGCGTCGAGTTCTTCGAAACACAATGGTCTGAACGGGTTCATTGTTATTCTCTCAGATATTTATATTCACTCCCTTAGCTGCTCTTGTCGTTCGCTCCATAGCAAAATCCCATTCGACCGACCATTATTGAAGCTTTGACGTTGCATAAGAAACGTATTTTTGTCTGCCAAGACGAAAAGCACCCTTCATTAGGGAAATTTTAATTACTCTCCATTTCAACGCTTTACCCTCCGTTCCTTTCCTATTTCGTCCCTTAACTTCCTATTCCATGTGCTCTTTTCAGTGGCACCAAAAGATTTTAATCCCGACTTTCTTGCTTTTTTGTGTTGGCTTTAATTTAACGGCCTCCTTCTCCAAAAGACCTCTAGCTTTTAGCTATAGTGCTGTCTTTTTCCTCGAGTAGTTTTCCCGGCGACTTTTTCCAAGATATTGTCGAGCCGAGATTTTTATCTTTCATCTTCTTCCCTCGGTATTCAAGATATTTAATATTCCCCACTTTCTCGGTACGTTATAGTAGCGATAGAATTTCGAGAAATATTTTCTTGAAAAATAATATTTAGGTATTAGAAGTAGTGAGACCAGCGACTACAACATTGCCAACCATTTTTATGCAATAATATTCCAATATAAGTCGAATAGATATAATTAACAATAATTTTAATCAAACGTCTAACGCCAACCTTCGCTCGTATTAAATTTTCTTTTTTTGCTGAAAATAAAATAATTTTTAATTAAGACGACAGATATCTGCGATGAATAATATTCGACGGCACTAAAAAAAGTACCAATTCTGAAAGTCAAACTTCTAATTTTGAAACTCGAACTGTCACATTAAGCTGTTATAGAACTTGGAGGAGAATTTTAGCGCAATCCTGCCATGAATGGAATCAAGATCGAACCACTCGGATGAGAACAATTCACAACCAAGACGTCTTTCCGCTCAAGTGAATTACAATGAGTCAGCTTTACGTGACAATAGAATCCACGCAAGATGTTTATACGACATTAACGCTAAGGAGCCGAATACGGATCGAGCCGAGCATTTGAAATACAACGCCAGCTATTCGTTCCGAATTCGAAGACATAAGAGGAAAACTCGGCCATTGAATCGAATCGAAACAGTCGAGAAAATTAGATTCAGAAGCGATCTAATAACATTGTTTTTAAAGCAGACGAGCCAATTTTGAATTTTAAATCCAAACGGAGTAATGTCGACGCGTTTAAAAATACGAAATTATCAGTATGAAAAAATATTAGAGTTTGAGCCGGTGTAGGCCCACGAGGACTGTTCAGGTCCTAATCGCGAATCAATTTAGCCCGTTCGCGCTCAAGAGGGTAATGCAGATGAAACAATAAGTTCACATGATCGCATCTTGCGCCATTATCAGCCTCATATCGTCTGATTACAGTCGAACGCCTCCGACGCTTCGGCCAAGTCAACCGTGAGGGATCAAGTTAACATGTGTATGAAGAGGATGACAGTGAGGACACAGGTTTGAAACGCGATCGACAGCTTTGACGGGCGACAGTTGACGAGACTGCTTGCATCTAGTACCTTCGTGTCTATCACAGACTCACACGCGCTTGCGTCGAATTGGAAATCATCGTATCGGCCCTTCACGTCGCATGTTACCTCAATGGATGATGTAGCGTCGCTTATTTCTCGGGTCCTCCCTTAGCTTCACTCTTGAACCTAGCGTAGGTAACAGTAGCCTGAAATCGGAGCCAAGGTGTTCTCGAATGCGGCATCTGTTAATTAGCGATGTTCATTAGGTCTGTGTCAAAGAGCAAGCGAATCACTCTAACACCATATTTGGTATGGAATAGTCTAGATTGCAATCGGCACCTGGCTATCTATAGAGTGTTAATAGAGGCGGGTAAATTGGAACCATCGAAACAACACAAGGAGGGACTTTTCAAACCCGGCGATTCTTAGGAATAAGTTGAACTTGCCTTCCACACCAAAAAGTATGGGGAAACAAGTGGCAGAGGAATTATTATTGGCGTTATCTCGTTATAAGCAATCTATGTGAGAGATATTGTACGAGAAAGATAGAAAAAAGAAAAGCGAAGAAGCTGCAAAAGATCAACGATGAAAGATTCGAGAGGAAAATAAATCTTCGAAAGACTTAAAAAAAATTAGACAAGTCTTCAAAACCTACCCGTAGACTATCTCAGGATTTGAGAAGTCCCAGTCATTGCTTTGAATATGGGGAAGTTGAGATTAGCAAGTAGTGCTAATCTTGCCAGAAAAAATGCTACAAAAATGTACTAATCCTTGCGAGGACTTCGACGGAGAAGACGTTTTAGACGTTTTAAAATCTCAAGGTTCACGGTTCAGGTTCAAATTTTTTTTAGAATCTCAAGGTTCACATACGTGCCTAATATTTCTCTCCACATTTCTGGCGTTATTTACTTTAATATTTATAGAAGGATCGAGTGCTTGAACTTGCTCTGGATTTAACGTTCTGCTGGTTTCATTGTGCTGTATTATGTTGAAATCCGTCACTCCATCTATTTTCGGAATTGTTACGATCACAAAATAATGGATGGTCTTCTTAAATCACAATGGAAGCGAAGGAAAAATAAAATCTACTTTAATCATTTGCAGTTTTTTTTTACTTTCATTCAGAAAATTTGAGTTTTTTTGATCATGCCTGTAGGCTCTTTTCCCTTTCTTGGGACTGCATAGCTTTTAAAATTTTCAATTTGTTTGAAGTTCCTTAACTTGAAAGGGCTTTAGTGCTTAATGTTGTGGCGCCTGGTCAAAAGACTGATTCAAATTTGAAATACTGATCTCAGCTGTTCAAAACGTTTTTTTTCAAAATGGACTAACGTCGCTTTCCGGCTGACTTAATTCACTGCAGGGACAGTCCATACCATATGGCTCGTCAATGCCTAGAAATAGAACGAGATTTATTGAGCCTCGAAATGCTTGGCTTCGTAAAAGTTACAAGTTTTGAAAGGATCTGTCTCACACTAAAAGCCGGTAAAACATCCTCCGCATCAGCACCTACAACAGTTGTACCCCACCGAACCCATTTTGTTTCCACCCGAAAGATGGATCCCTTTTACTACGCAAGCACCGTAAAGCAATGATTCCCCCGATCCCCATAAAGTAGTTATAAACCGACTACGTTTTATAACTTGCAATAAAAACCAAGAACTTGAGCTATCCCTTTTTTCTTCTGCGCCGCTTATTTTTTCACCGTCGTTCATCCCATGAGAACGAATAGTGGAACATTGACTGACGCACGTGATTTGATCTTGCGATTTTCTAAGGTTCTTCGAAACTGAAGATCAGGGAATGATCTATTTTTTATTTACGTTTACAGAGAGAGTAGATGCCTGGTGAACGCTACGAAAGTTGAACTGGGGAACGTGAAAAATTCCAGCAAATGTTTTAAATTACCAAGTATAATTAGATTTCTTATACAATAGTTGGAAATACCTTCTGTACGAGAGTTAGTGTTACTCTGTGATGTATCTGCATCAATTTTCCGAGTTATTCGTCGTGAGCGATACAAATTTTTTGAAAATGAAATACATTTTTTCTCTTCTTCTTCTATTTCAATACATTCAAGGCCTTCTCTAGACCTCAGGGGTTAAGGAAAGTAGAAATGGCGCATTCGCTCTCAAGCATTGTAACCGCCGAGCAACAATTGTCTCTTCCTCCCCCGAACCTAAGTTCTCCACTTCGCTGCCTAAGTTCTATGCCTCATCGCCTAAGTCCTTCTCTTTCGCCTCCTCCGTTATTACTGAGCGAAGTGAAATGAGTCTTCCTCAGCCTCCGACTCAGACGGCTATTCTTCTTTCGCCTCGCGAAAGGCACAAAAGCTTCACAATAGATGCGAACGGATGGGGAAGAGCGGAGGGGAAGGGATCGAGAAGGCTGTGTACAGCTAAGCATTACCAAGGTGGTTTTCTTCTTTTGTCTTCCCTTCCGGCAGCCTCCGGGTCTATGAGGTGCTCTGTAAGCGGAGGCTGCAGCTGCGGAGGCAGCGAAACTCCAAAACTGGGATTTCAAATCCTCCGATCTCGGGAACCTTGGTGGCTCTTTGGTTCAAACTTCCACGTTCAAATTGAGGCGGCACCGAGTGATATTTTCGAAGAGAATAAAGCTTCCCGTAGAGGACGTAAACGGTGAAAGCGCAGGTGCAACGATGAGCATACGTCAAGTTTCCATTATCAACCTCACCTGAAAATTATATGCATTTTTCTTATCAAAAATATTGTATTTACTCATTTTTACTGTTCCCCTAATTAATCTCCGGTCAATATTGCAGAAGTCTGACATGGATTCCAACGAGTGCAAAACTACTTTCGTTTTCAAAAAGATTTACGAGTCAAATTTAATCATTCCTCCAAATTTTGGAGATTCCCTAGAACTGCTAACAATAATTGCAATAACTCGAAACTCGCCGTCAATGTCGTCTCCCTTTGGTCTTATTGGTCTCAGCGTTTAGAACTCAGTTGAAATGAATACCAAATATGTTTCGAAAACATGGAAAATATTCTTGGTTTTGAAGTTTGCGGGGGAGAAAAACTGGGCAACTCATTCTCCTTTTTCTTTATTGCCTGCCGAGCACTTTCGCCCCTTCGGGCATCATCAGGGCTTTGTAGCACCATTGGTGGGGCCGTAGCTACCAATGGTGCTACAGAGCCCTGATGATGCCCGAAGGGGCGAAAGTGCTCGGCGGGCAATAAAGAAAAAGGAGAATGGGTTGCCCAGTTTTTCTCCCCCGCAAACTTCAAAACCAAGAAGATATGAAGCGACTACCCAAAAACGATGGAAAATATTAATTTTCCGCTGACGACACAAAATGGATTTCCCTTCGTGACGCGACCTACTTTCTGTTGAGTATCTGATAGTCATCTTCTATCTAGTCGTTGTCGACGTGTTTAAATTTCCGAAATTGATGAATACCGAGGTCGTTGCCTGTTCAAGTAGCGTTGGTGGGCCTTGAAGACGTCAAAGGAGGACAGTGACCGCTCAACGCGTGGGGAGACTGCTTTCGCGCATGCTACAGAAACGGAGGGACATTAGTCGGATTTCCAGATCAACTCGAACACTAACGAGCCGATCGCATGGTTTCACTATTTTCCCCAACCTCTCCGAGAGGAACGAATCGAAATTTTCGAGTTAGACGCTTTTACAAAACAAAAGAACGTTCACAGTTCAAGGAATCGCAGGTGAAAATTGTGAGTCAGATGAATTCGCAAGGTTTTCCAATTTTTAAAAGTCCTCCAAGTCCTCCTTTTTATTCGCTTACTCAAAGTAGCAGTGTAATCGATTCAGGTTTGATTATTTTGTAAACTATTATTTATCAACTTTCTAGGCGTAAAATATGTGTCTGATTTTTCTGACTGATTGCCCGAATCATCACCCGGATAATACACATTGCCCATATAATGTAGAGATTTTGATGAACATCGCTCTCTATCAACTGATTCTCGTTTAGACTGAATGAGACTTCTTATGGAATAGTGTGCAAAAATAGAATCCGCCAATTTACAGTTTCTGTTAATGCGGTATAATCAACAGTAATAATTAATGCGATTGTTGATGCGAATTCGATAGACTGAAACGACGAGCGCGGCCGAATGAGCAGGAAACCGCCGTGACGAAGCGGACAGAAGATGGGCATTCGTGAACCCGAAAGCCGAATTTCACGTACGATGTTCGCAAGTATGATGACATCTTTTGTAATAATAATAATTCAAAGCAAACGGTTTTTGAGCTGTTTTCTTTATTTTTCATAAAAAATTCATTCATTTTTGCGCAAAAAAGGTCAATTTTCTTCCATAGGACGAGGAGCTGAATCACAAACAACTTCACAAAAAAGAATATTGATTATTTTTAGGTATTTTTATGTATATAATTTTTATTGTTTGTTGAGGTGACAGAAAATTATTTTGTCTCCGTTTTTTCCATTGAAATTTTTCTACCAACTATTGTTCAATAACCGCAATCGGACTTATTCAGAATCGAAATTTCATATAGTTTAGTTGAAGTGTTCCGTCGAATTTTGCAACCCGAGATTTATTTTAGGCTGTACCGCATGATTCCGAATGAGTTAAAAATGAGAGGATCGTTCATATTCACTTTTCCAAATTTGGCCAAATCCTTTATATTTTGAAACTTCAAAACCTTAAAACTAATTTTTTTATCGGTAAAAATTATTTTTAAATACTGTACTTACTAGGAAAAATTCTTAACATTTTCGATATTGATTATTTTCGGTGGTAAATAATTCGCACGTCTTGCAAGACAGGCGGTACTGAATGTGATCCGAGCATTTTGTCCAATTGTTTGATGTGATATCATCCGGAGGTAACTCTGAATGGTCGAGGATGAGCATGGCCACTCCCAGGCCGAACTAAATAGGAGGGCACAGCTTCCGCTAGTTACTGTATCTCCTGTTCCTGTTCAACTTTGTCGACGGCGATGCTTACCCGTCACGTGTAGTATGTGGTCTGCACTGTAATATTTCAAATGAACAGGCATAGTAATTTATCTGTGATGTAATTGTTAGTGTTTGGTTATTTAGAGAGCACAAGCAGTGTTTGAGAACTTGTTTGTTATAGTGAATCATTTTGATCGAGTGCTAATTGCAAAGTGGGAAAATAATTGTGTCGCCACAATTAACACCTGGAATTCGGTTGTCTTGAAATCTCGGTAGTCTTAAAACTTCGGTCAAGATTGTGTAGACGTAGTCTTCACAGTAATAATATCGGGATTGAAGAAATAGTGCAATAAAAGGAGAGTAATATGTCATGAATAGAATCGCGCTAACTTAATTCAAACCGTAATATTAGGATTTTATTACCGTACCAATTCGAGTCCTCAAACGTTTTTATAAGACGGATACTTAATATTTGTCGGCATTCAAGATGACGAAGCGCGTTCAATGAAGATTCCCATATCCAGAGAAGATGATACTAATGTGGGCGAGAAGATCTCACGGCGGACGCCCACATTTACCTAAGGTCGACTTGAGCTGAAGAATATCTTAAATAACCATCAAGGCCTCGGATAAACCTTAGAACAGACTACCTCAACTTGAGTAATGTTACTAAATAATAGGAGAAGCTCATGGACCCACGCTCTGGTATTTTGAAATAAAACCTTTAAAACCAGAACTTCCATGATTGAGTCGATAGATTGGCATAGCCAATAGAGGAAATATTCAAAAGCCGTAACATTCGTACAATACAATAAATCGTCTTTGAAAAACTAGCCAGAAGACCTAAAAACCGACAAATTCACTAATTAGGTTAAGAAGAACACGGATTACAATGAAACTTACTATAAAACACAATACAATAAAAATTCGGTGAAATTGATAATTTTTACAGCAATGGAACTGGAAATATGACTTTTAGAACGATCACATTACTTTTATTTACTACGTAAACTTGGAAGTAACCATAATTTTAATTCGAGGTAGTCGTCTGGTTGACGAGTTGAGGCTATAAAATTTAAATATGATTTTGGCCAGAGCTTAAGACTTAAGCTGACTTAAACTCTTAAGCACTTAGTGCTTTTCGGATGCTCGGACTTTCTCAGATAGCAGGGCATGTTACGGAAACATTAGCCAGAATTGAGGACGAACAAATAGCAGGTTTACCGCATCTTTGATTAAAAACAATGAAAGCTTGACCGCGGCATAAGCTCCTGGGATCTGGGGAAAAACGAGAATATTTTTTGAATTCGCCCCGCCGTTTTTCCCTGAAGAGCAGAGCAGAGCGAGCTTCTTCTCGTTTTAATCCCCATATTGGTCGAGGAGAGGCTATTCATTATTCAGGATCATGCTCTGCTAGGGCTTAAACGAGAAGCCGCCGTTGTACTGTACTACATCTGGAAATACCTACAACACGGCAGTTGGTACATTTTACTTGCGTGGGATAGGCAGAACGCATGCATTATTTCCAATTTGGGAGCTCCCTGTTGATATAACTGGCTGTGAATTCTGATTGAAAAAATTCCAGGACTAGGTCGATTAGGAGATTAAAATATTCTCTCCTTTTTTCACACACGGGCCCGTATGAATAAAATGTTATCACCACGCACGGCGAAGGAACGAATTTCGCCAGGAGGAAATCATTACCACTCCGCAAAGCCTTGACTTTAAAATAAAGCTCTTAAATTTTTATAGTTTTTCTGTTTTTTTTTTTTTTTTTTTTTTTGTTTTTTTTTATGATATTTGTAGTCGGAGACGTGATCTTGAGTCCAGTTTCGCCCTGGTTTAGACCTTAAAACCGTCTAATATCTTCTGAAGAAACCACGCGTCGTTGGAATCGACCAAAAATAAAAAAATTAATTTACTTCGTGGAAGTTCAGTGCATCACCGGCACCCCTCTCTACAAAGTTTTGCCGTATTAATTTATCACGAAATCACCCCTCGCGCAATATTTCATCTAAAAAAAATTTTGTCGAATACGGTTCGTCGAATCTTCTGGCGAAAAGTGAGTGAACGGAAATTTTTTTCGTGGATTATACTGTTAAAATTTAGGGTAAAGGGTTAATTTCGTAGCCGATGTACAACGGTACCGGTGCTTATTTTTAAAGTCGTGAGTAATAGTTTATTCAACGGCGCTTTGCAGCAAAGTTGGGAATCGCTTTCGAAAAAACAAACAAAGATTAAACCGGGAGCAAATATAATTTCCCTCTCCTGGAAGTGTCTGGGGCGGATATTTATGAAAATCGAGTAACGCACGACGAAGAGCAGCTTTACTGGTTGGCATCGAATGAAAAAGGGATGCGAAAAAATCCCTTAGCAGCAAACAAGTTAAAAGACCCGGCGGTTTAGAGCGTAGCCACATAGTCAACGGAAAGGGATGAAATTTTCTCCCGGTCGGCCATTAAGTTTTCCCATTATGTTTTTATGGGTTTATAAATCGGGGTCAGTCTGAGGGCTCTGTTCGCGACAAAAATCCGCGCCGCGTTCCCGGTTAGGATGGCGTATCAATATTTCACCATAAAGGTGGAAGATTCGCTATCGACCCGAGCCGAGAAAAAGTGGTAATTGAAAGAGAATTTTTCACCTCCTCATTTCCGAAACAAAGTACGTCAAGGGGATAGCTGTTTCGAAAAGTGATGAACTCTCGAAAATCTTGAAAATCACGTATTACTAAGAAAATGTACGACGGTTTTCTCCTGCAGGAAATCTTAATTAGACCATTGATCGTGTTTATGGTCAAATATCGAAAATGCCGAAATTGTACTTTGTAGTAAATTAGAAATCATTATTTAGTCGAAGTAAGAGGCCTACATAGAAGTGATTTCCGGAAAGCTGGAAATATCTCGATACCTTTTAGGGGTGCTGAATACACGCGATCTGGGTGATACTCACCGCAAAACGTGTTCGAAACTTTAGAGACCCATCGAATTTCGACATTTTCGTATTCGTTTCCAGTAACAAAAATCGTCTATGAGTGACAAATTTTTTTCTTTGCGCATAACTACTTTCTAGTGAATTTCCCTTTTCTACGCCGACACAAACGGCTTTTCAATTCAAGAGAAGCCTCATTCGAGCGATCTTGCTTTTCTGAATGATGGAAACGTCAGACTTAGGGTTGTAGTAAGTTAAAACGGAGGCCAGGTGTGCCAAGAAACGCGGAGAGGGCGCTCAGATTTTGACGGACACCCGGAAATTAAATCGAAGCCATCGGGTGATTCAAGGGATACACCCGTATTCCCATATCGCTCCCGAAAACGGCTTTCTAGCTCCCGCCGTTACCGGGACGTTTTCACTTTACTCAATTTTCTCGGGGATTATTTCGCTGGGAAATGCTCGCAGGGAAGGTGGAAAACGGGGTAGGCGAGTTTCGAGTGAAAAATGGGTCAATCGTGATGGTTTGATTTCATATTTAACCAACTGGAGCTTTTTGATTGAGCAAGATTAAGGGCTTTTCCGTTTCAATCGGATTTTATTATGAAACGCGTTTTGAAACGACCAATTTACTTGGAGAGCGGGAAGGGAAATGAAATCGTATTTATGATAGGCATATCTGAACAGCAAGAATTGGCCAAATAGTTTAGAAAATTCTGCAGTTGTAAAATCTGTAGAATACGTGTACAGTAAAATGTAATCTTTAACGGTATGCTTATTTTTCAGATATCATCGCAGCTTCTAGAAGGTAATTAGTCTTCGTAGAAAATGAAGTGTAGCAAAGCGAAGTTATAAAGCAGCATAGTTTTGTAGCAACTTGACCCCTCAACAGACCTAGGAGACAGTAGTTCTTTCGAATACCCTTCCTATATTCGGGTAACGTGAAGTTCTATTGAATAACAAATAAGGTGAATCCATAGTCGTTTAATGTGTTGCCTTAGATGTTGAAAAATCTTCCCTCGGGTTTTGGCTGTATCCCAAACGGCCTGTCTCCCGTTGAACGGTTTATTTAAAGGGGGCGATTTAATTTGCTTTCAGAATGAGAAAAGGGTCAGAGAAGATTACGTTGGATATAGAGCAACAATAGAGAAGAGCCGCCATGAGGTAGAGGATGCTCTGCTGGCACTTAGGCTAATGTGCTCAATAAATTCTAAATCTGTGCAGGTTGCTGAGGATCATAATAACCGGAGATCTGGATCATATCGAAAGACTACTCGGCGATCTCGTTCTCGCTTGAGAGCCATCGAATGCGATGCATAATAATCAAATACGAATCAACATTATTGCCACGACCGCGCGATATTTATTCAAATTCCCGTCTCGGGAATACTGGTCTGGCCTATATTACAAAATCTAATTATAAATAGAAGGTTTGCCGCATAAGCGCCCACATTGCAAGATATTGATGCAATATAATATATAAATAGATGTCTATATTAATTATCACTGTTGGAAAACAACCATTTCTCCGTGTATGGAAAAATTTTATTGGTCCACAAATACTCGAGTGATATTCTCCGATTTCCTGAGATTTTATTATTACCTTATCTATAATTTTGACGGAATTTCAAGCATTTAGTTGACGAAATTTTCATCAGCTGCAATAAGACTTTTTTCTTTCTATAACCAGATTTCTCTCGTTCACAAACCGTTGTTCAAATCTTCGTTATCACCTAACGATGGGCAATTCGTTCCAGCCACTTTTTTGTGTACGTTCGTTGGTGGTTCGTTCACTCAATTTTACGATTCATGAAATAGTTTCAAATACTGCCAGCGATTGCACGACATGTAGCTTAAAATAATTCAAATCTTATCGCTTTTTCAGTCTGGCTTCCCCTCTGGTTTTTGGCTCTTTGATGTTGCGTAAAGGCATTGCAACGGAAATCTTCACAAAGCAAAGGGTAACTCCATAGAGTATGTAGTATGCATTGCGACCCTGCCTCAGTTTTCTTGCGCTCGATGGGCCCGGCGCTTTCACCGGCCTGCCCTCACCTTTTTATTCCGCCACACGTTCACAATATTACGGGAAAGGCTCGCGTTGAAAATTTCAAGTCCTCCGTTCTTGAGCCTCTGCTTCGCCCTCTTCAAAGGGATGAAACGCGATTAATATTCAGAGCTCGAAGCGTCTGGCCGAGGCGAGGACGAGATTAAAAATAACAAAATACGGGAGGGTGTAAAATCTAACCGCCCGTTTATTTTTTCCAGGGAAAATTATCGAAATATTTCCACGACGAGGTTTGAATAATCGTAACGAAATTGGATCGACGCCAAAATTAATAAAACGCTGGATTTAAATGGGATATATTGCACCCTATGGACTTATACGAACCTGAAGATGCATGAATGGAGGATAGCGCTCGGAACAATAAAGAAAATATAGAGGGAGAGTCGCCTCCTGATTTTCCATTCATCAAACTAATTGTGATAACTATGCCCAACAATAGTTTGATTGCTATAATACATTCCATTCCAATCATGAATGGGAGATTACGAAATATTTTTATTTTCATAAATAAACCCGTGGATCGATGTATGCATTTATTAACTTTTTAATAGCTCGTGACGATATCGAGAATTAGTTCAACAGCAAAGAATCTCCCGTTGAGTCTGGAATTGGATAACGATCTATTACTGAGATGTAATATTCAATAGGCTCGCTTGGAATTTTCTGGGAGAATGGCGCTCGTTAATTTTTATGTACTACGTGCCCGTAAAATTGCCGTAACGAATCTGCCCGGAGTCGAGAATATAACATTTCAAATTTATTTATTTATTGGCAATTGCACGGGATATTAAATCCCAATAATTTGCATGCAGAAAAGATTAGGCAACGGAAATTACAGCGTAGAAAAAAAAATGATAGAGATATCAACAAAACAATTATAATAAATTTAGCAGTCTCGATTTAAAGATAAATGACCGGTTAAAACGTTTCACTATTGGAAATCACGACGGATCGGTTCACATTCGGCCGAAAATACGACCGCGTACATCTCGAGTTCGGCGAACTGAAAAGCGCACGGATAAGTTCCGAAACGGGCGACTGATGTTGGCTCGTGTTTTTCCTGATTGCTCGCCCTATCCACCAGCTTCTACGGCTATCCCTTCTGCTGCCTTAACGTTGCGGCCGCTCGAAGCCAGAGGGTGAAGATTACGATCTCAACTCCGTTAGCTCCGTTGAAATGCCGAATTGGATGCAGCGGTACAGTACTGGCACCGTGTAGCGGTACGGGGCTAACAGAAGCCTGATTGCGATTGATCCGACTCAAGATGAGAACCGGCAAGCGAAACAAAAGCTTTTCAGAATCAGGCTGCGTGATTCGCAACGAAAACAATGCGATCGGTACGGCAAAACGTGCAACGACGAAAATATCAGGTGTGCCAATAGAAAAGATCTCGGCAAAATCAATGTTCGTCCTGTTATTTACGAGGCTACAACATAATAATACAGAGTTTTTAGCTTCATACTGTTTTCACGGTTCAAGTTGACTGGGAGAATTTTTTTTCTCCATTTTTGCCTAAATGGAAGTAACTTCTAGTCAGTAAATAATGGAAATATTTTTATCGTCCGAAAATTCGAGTTCGGAAAGGAGGTAAATTAGGAAGACAATTTCATAGTACTATACTCAGAAACACTTTTTGAGTCCATGTGTCGGTGGTTAAAGATGACAAATATGGTCATATTATCTCCATGAAAAAAATGATACTCTATGAAATTCTGTAAGGGTGTTCTCACATTGATTGTCCAACTAATTAAACGACGTTTACAAAAGTTAAAAATTTCTAGACCCACAATACATCGGTAAATAAGATGAAAATGCCTGAAAAAGGGAGGGTGACAAACGTGCGAAATTCCCTCCCTGTTCTACTTGAACAGTTGGAGCGCCTGCTCCTAGAGTGCACTGCTCACTTTCTGAACAAGTGTCTGCGTGTCCATTTGTTTGTCTGTCTGAATGTCGTCAGTCCTTGCGTCTGTTTGCGGTTTATGGTCAAAAAGTGACAAATTTTTTTTATTTCATGTACGGGACGAGCCCAATTAACAGGCAATAACATCGTCATAGGAAAAATCATTCAAATGCGATACAATAGTTTCATAAAATGTTCTCCAAGTGCAAATCGAGACGACGTGATTGAAATTTGATCACTAAACTCAGTTCTTCGGAGGGTTAAAATATTTTTCCATGGCGTTTATTGCGTTTTTTCAAAGCCATAAGAGTCAATATTTTCGATAAGTCAAAGTCGTCCAATGTTTTTTATGGCTAGCTGATGATGTTTGAATTTTATCTCTGGCTCACACAGCGTACTTCTATGTTGTGCGATTTTTCGTGGGTTTGTTCAAGAGGCTGCAAAAATCAATATAATGAAGTGCTTGGGGTTGTAAAATGTTTGCAGCAGTGAGTGAATGGAGCTATATTCAAACTTCAGGGCTAGTTAACATTTTTGGGTGTTGTTGCAATAAAAATTATTTATTATCACAGGATCATACTGCACTTCCGCATTATTAACCTAATTCTTTTTTATTCGATTTTTTGGGGGTCCTGGCTAGTATTTTAATAACAGTAGCAGAGTACTGATGTTGCAGCCATTTTATGATTACTTGGTTTTATAATTGGTTATACCTGTCATCGATTCAAACACGGAAGTAAGCTGTGTGATCTGTTAAATCTATGCACACCACTGGTTTAAAACTATGAATATAGCTGAAAAAATGAGTTAATGCGATTTCAAGTTTGAGGGCAGAGAGCAACTTCCCCTTCGATGGTAGTTAGAGGAATCTCATATTATTATGTTCTCTCCCAAGACACCAAAAGATACCATCAGCTGTTATCAGAATAATAATTGCCTTGAAGCTGATAAATTCTTGAGTGTTCACGATTATTTTTCCACCATTTGCATATTTATCCGAGCCGACGCCACTGCACAAACAAAATGCGTAGGAGCAAAAGCCGGCACGCGAATTGGCTGCATTGCGGTTGGTTTGTTTTACTCGCGTCGCTTCCGGTTTTGCGGTGACGAGTTCTCAGAATTCATCGAGTGCCTACTGTAGGAAGACCGTAGAAGTTAGTCTCTTGACGCAAATCAACGATTGCTTTACGAAAACCTCCAGCCGAATTCTGGGAATCCAAAACTCGACGGAAATCGTCACTGTTGTTCAGAGAGACCTCGCTTCCAAACATTATTCCCGTTTGGTTATACGATTGTATAATGTTAATGCTGAAATGTTAAGGAACGAAAACAGAAGCAAAAGGAATCAAATCTCAGCCTTTTGCCGAGCGTAGTCTTGTCGAAACAGAAAGTGCGAGAAAACCTCCCGTTCTCGGTTTTCCGAAAAGGGATTTTCCCTCCATAGAAATGCTAATTCGCGGACGGTAATATTTCTAAAAACAAGGCGGGAATTCAACACGCGTCAACCCCTAATTTCCAGCAGTGAAAGCAATTAAGGGAAGCCAGCGTTGGAGACATAGACCGAGGCACCGCTTGCGAGAAGAAAGCCCGGTCCTATCCCGCTCCTGGCTCTCAAAGCTGACTGCATAATTTCACTGCATAACTGAAAATTAAACACGTTCGTTGTCGCTAAAATCTGCTAAATAAATGACGCCCGAATAAAACTGGAGTCTGTCGCCGCACCGAGCGACATTCGCTTAAGCGCAAACTTTACTTGTGTCGCTGGCGAAAATGATGGAAATTTATCGCTTTACAGGTGAACCATCGCTAAACTCAAAATTACGATTAGGCATAGTTTGCGTACCGAACGACCTCCTTCTCTATAATATTCGCTCGAAATAGCGCTGAATTAATTCGATTTGGCATTGTGCGTTTTGCGTTGGAATGGATAAGAAGCTACTTGTTTGTTTTGTTGCATGAAAGATCTCAACGCGTTAAGTTGAACAAATCTTGGGGACCGACATGGAAAATGGCGATTCAATTTGTGGTGTAAAATGTATCTGCGTATATTGACTCTTCAAAGAGAGAGAGAGAGAGAGTGAGAGAAATGTATTTCAAAAAAATTACAAATTAACAACAAAAAAAATTTACAAAAACAATCAAATCTCAAAAACCACTTGTTTTATTCATTCATTCATTTGTGGATTTATTTGAGGATTTTTATAATTTTCGAAAATAAACTCTTTTTAATTTTTATAGCGAGGCTACTTCTAAAAATGCACAAGTAAATCGCACACCTCATCTATGGCGCATCTGTTGGCAGATCGAGTTACTCAAATCTTCAGCTTTTCATAGAACGACAGCTGCGACTGACATTTTTCCGAGCAATTCATCAACGTTTTCTCTCTTACATTTTATATGTATAACTGGATTTTCTGCGAGGTTGAGCTGAAGTTCGTGTTCGGATTAAATCCGGCTCATTTGAAATAACCGCACAGCATAAGTTAATCGGTGCTCGAGGATCAAGCGCGTCGAGAGGCAAAACCGACCGAGCGTATCGTGAAATATCGTCGGTTTATTTTTCGAATGAAATTATCAACGATCGTTATGATGACGGGATCAAGCGATCTGTCCGTTTTTCTTAGCGATGAAATAGTTCTTATCTATTAATACGAACCGCTAAACTTATTTATACTCGTGCAATCACCTATTAAAAAAAAAAAAAAAAAAAAAAAAAAAAAAAAAAAAAAAAAAGATTGTTTGGGGGTTTATTAGTTTTTTGCTTCAATAATGATGTGAGAACATTATTCCGAACATTTGAAAGTTAAATACAAAAGCTTAGATAACTGGAGAACCAATAGGGCTATCGACCCCGCGATTTTCTCATTCGATTCAGCGTCCAAAATCTATAGAAATTGATACCAAATACACCTTTGTCCGAAAAACATTCGAAAATACGGGTTTTCTCCCCTCAAAATCCCCCAAAAATACCTTTGAAATTGAGCTAGCAATGCGGTTCATCAATGTGGCCGTTGTGAGACCGAGATTGATTTTAGGTGAAAATTTCAAGAATTTGGCTATTATAGTTTGTGGGAAAAGTGTTGACGACGAATGGTGGACGGATAGAATTTTTTTTTTTTTTTTTTTAAATTTTATATTCGGATTTTACGTTCCTTGAAACGTAAAACATCAAATTTTGAGGGGGATTAGAAATTTTTTTTCTCGGGCGATTACAATGTTTTATTATTAATAATAAACCAAAATAATTTATGGCCCTTTCTGGTTTATTCTTTCACTAAGAGCTGAGCGCCCCTGTATCTTGCCGAGTAGATAACTCGAACAAAAATTCGTCAATTCAGATGTTTGAATATACCAAAAGATAGGTAATTCAACTGTCCACATTTTCCCAATGTAATGTACCTATCAATTTCTCAACCCTTTTTGCGTTATTCAACAATATTAGCAAACTATACACAAAAACATGACACTTTTCAACTTTAAACGTTCTTTTCATCTATTTAGTGCGAAAGAAACAAAGATTGAACCATATATTATTGATATACACATTATTAACTGTCATTATGCTGAATTTGAGCAAAATCGATTGCAAAAAATTTTTCGCGAAAAATCCAAGGGGTACCCCTGCGATTTTTTAGATCCGATCATTCAACGAATTTTTACTCGTCTTTCAGTACAGATAAAAATCTGAAATTTTCAGGAAAGTTGTATCTTACAGAGATGTATTTTTGTGATTTTTTTTATCCTTCGGAAAAATCTGCAAGTGGCCCAAAAAAATCAGTTTTTTAAAGCTCGAAAATTGGACTTTAACAGTGATTTTTGGGGTCAAAATTGATGTGAATCAATTCTTTTATTTTGCAGGAGTCTTCATTTGAACGCCTTACACACGTACATAGCAAAAAATTTGGTGAAAAAAATTTAAACAGAGCCAGAGAAATTATTTTCCGTAAATCAAGTTTGTCGCCGGCCGAGTTGGGCGCATCGGTAAGGGTGAAAAAGTAAATTTTCGTTCTCGAGTGAATTTGAAAGCTATTCTTATAGGAAATTTAACGCTAAATCCGAATTTGACGTCAAAACGGCGGAAATTTGACACAGTGATCCGTTTTTCATATTATTAGCGTTACACTACTTGTATTTTTTCAACTTAGAAAATTCGTTGTTGAAATTGATGATTCCTACAGACGTAGAATTCGAATTTAAAGTGAAAACAATCAAATTCAAACGATTTATGATATTTTTTGATTTTTTTTTCAATTTTCATACTTTCGGAGTTTCAACTTTGCAATTTTTTTCGTCACGTTCGCAAATTTTGAAAAAATAGTTGCTGTGAAAGCAAATGGAGGGAATTTAATTCAGAATCAATTAAAAATAAAAAAGGACAGCGATAATTTTTGGTTTTCGAGGTATAATTCGCTTTTGTGTAAAAAACGTGTTTTGTGTTTTTTTTTTTCTCGTGAATAGCTCCGCGAGGACGTAACATAAAAATATAATTAAATATACCAAAAAATTGTAGGATTTTGATAGCTCTCTCTCGCCTCTGAGTAATATACCTAGGTATGTAAAAGTAATCGGTTCAAAAATTATTTGTAACAAACATGCCAAAAAACGCGCAAAAACGGTGTCATAAATCTTTATACAATATAATACTTAGTATATGTAAAGGCGAATAGTTTGACCGCTACGAAGTTCCCAAGCGGAAATTCCGAGATGGCGATTTTTCGACCAAAACACGTTTTTTCCTTCATTTCGAATTCTTTCAAAAAAGTGGGGCCAAAAATCAAATTCTAGAGGTTTTTCAGCCAGTGTCCTTAAATTTTAAGTATGCCCTATTTTTTCATCCAAATACTTTAAAGCCATCTCCTCAATCGATCGTTCAAGCCCCTTAACGGTAGCCAGGGCAGCCCTTGTTTTTAATTGTGATCCTTCAAATATGCCAGTTTCATATTTAAACTAATTTCGAGCAACAAATAGTATCAAAACAAATTTTCCAGGTTTACCCAAAACGTAAAAATCATTCGAAACGAAAACTTTCCATTTTATTGATCACCATATTTTTTCACGGTCTTCATGGATAATCCAGTTCTGTTTCCTATTAATTTTATACATAGTATCTGGAAGTAAAAGGATTTGACGTTGAGAGCTGAGCGGAAACCGTGCTTTATAAATAACCAGGTAAGGGGATGATATTTGTGGCGATACGGGTCCCCGCTCGAACGAGAGAGAAGACTACCGGGTACAAGGCGGGCTATCATCGTGGGACTGGGACCACGGGCTCTGGAAATCACTTTTTACGACCATCGAGACCCAGGACGAGGCGCTTCGTGCTCCTTCCTATCTACTCGACTAGTATCTCGTAGAACCTTCGTAGACCTACTGTAAACAAGTAGGCAACGTTAGTTCGACGGTGAGAGGGTCTTGTTCCGTCCAATATCTTCCCAACGATGTGATTTGACGGGTTCTGAATCGACCAGTATCAGTAATGGCGGGTTTTGCGATACTATAGAGCCATATTACCGATTCGATGCCGTTTCGGAAAGCTGGCGTGATGACGCCTCGATATAATCCCGTCGTCCAACTCGCATATAAAAAGTGATAGTTCTGAGAGCATCATGATTATAACGTTGAATAATTGCGGTATAAAGTAAAACGCAGAAAATAATCATTCAGCCAGTTTCGGACGATGGCTGATTTTTCGCGAAAAATGCAAGATTACGGCTATTAGAGTTTTCTCACAAAATTGTTCACGGCTTACGGCGGGCAGATGGAATTTTTTAATTATATATTCGGATTCTAAACGCCTTGAAGCGTAAAACAACGAATTTTGAGAGGGGTTTAGAAAAAATTATTTTCTTGGGTGATTGCAATGTTTTATTATTGAAAAATGAGCCAAAAAAGCTGACACACTTGTGGACGTTTTATCATCACCACTAGATAACTTAATCATAATCTTCTAATTTTATACATTTTATTGTTTTCCTGAATCCCTATGTGATTTAAGGATTCAATTCGGATTTTCAGTTCTCTTAATATTGCCTGTTGTTACATGTCCTTTAGTCAATAGAAAAAATAATCTATAAAACGACGAAAAAAGTCGTTTATAATCGAAAACTGTTGGATAATATCTAGCAAAATCTCCTTTATCAAATTCGCTCGCCAACCGAAGGAGAAAAATAATAAATGAGAGACCATTTGTGAACTAATTATACGCCATATCCAATCGTCATTAGTAGAAGCTTTTCTCTTCGCATTTTTTCGTTTTGCCATGCGGCAAAAAATATCGCTCGGCAATTTAAGCGTTTGAACAACCCCTCGCGTGTTATGTGTCGTGTTACGCGCCGTACTAACGAGAAAGTGATATAGTACGTATGTGCAGCGCGGACAAATTGGCTGGGAGATGCGCCACAACTCACGGCAGGAGGCGTATAAATATTCCGCCCGCTACGTCACCGCTAACAGCCCTTTTTCCACTGTCGCTAATTCTCTTATGACATTAGTTTGGTTTCTCGCCTCTTTGAATCAGCTCAGCTGCATTTGCAGCGGAAAACTCGCAGTCCCGAATTCCCCGGCTTATCTGAACGAAGTTTTGAACTTAATTGAACGTTCGTCAGAAATCGGTGGGCTCAGTTTGCTAGAAGAATTCGAAGACTAAAATTACGAATAGTGACGATGGTGAAGGGTAGCTATGTTTCAGCTATGGTTTCGGGGTTTTCAGACGAATACAATACTTCCGCTCAATGACAGAGATGTAAACCATTTGAAATTTACCTACTTAAGTTGATCGAAAGGGCCTAAAAAGCATCCACATTTCCATAGTTCGGTCATTTGTCAAATAGAGTTGAGAGAGAGAGAGAGAGAGAGATATTTATTCAGAAGAACAACAATAATATTTCATACAAAAAAAATCGTTAGGAAAGGAGAAAATAGTTGAAATATATATAGAAAATGACAGTATTTACTTTAGTGAATAATATCACCCGTCGTTAGGCAGAGCCTGTATTGACGGGTGAGAGTCGTAAGTGACCCTACGTAACGATACCTTATTGCATATCTTGCGGATAGTCGAGTGATACAATAGAAAAAAAAAAAAAAATTGATAAGACAAATTGCGAGACACAATAAATTAAGAATGGAGGTTACAGGACGAATTTAATAGAATAATAAGTAATAAAAAGTAAATTAAATCATAATTAACACATACTAGAGCATATAATTGCTTTTCAAAATAGTTTCGGCATATTCGGAACCGGAATGAATTAGCCATGTGAAAATTAATCTCTTATATCTAGAGCGAGTATAAGAGCTAGGGTTTCTGAGTGCAGGTGGAAGAGAATTATGAATTATATAGATCAAATATCGTGGGCTCCTGGACGTGAGGGTTAGGTTTAAGTATTTTCGAATTTACAACATTATGAAGAGACTGAAAACGGGTAGCATGTTGGTGAAGTGCTTGGGTTGAGACAAGAGTGTTAGATATCTCTACCTATTTCTTTTATCACGTGCATGTATGTGCTTGTTTTGTTGCACGATGATCAATACGTGCGATGAATGCGGATAAGCTTCGCTTCACATTAGTGGACTTTTTTGCTTTTTCCAACAACAGACCGCTACAGTTGCTGGTGAAGCTTGTGTCGAGGTTTTCAAAGGAGGAAGGCGGCTACGAGCAGTTTGAACCTTGCGGTACTCACGGGAGGGCCCTAAACCCGATTCCTTTTCAGAGTACAGCACTAGGCGGGTTCTCAGTCTATTCACTTGGGCCTTCTGACTGATATTCTCGCCGGGTTTGGCGATGTAACAGTCAACCGACGTCCCCTTCTCTCCTATCAAGTACGAAATGCCTATCCTGCTTCTTCTGCCAATGGAATATCGATCGCGTCGAGGAGCAAAAGGTGTCACTTACATTTTCTATAATGATTATACAGAAACAGCTGTGAGTAACGATCAATAAATTGAAAAAAAGCAGAAATTAGAGTTAGCACGAATTAGGTTGCAATAGGTCAGTTTTACAAATTTTTAAAGCCTCAACCGTCAAATATATTGATTTTAGCGGCTTGCAAATATTGAAATAGTAAAGAGACCGCATAAATCGGAAGTACGGTGTGTGATCACAACGATATAAGACAAGTTTTGTGAATTGGGATCAACTTTATTGCAAAGAAGACCGAAAATTCGAACACGCTCAAGTGAAAGAACAGAAAAAATGTACCATTGGAACATTTTTTGGAAATTTCATTGAGTTTCATTAATTTTTCCGAGACTTACGATGACTTATGTCACTTTTTGACTACAGACACACGAACGGACGGATAAATACTTAATACAGAGAGTGTTTGGAAACCGTTACAACTTCCAATGAAGTATTCAATCCACATGTCAACCGAGCAATGGACAAACTCTTTATCATACAATGCAATGTAAATATTGCCATTTCCGTCTGTTTATTCTCTACTTCATCCGAGGGCAGACGATTTCAGTTCTATCGAATTCAAATCGTCCAAACAATGGCTCGCTTCATTCTTCCTAGAGGGCGTCAGTTTTGGATACGATCCAAAAATTCTCACTCCTTCGGTCTCTTATGGAAGGTGTCCAGAAAGCTGGGAGATAAACGCGCAAATAGCACCCAATTGAACTATCCCTTCCTCATCCTTGGGTCGATTTATGTACCGTTATACAACCTGGGGACGGATTTTCGAATGAATACACCGGAGCTGGCTTGAGTTCACTTGTGAAATTTACGACCACCTTAACCCCCACCATTCATCAAACCGTGCTCTTTAAATGTGAATTTTATTATGTTATTCGTTCTCATAACTGCCAAACAAACGGCAATTAACGTAAATCCGTTGCGACTGGGCTCAATAACTTTCAGCCGAGTTACAATAGCATTAACTGTTCGATAGGATCCCAAAGTCAGCAGCGACGGTGATTTTGAGTTTATTCAAATTTCTCTTTCCAAGATGGTCGAACTCACGCGCTCGGAATGGATTCGAAAGAAAGGGCAAACGGTCGTCTGAATTGCTCACTAAATAATTCACAGGCACCTGTTGTCTAAAAGTACTACGGCCAACGAAAGCTGGTCATTCTTCAAACTCCCTTTATTTCCATTGTTCCGTCTGAAGATGCCGTTCAGTGGATTTAATATCAATTGTGAGGTTATTTTTAAATTGTTTGCCTCGGTTGGATTTCGGTTTTCATTTTTGTTTATTATTTAATAATAAACCATTGTAATTGCACGAAAAAACTACCTCCCCTTTCAAGATTTGATGTTTTACGTTTCATGGTATATGTATAGTCCGAATATTCAATTTAAAAAATCCTGTCCGTCCACTATACGCTCAAAGCTTATCTGAGCAAACTTTAAGACGATGTTCACCCAAAACCGTTCTTGGTTTTACAATGGCTCAATTTTTTAGCCAAATAACTACTTCAATTTTAAGGGTATTTTATAAAGGGTATCATTAGTATTTCCCAGGGTTTTTGAAAGATAGGGGAGTTGAATAGTAATTAGATAGGTTTGTTACCGGTGAATCGAATGAGACCAAAACGATGTCGATAGCTTCAATCGTTCTCGCATTATCGCAGCTTTTGTGTGGAATTAGGGAGATTTTCAGAAATTTGACATGAGGGTATGATTTGGACATTTTTGGTATAATTCGTGGCGCTATCGACACCGTTATGGTCTCATTCGATAAATAAAAAACTTCGATGATAAAAAAAATTAATAATTAACAAGTTGGTTCACTGGGCGGCCGCACTAGGCGCTGCCAAGCAGTCGTCCGTCGTCCATGCCCTTATGCCTCCGTGCCCATGAGGTGTAGCTGGATTTGACCTGTTGGTAAATATTGTTTGGGATCGAAAGGCGGTCTAATTCAAATTAATGTTGTTGTTTCTTAATAATAGTCGTTTATAAATGTACAATTGGACAAGTTCTTCCACCCGGTCTCCTGCCGAATTGCGTTGGGTGGACATTGTTTTTAGTATGGTGGCAGCAGTGGGTGACTGATGGGTCAGACAAGATCAGTTTTTAACTGCGTCATCCATTATCATAATAGAATAGAATACCATTTATTTCCGTTTAGAGAATAACAACAAGTAAAAAAATATAAAGAGCAGTCAGTGCAGTTATTCTTTATGATTGATTGGGTGTAATATTTCTGGCCCAGCGTTCGATAGTATATATAGTTCTTGTACCTGTGAATTCTTTGAATTCCGTACATTTTTGATCTAGGTTTGAGACTGTCTATAGCTATAGAAATAGTTTTACATTCGCTGGAATGCTCGTCAAACACTCTCTTAAGCGAATTCGGCGAATAATTTAACGTTTATTCAGTATATAGCCAAGAAAACTAAAAATAATTAAAATTACGGTCGTTGCTTAAGATTTTTCAATCATAATCACCAATCTGTTGTTAGGTGGACTCGATCACATGTTCCAGTTCGTATTATAACAAGTGGAAGGTCTTAAATCACTTTTGAATCCAATTGTAGTGAATGAATTGAGTAATGAACCACTGTACAATCATTTGCAGCGTTATTTTGAAGAATCTTGAACATGACAAAATTTTATTACTTTTACAATTAGACCCAATTCATTAAGAACCACTGCTGGAAATGACTTTTTTGGTAATTTTTTTCATATTTTTTTCCTTTAGACTCCTGAGAAATTCACGTCGTCAAAAAATAGCTATAAATACAAAAGCCCGACAAGTTTAGTGATTTCGTCAACCGGTTAACAAAGGTCACTTGAATATCAGACACGGCCTGTTTATCTGTCTTGCTGAAGGCTTTCCAAGGTATCCTCACAAAACGTGGGCGCTCTTTGAACGTTTCGGAAAAAGACGCGCGTTTGAGTTTTTCAAGTGGGCAAGACGCTTTTGACGTGGGTTGCCGGATGAGTCACAAACAACGTAGCCACATCGATGTTAAATGCCAGACTCGAGGCTATTTTTCGAAAACCTGGTGCTGGAAAAAAGGCGGCGGTCAGCGAGCATTTCGTCCAATTCCAGTTTACCATTGCAAAAGGAATCGTTGTTATTACTAACTTAGTATGAATACGTAAACAACCACCTGAGCTCCCAGCTAGATATCCTCCCATCATGTACAAATTGTTCCTTTCACGATTGAAATGCTAATCAGAATAAGATATACAAATGTCATTCCGCATATTGAATTACTAAGCGATCCCCCTGCCTTTCGTTCAGCTCTGCTCCCATTTTCTCCTGCAATTCAATCGAACAAGGGTGAAATCTACAGACTTATTACAAATAGAGTTCGTTTGCATAAGCTGTAAAACCAGCTCGAAAAAGAAAAACTGTTGTGGAACACAGGGTATGAACAGTTAGCAATAAAAACAAGCGGAGGTTTCGATTTCAATTTTATGAATTCCCTACGAGTTATTCTAATGATCAATTTCCAGTTTGCAATAGTAACCTTATAAATTGTTAGGATTTTCAACTGTAAAAAGAAAAAAATGACCCGGGCAGTACTTAAGTTGCAAGTTGATTTAAGAGAGGCGCCCATAATTTTCAGATATGAAAATGAAGCCAGAGGTGTATAAATCACCCAGTACTTCCAAGATTGAGTCCGCAGACAGATGAAGCCAATAATAAAATCGAGAAACTCACTCAAAGGCCCAACGTACGTACGTATACAATATTCTCACTGAGAAACTAGCCAGGAGCCCCAAAACCGAAAATTTCACGAATTAGTTTAATAATGCAGAATTACGGTGTGTGAGCCTCACGATACAAGGGCTCGGTGAAATTGATCATTTTGACAGGAATGGGACCCAAAAAGAAAAACAAAACACGTGAAAGTTCGTTCGTTAGTGTGAGACACTAACGATAAAAATAGAGCATCATTCACTCACAATAAACATTACAACACCAATTAGGTATAAGCGCTTGTGAAATAGCGAAAAAAGCTCATACCGTACAAGTACCGTGTGTGAGCCGATAGATTAAAAAAACGCTTGCATACGAGTCTGCAACGCATTGGGACATTTTCATGTCTTTCCCCTCCTCAGCTACCAAATTAGGTAGTTACCTAATTATAAAGTCGCAATCTTAGTTGTAGTGTTCATCATAAAAGAATTGGTAATTAGACTTGATGACCATGATCAGTTAGTCCTTGCGTTGGTGCTCGACGACAAAAAAGTGGAATTTACTCAATTTAAATGCCACGGCAAAGACATGAAAATGTCAAAACGGCAAATCAAACGGAGTCAAAAAGTCTAGTTTAGTTGCAACTGATTGTACGGTGGTTTATTATTCCTTTACTTCAATAATGATTTAAGAAGACTATCCATTTGCGATAGAACATAATTATGTGAACGTTCCCACCGAAAATTAGATTGGTAACTATAGAAGAAAACTTTGTAGCAACTATTGTTTATGGACTGTTTTGTAACATTATTTCGTAACGCTCATGTAACAAAATACTACTATTTCGTCACGTAACGATTTTTAGGCTGTTTGCCATAGCAAAGACATAAAAATGTCAAAACCTATCTTGGCCTGACAATGGCTCTGTAGTGGCAACTACAGTGGCTACTACAATTCCCGACAGCTGGAGTACTGAGTTAGGCGCCACGGTTACGCTAGAACCAGGGGACGCGTTATAAAAATTTCAGTTCAGTACTGTAAATTCGCTCGAGTCATATTTTGGTTTATTATCAATAATAAACCATTGTAATCGCCCAAGAAAAAAACGCTGCCAATTGTACAGTGATTATTATTCAATTTCTTGTTTGCGCATTGAATTAGTGGCATTTTGTATCAAGCCCACCCTAGACAATAGTCACAAAAGCAGTCACGAGTCATGAGACTCACTAATCGATGTGACCCGAGAGCAGTATCGGACATGTCCGATCATTTCTCCGAGTGTCCCCAGTCACGAGTGGACATGCGTATTCCTGCTCTCGTCTGTCCGTGCATGAAAATGTTTAATGCTCTCGGAGACTTTCATTCGAGTAGTAATTTCATTCGAGCGTCTTCCGTCTTCTGTTGCGTTTCGGTTGTGAAAGTGCTTTTTTTGTTCGCGTTGTGAATAGTTTTGAAAACGAGTGGATTCCTCTCTACGATGGAGAAGAATTTCTTTGGAATGTAATACATAAATTTTACGGGAATCGCGAAAAAAATGAACGTGTTTGTCGAAATCGGGAAAAAATTCGATTGCGGCGCAAGATTCATCACTTACGGAACCAGGTGTGTACCGAGCTACATATTTTTCAGAATTTCATTAGGTAACAAACATAAATTGAGCTTAGATAATAATACATTCCTATTTATTTATGTCTTGCTTTATTTTGATTTATTATTCAATAATAAACCATTGTAATCGCCCAAGAAGAAACGCTGAAAATGATTGTACAGTGGTTTATTATTCCTTCGCTTCAATAATGATTTAGGAAGACTATCCATTTGTGATAGTAATTATTTCGAACATTTCTGAACATCCCACCGAAAAACAGATGGTAACATAGGGGAAAACTCCGTAGCAACTATTGTAATTTTAATCGATTTTTTTTTTCTTAATTTCCTTATTAAAAGCTAAACTTATTGCCTAACGATACAGCTGGAGAAAGTGTTTGACGACCATTCCAATGAGTATAGAACGATTTTTATAGCTCCAAGAACTCTCGAGTTATACCCTCATGTCAAATTTCTAAAAATCTCCCAAATTTGGCACAAAAGCTGCGATAACTCGAGAACCAATAAAGCTATCGACCCGGCGATGGTCTCATTCGATTCAGCGTCCAAAAATCTATATAATTTGATACCACGTACACATTTTTCTGAAAAACCTTGGAAAATATGAATTTTCTCCCCCTCAAAACCCCCCAAAAATACCCTTAAAATTGAGCTAGCAAGTTGGTTCAAGAATTGGGCCGTCGTAGGACCGAGATTGATTTTTGGTGAAAATTTCGAATTTTTAGCTCTTACAGTTTGGCCGGAAAACTGCTAACGGCGTACGGCGTACGGCGTACGGCGTACGGCGGACGGACAGAATTTTTTTTATTGGATATTCGGATTCTACATGCCTTGAAACGTAAAACATCAAATTTTGAGGGGGGGTTAGAAATTTTTTTTTCTTGGGCGATTACAATGGTTTATTATTGAATAATAAACCAACAGATGGTAACTATAGGGGAAAACTCCGTAGCAACTATTGTAATTTTAATCGATTTTATTTTTCTTAATTTCCTAATTAAAAGCTAAATTTTTTGCCTTACCCTACAGCTGGAGAGAGTGTTTGACGACCATTCCAATGAGTATAGAACGATTTTTATAGCTCCAATAACTCTCGAGTTATACCCTCAAGACAAATTTCTGAAAATCTCCCAAATTTGACACAAAAGCTGCGATAACTCGAGAACCAATAAAGCTATCGACCCCGCGATGGTCTCATTCGATTCAGCGTCCAAAAATCTTTAGAATTTGATACCAAATACACATTTTTCTGAAAACCCCTGGAAAATATTATATTAAAACTCTACTCGGAACAATGTCACGTTACGTAACATAACACAATTTTGGTTGTGTGCCATAGCCAAGACATGAAAATGACGAAAAAAATAAAAAATCGACCGTTATCTGCACGCTACAACGAAAATTTCAGGACCTCAATCGTTCGAACATATTGACTCCTAAGGCGAGTAAAAATCAACATGGAAAAAACTTCTAACGCGTATACCTCGGAAGTACTTAAAAAGTTATTTAAAATCCGCAAACTGTAATTTTTCACATCGCCACACACACTGAACACTCGAACACTGAACATTGAACATTCGCTAATTGAACATTGAATATTTTCATTGAGTCGCATTAATTTCTCAGTTGTGACGAACTATATCACTTTTTGACTACAGATACTCGATCAGACCGACACACAGACACTTGTTCAGAAAGTTTTTTCCTTGTTGCCGCTTTTTTTATGTCCAGGGGTTGTGAGGGGGAGAAAAACAACGTGACTCATTCTCCACGTCGCCCTGAAGATGCCCGAAAGGGTGAAAGTGCTCGGCTAGCCAATAAAGAATCTGAGAATTAGTCACATGGTTTTCCCCCCTCACAACCCCTGGATATAAAAATTCCTTCCGAATTCACTTCTGTTCCTAATTCGAGTTTTCGGACGATCACGATATTTCCATTTACTACGGATGTAAAATTCCTTGAATACACAATTGACTGGACAAACTTGATAAATATCAAACAATTACGACCTTAGTTCGTAGACCCTATTTGATCGGCTGGAAACGTCTTTTTTTAAGCCTTACAGCTGCAACGATGCGTGATAATTTTTCGGATAGGACAGCCCGAATTACGACATTCTGTAAATTTAATTGGTGAGATGACATTTTCGCCACGTTTCGCATCCGACAACTCCGTACAATGCTGTAGTTTGCTTCGGGAAATTCAATTTTAATCGGATTAAAATAAAGCAAATGACGTCGCCGCGTTTATCAACTCAGGTTTGAAACCCAAGTTCTGTCGGAGGTCTTTAATGAAAACGGCGACGGAGAGCTGAGCCCCTCTGAGGGGCACCTGTGGCTCCTTTTCCCGCGGCCCCTTTTAATTTAAACTTCGCCTACGGGTTCGGAGCAGGGTGATGTAGGGACAAGGGTGTTGTAGGGGTTTTCAACCTCTGAAACGTGAGGAGCTGTGTCGTGCTGTTGTCCGAGGTGCTTTCCTCACAATCCCATCACATTTCTGTCTCTGATGGCTTTCATTTTCCACTTTCCCGTCATCCGCCCTCTCTTTTCCTCTATTATACGACGTACCATTTTTCCATAAGCACTTCTGCGCGGAAAAACCCGTCCCTCTCGCCCCCTGAAGAAACTCGCCGCTCAAAAGTGGGAAATAAGAATGAAAAAATCCCTTTTCCCGGGGATTTTTAGGAACCCGAATTGACAACTTTTGTAATAACTGCGATACGCGACTTTTTTTCATTCCCGTTGAGACTCGGAGTTTCCAAAGTTGATTTATCCGCTTTGTCCTAGCCGGCAGGAAAAAGTTTGCCGCTGAAGTTACTCTGAAAACATTGCTATTGATAAAACTTTGCAAGTGCTATAATAATTCCATCAGTTTAGCGTGAACGGGTTGACTTAATAGTGGCACACAGATGAAAAGCTATTAGAGGATTATTTTCTATTCAACGGAAATAATATTTTTCTTCTCCAGGTGGTCGCATTACTTCTTCCTGTAGGTTGAGGGGGAGAAAAACGAGGCGACCTCTTCTCCATTTTTTATTCAGCCGAGTACTTTCGCCCGTTCGGGCTTCTTCAGGGCATTATAGGACCAAGGGTACCTATGGCCCTCAACCTACTGGAGGAAATAATATTGATGACCATTGATATCCCTGTTCAATAATAATTGATTTTTCCACTACCTATTCGGCTTTATACGTGAATATATTATTAATCTCTGTTTTCCGACGGATTTCAACCGCATGATTCTGGCATTGAAGCAGTTTCAGCATACATATTTTCATACTACGCGTCAGTCGATGAAGTTTGTGCACTTTGCGAATTCCTACTTCTTGCATATAGGAATTGGGAAAATGAATGATTTTCCAAGTAATGATTTTCTCAAGCCTATTCGCAATTTCACTGAATAAGAGAATCCGAACAAAATGTCAGAAATTCGCCAAACGTTTGTGCATTATAATGAAGTTATTCGGTCCTCAAAACCTCGTTATTTCTTGAAAATGTAACGCTGAATTCAAATCTTTTAACGAAAATTCCATGACTAACTTAGTTTTTTTCTACAACCATAAACATTCCAAAAACGTGATTTCAAAATCGCAAATTTTTTAGAAATACCGCCTAAAAAGTATCTACTTTTAGTCCATTCAATACCAAACTTCGATTACGTAAACTAGATTTAAAGTTGAACAATTCAAGTCTACTAACTATGAAAAAACAGTTTTCGTTTAGAAGTTATGAGGTCTCAAACATAGGTCCATAAAAACTTCGATTGCTCCCTTATTATGCCACCTAAAATTGACTTTTTACCATTGTTGGAAAGCTCTTGCTAAGTACTTCCAAGTGGAATAGTGTTCATATTTTTTTTTCTCGACGTGGTTGGGAACGTTGCTCGAGAAACCTCAAAAAAGTGAAAATCGGCATCACGTTTGTTGTTACACTTTCTTCTCTGCACGCCATATCAGATTGATGAACGAAAATTGGAGCTAGGCTCTCTTAGGCAGATAAATTATGAACAAATTGACATAAAAAACAAAATAATCGAGCATTTTTTCCTAGAAGTTATGGGCTTGCAAAGTCAAAACTTCCTCTTTTCGCGAAAATCACGTTTTCCGGCATTTCTCCGCGTCTGGGGACGTAACTACTTGATGGACTCAATAGAAAAAATTATGGGAAAATTATGGATAGTAACCCTTTCAAAGAAAAAAAAGTAACCCGATCGGACGTACAGGAGCTGAACGCCAGCGGACAACACATACCGAAAAAAAACCCGGCAGTCAACCATAGTAACCTCCTCCTTTTGAAGTCGGTTAATAATGACTGGGAAAATCGGAGGGCTTTGGTACTCTTTCGAACTCGCAGTTTTCAGAGAAATTTTCTCATTCATTTCGACACTCAATGTCCAGTTTATGATGGAAGTGACCTTCTTAAGCTATCCGCGACTCGAATCCGCCGAATCTTTGGTTTGGTTAGGACCAACGACTTTCGAAGCAAGGTCTTAGCGTGCGTCATCATCAGGTCGATAAAATCGGTGCCAGAAAGAATCGGCTTCCTCTTACCTACCCTATACCTACCCCCATCACCCGCAAAACCTCATCGCGTTCAGGCTGAAGCCGAACCGTCCGACCGAAACCGAGACAATAAATTTCTCAAGAGTAGACGGACGGAACACGGCGTTCCAATGTTGGGAGCACCAGGCCCGAAAGATAGAGTGTTGGCAGGTCCCTGCTTAACAGCTGTGTAATAGCAATAGCGTGTTAGCCAACTTATATTGCTCTGGTGATACGGAAGGCAAAAGTGGAGGCAATTAGTAACTTCTTCCACTCATTGTCTTAATAAATTGACGAAGTCTGAGACACGACAGGGGTGTGCGTTGTCGTTTTTTACCGACGGTTAACGGTTCGTGTCCGTCCGTATAAACGTTCGTTTTATCAAAATTCTGACGCACCAGGAACGTAGCTGTGGAATATTCAAATCGTGATAAATATGTGAGTTCGAGATGGTTAGATTGTCGTAGATTAGAAATGGCGTAAACTGTTGGGATTTACTGCACAGGTAGTGGTGAACTAATATTTTCACTTAGACGCTGAGTATATTATATATTTTGGTTTATTATTCATTAATAAACCATTGTAATCGCCCAACGAAGATTTTTTTCTAACCCCCTAACAATTTGTGTTTCGCGTTTCAAGGCATTTAATCCAAATATCCAAGAAAATAAATCTGCCTGTCCGCCGTACGCCGTTAACACTTTTCTGACGAAACTATTGACGCTAAATTTTTGAAATTTTCACCAAAATCAATCTTGGCCTGACAATGGCTCATTGCTTTAAACAAAATCGCTATCTGAACTTTAAGGGTATTTTTGGAGAGAAAATTCGTATCTCCCGACGTTTTTCCGAATAAAATGTATTTGGTATCAATTTCTATAGGTTTTCCGACGCTGAATCGAAGCTTTTGTTTTGATTTTGTATAAAATATGGTCGACTTTTGGAAATTTGGCATTACAACGAGTATAAAACGATTTTTATAGCTCCAAGAACTCTCGAGTTATACTCTCATGCCAAATTTGTGCAAATCTCCCAATTTCAACGCAAAAGATGCGATAACTCGAGAACCGATAAAGTGATTGACTCCCCGATAGTCTCATTCGATTCAGCGTCTAAAAATCTATAGAAATTGCTACCAAATACACCATTTTCTGAAAAATGTTGGAAAATGCGAATTTTCTCCCCGTCAAAACCCCCCAAAAATACACTTAAAATTGAGATAGCGATTCGGCTGAAGAATCGAGCCATTGTCAGACCAGGATTGATTTTTGGTGAACATTTCAAGAATTTAGCTTTTATAGTTTCGTCAGAAAAGTGTTGAGGGCGTACGGCGAACGGACAGATTTTTTTGGTTTATTATTCAATAATAAAACCATTTTAATCTCCCAAGAAAAAAAATTTCTAATCCTCCTCTAAAATTTGATGTTTTACGTTTCAAGGCACGTAGAATCCGAATATCCAATCTAAAAAAAAAAATCTGTCTGTCCGCCGTACGCCGATAGCACTTTTTCGTCCAAACTATTGTAGCTAAATTCTTGAAATTTTCACCAAAAATCAATCTCGATCTTACGACGGCTCATTTCTTGAACCACATTGCTAGCTCAATTTTAAAAGTATTTTTGGGGGGTTTTAGGGGGAGAAAATTAATAATTTCCAGGGTTTTTCAGAAAAATGTGTATTTGGTATCAAATTCTATAGATTTTTGGACGCTGAATCGAATGAGACCGTTGCGGGGTCGATAGCTTTATTGGTTCTCGAGTTATCGCAGCTTTTGTGCCGAATTCGGGAGATTTTCAGAAATTTGGAATGAGGGCCTAATTCGAGAGTTCTTGGAGCTATAAAAATCGTATACAATTGGACTGGTCGTGAAACACTCTCTCCAGCTGTACCATTAGGCAAACAATTTAGCTTTTAATTAGGAAATTAAAAAATGAAAATGATTAAAATTACATTAGTTGCTTCGGAGTTTTCCCAATAGTTACCAATCTGTTTTTCGCTGGGAACGTTCACAAATGTTCGGACTAATTAAAGTCACAAATGGATAGTTTTCTTAAATCATTATTGAAGCGAAGGAATAATCAACCACTGTACAATCATTTTTATCGTTTTTTATTTTTTATTTTTCTGTTGGATATTCGGATTCTACCTGCCTTGAAACGTAAAACATCAAATTTTGAGGGGGTTAGAAAAATTTTTCACACGGGCGATTACAATGGTTTATTATTCATAAACCTAAATGGGGAGGCAAAACAGACGAACTTTAATCGCGGGTCAAGTTTAAACTGGTTACAGAATTGGGGAAATTATGTCCGACAACGACACGCTCGGTCTAGAACGTGCCGGACGGCTTCGTCCCCTTCCCTCAGGGCTGAATCCTCTCGCCACCCTTGTCTCGACTACACCTTCAGTCTTTGCCCAGAGCTCAACCCGAGCTCCTCGTTCTGTTTGCATTACTCGCACCACCTTTACCGGCCCTACCCCAATCGTTGGATGTAGTAACAATATTTTGCAAAAAAAACAAACGAGGCTCATTTTATCCGCGTCGTTTCCTCAGTCGAGTCGATCGAGTGTTTTTACCGCATTCGCGTGTGTTCACTGTGTCGTTATTTTCGAGCCAACGAAAAACGTGGAAACCAAATACGTTTTATTAGGTTCGTTCTGAGTTCGGGCGAACGAGCGTTTTCATCTGTGATCAGTCGGTTGTGTTCTAGTGTTTCGTTGTGCCACCATCGTGCTCCAGCGGGAAAATCAAAGGTTTGTTTATTCGAATTCATGAATAACATTTGTCGCAACAATAACAAACGCATTCAAAGTGCGAGGTTTTCGAATCGATTTCCGATTCGTCGTGTAAACAGACATAACTCGTCTTCAAACTGCATCCAACTTGATCGCAAGTCGTAATTTTTATCGGTAATAAACCGTACTACGTCATAACATTCCAAAGATGCTTGCATTTCTTTTCGAGTGACTGCCATCGTTTCTGAAATGCTTGATTTATACGTTGAACGATTTTTACGCTGCTGTCCTCGTACGTTTTTCCTATTTAGCTGAAACTTAGTTATTGTCATGTTGGTTTATTATAAGATATCCAGCTGAAAATTCGCTACCTCGAGCCGGCTTGAAATTCATCAAGCTTGGACATTAATTTGACCCGACTATCTTATTCTTTTTTAATTTGACTCGACTTTTTTTTTATATTTCGACTGAACCATTTGCTTTACGTCGTGCGCTCTCATCGACATTATACTCGTGTATAAGAATCTTATGAGCCAATCAAATTACTGTCGATATTACTATCGAGGCTTTCGGTTCTTGAGCGAAACGCGTTAAAAAAGAGACTCTCCAAGTTTGCGCTGGTAAAATTTTGGCCTGTTTATGTGTTTCGCGTAAAAAATATTAGTCGTAAAATCAGCTCGGAAAAAATGCGCAAGGTTGGCTGTTCTGGTGCCGGGAATGGAGGGGGAATTTGAAAGGCAAAGAAGCAACGCGAAGGGGTCCCGCCTTGTCTCAGCACAAAAACGTTGCCTAGCGACTCTGCCAGCCCTGGTCGACCCTCGTTCGTTCCATCTTTGTCTCGCTCGCCCTTTTTCCTTTCCAATACTATGGCACAAGCATCCTTAGACGGGTACCTCGGGTGTTTTCAGGTTCGCCGGCCTTTTGTTTATTTTCTCCATAACCCGAACCCTGAAGAGTGGGGTCCATCCGGAGACTGTACTTGGAGGACTGGGTAACACGTGACGACACCTTGTGACGACTTAGTAAATATAAATTGCCACAACACGAATAAAAAGGGAAGAAAAATTGAAAAGATGAAAAATAATTTGATGTCTCGGGGTTGTGAGGGGTAGCAAAACCAGGCGACTCATTCTTCGATTTTTTTATTGGCTACTGAGCAGCTCTGTGCCCGAACGGGCGAAAGTGCTCGGCCAGCCAATAAAGAATCGGATAATGAGTCGCCTGGTTTTTCTCCCCCTCACAACCCCTGGACATCGAAAAATACGACGAAAAGGAAACGGAAAAATATTGTTTTATTTTAGACCGAAAAACGCTGCAAATGATTATACTGAGGTTTATTAAAATTAAAAAAAAAAAAATTGAAATTAAAATGTACTAATTTTGAACAATAAAGTTACCTTTGCAAAAAAAAAAAAAAAAAAAAAAAAAAACGTTCCCACCAATAAACAGATTGGTAACTATCGGGAAAAATTCCGTAGCAACTATTGTCATTTTAATTATTTTTATTTTTCTTAATTTCCTAATTACAACTAAATTTTTTGCTTAACGGTACGATTGGAGAGAGTGTTTACGACCATTCCAATGAGTATAGAACGATTTTTATAGCTCGAAGAACTCTCGAGTTATACTCTCATGTCAAATTTCAGAACATCTCCCAAATTCGACACAAAAGCTGCGATAACTCGAGAACCAATAAAACTATCGACTCCGCGATGGTCTCTCATACGATTCAGCGTCCAAAAATCTATAGATATTGATACCAAATACACATTTTTCTGAAAAACCCTGGAAAATATGAATTTTCTACCCCTCAAAACCCCCAAAAATACCCTTAAAATTGAGCTAGCAAGTTGGTTCAAGAATTGGGCCGTCGTAGGACCGAAATTGATTGAATAATATGTGTGTGTTCCTCTATTGGCTGGTTAAATTACCTGATAAAATAATATGTGGGTCACTAAAAAGCGAACCGCATTGTTTTCATGGTGATCTAAGACTAGAACGTGATCTATGGGGGCTTAAACCGTTCGAAAGTAATCTCACGCGTTATAGAAGTTTCGTGGTTGCTACTGAAGAGCGGAAGAACTTTCTGAATGAGTAATCCTGAAAATTTAACACTACAGTCCACAGAAAAGCAGTTAGCACAAAAACAATTTAGGAGATCCACATCGAGTATGACTTCCGGAGCTGAGGTGGCACTTTTTCTAACATTACCCTTGAAACTGGAGTACCTAGTTCCTATCTAGTCTTTCGATTTATTAATTCCCAATGACTCTATCTTCAACACTTCTCTAAGGAGACCTTTATTTTTTTTTTAACTTTCAATGATTATTTTCCGAGTACATAATTATATTATTATTTTTAAATGCTTTTTAATTAAATTTTTTTTCTTTTTTTGACTTGAAAATTCGAGTTCCAAGATCAACCAAGAAAGGCTTTCTAATTCTCTTTATTGGCGTAATTTTGTTCAAATTTGAAAATTGGATATGTGTTCTAGCAGTACTTTTTCCTTTTTATCACTCAAGAAAATTTTAACCTGCTATTATATTGTTTCAGATCGAGATTCTCATGGTGAAAAACTGACCTTTGTACGCCGACTGCCCTCGTCTGCCCTCCAGGTTAGTACGATAGCTAAATGTAGGGAAGAAATAATTTTTTGAAGGAGCTTCAAGTAATTACTAATATAATCGGAAGAAATGAAACAATTATAGTTGATAAGAATCAGAATAATAAATTGACCATCGCATGCGTATTCAGTAATTAGGTTCTTGTCTGTAAAACATCGTGAAACAGCTATAATCTGCCTTCTAATTAATTCTTATGGAAGCACGTCATAAACCAAAATCTATTTAGTAATTAAGTCAAGGAATATTGAACCTCTGTACATACAATTTTCAGAATTTCTTCAGTTCAACGATTATTTGAAAAACGGTACAAATAAAAGCAGATAAAACGGTGCAAAGTACAGAGGTTTAATATTCCTTTGCTTCAATTATGATTTGAGAGGACCATCGATTTTGATAGCTATTCCATACATTTGAAGATGTATGTTTCGATCCGAACGAATACATAAACTAACGAAAATTTCGAACCCGATTCTGTCTCAATTTATTATTAAAAGTTGAGCGATTTTAGTCGAATTTTCTCATCAGATTTCACCTCGGTTTTTTCGGCTTTGAAATTCCGCCCGTTACGTTTCCGCTTGGAAATCTCGTCCAATTACTTGCCAGCGTTTCTCCTTCATCGTTTGCTCGGCGCGCCTACACTTGAAATCGCCGGATTGCCGGGTAGTCCCTTTTGTTTTAATGAGCTCGGCCAAATATTTGCTCCGTCGTTCAGATAATGAACCCGCGAGGTTTCTTGTTATATCTCGAGTCAAAATATGACGTATTTTCATTAGGTTGAAATATTCAAGAGTTTTTCGCGAAGTTTTCTTTGAAAAACTGTTGTTCCTGTTCTTTCTATACCTTGTCTAAATGAAACGAATTTATTATATATTCTACCTCGAGTAGAGAACCTTCATCACAAGGTTTTCCGTCTTCAATTACAGCAGAGATGAAAAGCAAATTGTAGAAGTTTCATTTAAACTCGATTTCAACGACTCATTATTTTCAAAAAACCGGTTTTTCAACAAGCGTTCGTTGAACTTTGCTTTTAATAGTCGAGTTAAATCGTAATATCAACTGTATAATTTCGATTTATTATTCAATTTCGCTCAAGACAATTGACCGAAATTCAATATTTCTATGAATATAATATCGACGATTCATTCTTCCAACAAAATATCCGAAGATACCTATCGGTTCGGCAACTTATTCTCTGGCATCATTTCGGCATTTCTGGCATTTTTTTCTCTTTTTTGTCTTGTTCGTACTCCTTGCATTTTTCACGTCTTCGATTTTTGACGAAGTCACGCACCCTCGGGGGTAAATTTTTCATAAGGTCACGTTCTTAGAAGTGACAGCTGTTGGCTTTTCAAACTCGACTCAAAACTGCTCAGCCAATATTCAGAGCACTTGGTATGGAAAATTGATGGCAAACATGGTTCTCTGGATATTTAGATTTCTGTAATGATGCTTCATCCTTTGGTAATTCTGCTTGAACGGTTTAGTAGAACGACATCCTTGAATAAAATCAGTTCGCATAGTTCTTTCGAACTATCTAGATCTCCAGAAAAAGGAGATTTTTTTGTGGAAAGATGTCAAGTAATCCCAAACAATAATGCTAAATGTATTAGAAAATGGTTTCACTCTGGTGCTTTTCCTTTCCTCCTGTGAAATGTCCTATTTGGCTCTTTGAATTTCAACCGAATACCCTCGCTTTTCGTCAAAAGCCTTTTCGGAACATTACTTCCCTCGTTTTTGTCCCAAGTCTCTTTCTCCGTATGAACGCGCCGATTTACTCCTTTGATTTCCCACCTTGTCTTATTTTCCCAACTCTCTGAAAGATTTTCTTAATTAGTAGATGGCAGCTTTTTGGAAGTCAAAAATGTTCCGAGTTTGAAACGAAATTTGTGATACTTGGACAATTCCGTCTTTGTCGCTTCCTCGTCGAACTAAAAAGGAAACTCTCTCTTTTATATTGTCTACGTAGCTCCCTTGTGTTTTGTTCTTTCTTTCCCACCTTCGTTCCTCTTTTTACTTGCTCTTCCTTTTTTCTCTACTCCTTTCCTTTCGGCGTCCACGTTGGAAACGGTAGGTCTTTTATTGGACCCGGGAGCCTTTAACTCAATTACGTACTTTCCTACCATTCGAATCAGCTATCACCTTTCGATCTTCACAATGCCCGACCGCTTTTTCACTGGAAACAACTTCAACAAAAACCCGCAGACAACGGTTGAGTTCGAATGTGCTTTCGCCGTTTTTTCCGTCGATTTTCCTGCGGTGGAGGAATACAAGTTAAGTGAAGCTGATACTGTCAGTCCGCGGGTCAAAACCCTGAGAAGGGGTTGCTTTATCTTTTGCGTGTTCTTGAAAAGAAAAGTTTCCCAGGCTGGCATTACCGGGGGCGAAGTTGAGGGGGTAGCCCTTTAATTTTCTCCAGTCCATAAAGTTGGAAGCGACTCGACGAAATGGTAATTTGCAGTGCAGGAATGCCGTTGAATATAAATAAGAAATTCGCAAAGGGAGGTAGACCTATCTGGAACAGCTTCTGTTATGCGGACTAAACAAATTATAATGATTTTCGAGGCCGAAATTAGTTTCGAAACTTGTCGTCGTCGAATAATTCCATCTCAATACCTGTCAATCGCTGACATTTCGCATAAATATCAGGTATATATCTTAATCTAATTTAAATATTCCGTTGGTTTTCTTGCTCGATTATATTGTTTCAGAGATCTTGACCTAGTGAATGAGAGCTGGATAATTTTATTCGTAACTGGAATATTCGGGTCGAGCCCAGTATCGAGCAACAATGATACGAGCTCCTATCGAGAATTCTCTCGTGGCCCCTCTAATTGACTGGTGAATGTTGAGGAAGGCGTCCCAACGCTGTTAACAGCAGCCATTGGCTCTCACCTGCCACCTTTTCGTCCCATGTTTTTGCCACCTATTGCTCACGGTTCGGTTACTCACTTGTCAGTTCGCACACAATTGTCACCCATCCCTTGTGTTTTTTCCACACTTTCTGCCTCGACGGGATGGCAGAAATGAATCTCGATCAACTCCGTAACGAAAAAATGCTCCTTTACTTCATCAAATTCATTCAAAATGAACTAAATAATATTCAGTTGATATTGAAAATAAATTCGACAGAGTAGAAAGAAAATTGTTTCATTCTTAAACGTAAAATAACAATGGCCCACAACCGAAAATCTACTGATTCCAACGTTCATCGAATTTCATTAAAATTAGAGGAAACTGAAGTGATGAATCTCAACTCCACCGAAGTGGCTACTTCACGTAATAATTTGGCAGCGCCTACCCTAAATATTCACTCGAACTTAACAAGCTGACTAGAAACTTTCTTCAAGGATTAAAATAAATATTAAAAAAAAAAACTTGAAAGAAAAAGGTTAAAGAGGCGAATAAACCGGAGGGGAACGAAGCAGCGAAAAACAACTCAGCTGTATAGCGTGGAAACGAATACAGATAAGCCTCTTTGATCGGCTCCCCTCATTTCCAATACTTGTAGTTTGACTCGTAGCCACCAGAGAGGTCTTTTGACTCGAAATACTAATTGGAACGAACGCAGTAAACGTGTTCAATCACGATCGAACGAATTAATTAGAAACTTCTCAGGAATTCTCTTCAGTTGGCTTGCTATTCTAAGAGGTTTTTGTTTACAACTGAGAATCGAAATGAGGGCTTCAAGAGGTTACTTTCGATTTCCGATCGTAAATTGTAAAGGCATCGGTGACGGTTTACTATTGAATAAACGTCATATAAATTTCTCGTGACAGGGTCGCTAAAATTGTAATGTTATAGTGAAAAAATCACCGTAAGATATAAAAAAACCTGAAATCACTCTTTTGGATCAATAGTTTGACCCGACGGCGTTTGATTACATTGCGATGCGGTTTACCGATCGCAAGAACTCAGGAAATCAAGATCCTGAAGGGCACGCAATTTCCTTGAATGTCTCCCCGTGGCGTTTCCTTTCATTCCCGTTCGTCTGTCAGTACGATTTCGCCTCTAGACGTCCTATATTCCGACTTATGGTCGCATTTATTCCTCAATATTTATGCGCCAAATTTCATCCTCCGCGGACTTCATTTTCAAGATAAATTATCGCATTCGCTGCATAAGAGCGAAAGCTTCGTTGATATTGCGCCTCAAAAATTACCATGGCCTCGCCATATTTTGAAGACTGAGTATGGAAACTCCCGCGATGATCTCCTGCGATGATCGAAGCGAATCTCGTGATGAATTTTTCGAATAACCAGGTCATTTGGCACGAGTTTGGCTAAAAACGTCTTCAGTTCTGTGATGGCGGTTATGAATCATAAAGGAGGAAAGTTTCGTTCGCGAAGGGGAATGCGTGTGTCTGAGTTGGAAAGATGTATAGTTTCCGTTCAAACCCGTAGGTCCGCATTGCCGGTTTTCATGACTATGAAAAGAAACAAGTGAAAACTAGATCGCGTCGGCAAAGTTCCAGTAATGGAGCGTACGGGTTTCGTTCTGATATATTTGTTACAGTGAAGAAAACACGTACCGTCGAATTTTTTTTTCATGTTTATGAATTTTTTATCGTCTTCGCTACATCATCGAGCGATTTTTCTCTCACTCGGCGGAAATAGCTACGAACGAAAGATAGTATCGCGAAGTGATCAACTCATACTAGGTAGGTATTTGGACGATTGACTCTTTGACTTAAAGAACAGTTATCTTGTTCGATTATTTTTGGTTTATTATTCAGTAGCGATCCAATGTAATCGCTCACGAATAAAATTGCTAACCCCTCAAAATGTGATGTTTTACGTTTCAAGTCATGTAAAATCCGGATATTCAATTTAAAAAATGCTGCCCGTAAGCCGTCCGTCGTCATCACTTTTCTGAGAAAACTATGTTAGCAACATACGTGAAATTTTCTCCGAAAATCAATTTAGGTCTGGCAATGGCTCAATTTTTTAGCCGAATCGTTGCCTCAATGTTATGCGTCCTATTTTCCAATATTTTTTTACTCAAAGGTGTATTTGGAATCAATTGAATGAGAGTTTTGGACGCTGAATCGAATGAGACCAAGAGAGGTCGATTGCTTTAATAGTTTCCACGTATCGCAGCTTTTGCGTAGAATTATCGAGATTTTAAGAAATTTAGCATTTTTTAGTTGTATCGTTAGGCAATAAAAGCCAAATTAAATTATTTAATTAGGAAAAAGAAAACTTTTTTTAATTAAAATTTTCACCGCGGAGTTTGCCCTTACAATGCCAATATTTATGTTGAGTACAAACGTCCACAGATGGTCTGGATAGTGCTGTGGTTTTCGTTGATTATAATTGAGGCTAAGGAATAATAAACCACTGTACTATTGTTTGCAGCGTTTTTATATTTTCTGTTCTTAGTCATTTGTATTAATTTGCTTGGTAAAATAATATGGAGAATGGTTTTTCATTGACGTTGATGAAAGAGTGGCTGTGAGTGCTCTACATTCTTATACAAGGATTTTTTCTTTCCTAGTGCTAAGAAGAGTCCTCAAAACAAAAACAAAATCTATTAACTTGAACGAATTATTTTTGAAAATCTACTGATCGGAATCAAATTCGCTTGACGCTAGGATTTATGAGATTTGGTTGTAAAAACTCCGTCTGGTTAGGTGAAGAACTCTGTGCAATCTTGAGAATCTATCTAGCAAGATAGACCGTTCAGTATTCAACTCAGCACATCTGATCCCATGCTACAACCCACAGTGGTCTTCCTACCTCGGTCCAACCTTCGGTACCACAAATAGTGCGTGCTGACCGCCGCCCTCCATTTCCAGCCATCCCTTGACGCTCCCAGGAGGACTTAATTCCTTGGCTATTCATGAAACCCTCGGTTCTTTCTTGGTTATTCCTTTTACACTCAAATATTTGTTAATCGACCAATGAATTCATTGTGATGGATACTTGTGCTTATTCTGAAGTGAGATAAAATTGGTGACGCCAGGCTTTTTTGTCTCTGTACCAAATTTTATTCATGAGCGACGTAAATAATCTTAATACTAGAAATGCTAGAAGGCTTTCATTATACCATGTCACAAAGCCGCAGTTTTCTACTGGTCGTCCGCCGTTCAAGCTACAAAGACCTATAATGTACCTACTTAATTCAAAAATGTATTAAAAATATTCAAGTTATGGAGGGGTTCAAAAAGATTTGCATTTGTCGAAGTATGCGTAGGCTTTCCATTGAGAGATCAGTTTCTTTTTTTTTTAAATATTATATAGATGTAGTTTGTGTACGTTTTTGTTCTTACAGGTCTGAGCACTGTACATTGAATAGGTTTTGTTTTCTATGTTGTGGACTGACAACATCAACAAAAATAGAATCGAATTTATTTTTTGAATTTCTCTGCAGTTGGAAGAGGGCTATCTTATCGCCAGTCTCGCCGAACCCTCATATGCAGAACGTAGGTTAAAACTTTGTAGAAATTACTATTATCGAAGCTACTCTCGGTCGTTTACTTTTCTTCCTTCCTTATCGGGTAAATTGCGCCCTAAATGCCCGTTCTTTGTTCTGGTAACTCAATCGCCTCGAATTCCAAGAGCGAGCAAAAACCGACAGACCGTCAAAGAAATTCCCGTTCGCCGTTTCAAGTCACTTTTCTTACTCAACTTCTAGGATACTAGAAGGGCTGTATAGAAAGGATTGTTCCAACGTTGGGGCGGGCTATCTCCGTCTCAGCCGTTGTGGAGGCGTAACTATGGCAACTGGCCTTTCCGACCACCCTTTCGGACGAGGTCTTCCCTGTTCCCAGACAACCCGGCAGACCTTCCTGCTGAGAGACGTTCAAATATCATTGCTTGTAGGTCGTGCCCGTTCCATTTCATCTTCAACTTAGTTTTTCCGCTCGTTTGTCTTCCATTTGCCTGCCGTTCGGTCGACCAACCGTGAAGATGTTTCGTTTCGCCTTTGGAAAAGGTGTATAATTCCATGTATATGTCAAATTGTGCTAAATAAAGGTCGCACGTATCATCAACGCGGAGAGCTTCTATTTAAAGGTTTTTTGCCTTTCTACTTGGTACCTGAAAATAGCTGCATTGAAATCTGCTCCTGTCGAAATTATTATTATTTTACTCACCTTTCGTTCCTGACTGGGTGTCATTTCGTTTTTAAAGTTTTCTGGTTTTCTCACATTTTCGACGGAGGTCATCCTAGCTTGACACCTGATGTTCTCCAAGTACGTTCGTAAGAAGTAAATTTTTATATCGATTGTAAGCATTATGTTGCAGGTTCGTAAAAATCTTTCAAAATTGCCTGTGAGTCTAGCACATTGTAATTTTTGTAGGCCCTGAGGAAGGAAATAAATTATCCCCAAAGCTCGGCTAAGTATATATTTGGCTTTGCTTTGACCTCTATCCTGATCAGTTGACAACAATTTCTATTTAAATGGTATTTTCGTTTTCGTCATTATCAACCAACCAATAGGAGAGTTAATTAGCGCCATATCATTTCCTCAACGTCCGATTCCACGAAACCAACTGAAAAAGTCCGGCAACCGGTTAATTTTTTCTACGCGCTTTTCAAAACGGCAATAAAGATGGCTTTTCACCAAAAAAACAATAACAAAAAAATAGTCGCTTCTCTCTTTCAGCGCCCATGGCCAAGATTCTCTCAAGTTGCTTCTTATAAATTTCGCATTCAGATTTACGGCTTCCCTTCGCTCTCATCATCGCGGCGAAACTGCTAGTTAACTTTATAGCCTTATAAAAACTTCTCGAGACGTAGCACACAATATTTAAAATGCTCATAAATCTCCGAGGTCCCTGAGCGTTTTTATCGCTCTCTACTGAGTCTAAATAATGGACGAGTTTTCGAGACTGAAAATTTTCCGGATTGAGCTCGATCGATCCGATGACGACCCGAGTTAGTGAAAGTTCGAATTGGTGAAGTTATTAGGAACACAATCAGGAGTATGATACACGCATCGCATCTTTTCGCGAAATTCGCATTTTCGGCATTTCTCCGTATCTGGGGCCGTAACTACTGGATGGTTTTCATTGAAAAAATTTATGGGGCCTACCAAAAAACACACCCTTTCCAAAAAAAAAAAAAAACAAAAAAATAGTAACCCGATCGGACTTTGAGGGACGAAACGCCAGCGGACAACTCAACCGGAAAAAACCCGCAAGTCAACGATAGAAAGAACCTTCTCCTTTAACGTCCCCCGAAAAAAACATTTTTCTCTGATAAGAATAGATTTTTTTTTTACTTTCGCCAACAACAGCACTCCCTGGGCAATGCAATTTAGGCGTGGATTTCAGATCAATCGCGTTCGGGATTGAACCAATGAAAATCAAGGTAACTAAACGGACGATCGTAACGCTCCGTTGAGCGCAGTTGACCCGTGAACGTAGGTTTGAGCCACTCCCGTATTATTACACAGATAGCTCCAACCTTTGAAGGTTTACTAATTCGATTTTTCGAGCTCTGAAAATATTTATTTTTGTGGCCTGTCATTTCTAATAACGTCTAATAAAATCTATCTTAGCACCATCGAAGGGCGAAAACTTTTAGGAAATTTGATCAAAATCCATGTTATTCAATGGAATAATAATTCAATATTTTTTACCATATTCAGCCGGTTATTGATTTTCAATCTCTCTTATTCAGATTTTCACGATCGGCTCTAATTAATTTTCAATATGTCTTCCGATTGATTTGTATACATTTTTGACGCATTCTCTCGTATCGCACTCCTGTTGTACTTCCCTTACTGTAGTCCTTCGGTAATTGACCGTTATGACTTCTTCCGTCGTTGGTCGCACGAATTGATATGACTTTTTAAATAAATCGAACCTATTTACGAATTTATTACCTACTGTTACCACTGAGCTAGGCAAGGAAGAGAATTTTCCTCGGCAAGGGCAGACATGTTGCTCCTTACCATGAAATCCACGAGCATTCATTTGTTTAGTTCCTTTCGTTTTTATTTCGCTGCTTCTTTTACCTTTTTCAATCAATAGCAAAACGCGTTAGACTAGAAGGAAACGTTTTACTATGCTTCGCCTACTCTCACTACTTCATTATTATGCTACTACTCTGCTCATGGAGATCCATTCATCTACAATTGATCACATACCTCGTTCAGTGTTTCAATCTCATTTTTGCTTTCCTAAAATATTTTTTATGCGTCAACCGTTTAATTTTGATAGTTTATTTTCGAATTTCCCAGTCGAACTCAAGTATTATTTACGTCGGGGGACACTAAAATTAGTACGGCTTCCGGTTGCTCGACCCCTTCACTCGAGTATTTATCTCGCCTTCCTGGGAACTTCGTTACGGGAAAAAAGTGGAGTCGTTTTATAAATACCTACCACTTTATAAAGGGTGTGTTCTGTCTAGGAAGATGAACAAATGTAGCGATTTCATCGACCCGAATTAAATTCAGGTTGTTTCCTTTCCGTCTGACACCTCGGAAAGCATTTTTTGAAATAATGCGTTCGATATCACCAACCTGGAAAGTTCTGGAATCACCTCTTTATTTGTGTGATTGTTTATGAAACGTGACGATGTAAATGCTCTCAGGAAATTGGAAGTAAATAAGATGTAGTTTATTTTAAAAAAATTGTATATATATTAGGTCCGTCCGTTTTCCTGTGAGGCAATAGATAAATTTTATGCTCTCGTATCAAGTAGACTTTTTGACGTTTGTAAAGACGAATTATAAACCAGCGGGGTGCATAGGTCACTCAGTACTTCCATTCTCGAGTCGATAACAGGTATAACCAATGATAAAATCACGAAACTCATACAATGGTTGCAACCTTGATACACTACGACCGTTATTACAGTACGGTGTGTGAGCCTAACGATATAAACAGGATTTTATTTACACCCCATAAAAACCATTTCATAACCTCATCCGTTCAAATATTTTGAATTTTGGGAACTGTGAATATTGCTAAGTAGAAAAAATGAGCCGATAGCATAGATGCAGAGTCTGTAACCGTATAGATGAAAATCAGGCGTCTTTCACTCGCCGTTCGTAAGATTTTAAGTCTCAATCATCAAATACACGGTGTGTTATCCAAAATTCATAAACGGTTAATTTTGCACATTCCTTGGGAGAATATTTCTGAAAATATCCAAGTTTCATTCATTTCTCACGGATATTCTGTCACTTCTTGACCACAGACACGCAGACAATCGTTCAGAAAGTGTTTCTGAGTATAGTTCTACGACAATTCTTCCAAATTTCATCTCCGTTCCAAGTTCAACTATTCAGACTATCACTTTTCCATTTATTACGTAAACATGAAAGTAAAAAAAAGGAAAACTTTCGTAACTTTATTTTTCTTCTAATCCAATAACGGAAAAAGTTTTCTAGCTATCAAAAAACTAATATTCTTCGGCTCGTTCCCAACTTCGTTCATCATTCGTATGCTGGTAAAGCGGCAGTCGATGAAAATACCTCGTAATGGCTGGTCAGTTCTTGAGAACCTGTATCACGAAGCCTAGCCATGTTTATAAGAAGTCTCTGTGTGTAGGGCATCTTTGCAAAAGGATTCCCTCGACGACCCTAAATGATTATATTTCTGGGTCCCGCCGGTAGTTAGGACCAAGAAAAACTGCTCCCCTGCCGTTTCAAACGGACGCTTTCCCGCAACGTTGGCATCAAACTCGACCGTGCCGGAGTCGGGGGTGTTTTCCGTGGGATATTAGGCAGCCGTAAATCTCGAAAATATTGGCAAGAAAAGGCGCACGAAGCCCGTTGGCTCTGCGTACGTCTTTTCAAACAGAAGACTTTTACCCCGACTTTGCTCCGGTCGTTATATCTTGTCCCAACAAAGAGAAAGAGCGAATTCGAAACAGGGCTCGGAGTCGAACTTAGTTCGTAAAATTTATAGTTGACTTGAGTTTGGAATATTCATACTGAAAAAAAAAAAACTTTGAACAACTTGCGAACTACTGAGGCTTTGAAATGCTAATTGGATTACACAAACGTTGTGTAGGTAACGTGATGACTAAATAAGCGACGTTCTCTCACGTGTATCTTCATGCGTTTTCGCCTCATTGGGCCTGTCCGAAAAAATCTGATGGCATTCTTCTTTCCAATGTCGTCGTGCCCCATTCTTGTGCCGGATAACAATTTCCTCTCGTTTAGAAAATGTTGATCTATGCATTTCGCAATACCGGGAACTACATTACTCGGCGGAAGTATTGGTTCCGTTCTGTTCCCGACTGTTCGGCCCTAGTAACTCACCAACCTGTCCTATCTAGAAGATCACCTGCAAACAATCTTCTTTCTACCTGGTAAAAATCCTCGGCCCCTTGCGAAAACTCGGACGTAATATATAACTCTCTTTTTGTGTATTCATCTTCTACAGTCCGAGTTTTCTTCTCCTTTCTATTGGAACGGACGTAGGAACAGCTAGAGTGGGCCTTGGAAAAAGGAAAACGGATAGATCCGCTCCAACGACCCTGAATGATTAATGTTCTTTGTGGACGATCCCGCAACCCTGAACGGCCGAAAGCAAAAAAGATTCACCTCCATGTGTACTCTCCGCCGAATCGTGCTGCATTGTTCATTTCTGGTGGAAATTCTTCTTTCGAACCGGAATTCGTTGGATTTTCAGCTTCATTAAGGACAATGCGGAAATAAAGTCGATCGAAGGCTAGTTTTCGATTTTCAACCGTATCGCATCCGTTATTGATTCTTATGATGATCTTCGTAAGTTAGTGTTAGTAGTCAAAAGCTCTATCCGTATCTCGGAGTGCTGTAAAAATGAACTCTCTCTTTAGAATATTGCAGGTCGATTTGAAACAATGTTCCATAAATAGCGCGCATGAGAAGCCGCTGATTGCGCAGTAGGTAATAATTCGCCAGTATAATATGCTTCAATTAGAAAGTCGATTACTCTCATCTAATCCGTCGTTGTTTCCTACTTTTCATGAAGCAGTTACGAAGATCAAACTCACAGTATCCTATGTATAAAATGATTTCTCGTCGCGATAAATTGGGACTCGTAAAGCTCGAAATGTTCAATGTCGATTGAGCGTTTAACATCTAATTTTATAATCTACCTGCCCATGCTGCTCCAATTGTTAAAATTGTAACTTTCAGCACACTTAAGATCCCTAAAAATATTTCAATGAGTTGCTGTTCAAGTATCAGAGATCTTGTCTTGCTGAATAATCGAGTCATAGCTACCAAAAACTATTAATGCTTGTGTACCATTGTGTAAAAAATACTCATCTACCAATGTATGGTTTTATATACAAGCTGTTCACACTTACGATTGTCCCCGTCAAGAGATTTGATTCTTGAAATCGTTTGCTAAACTTTCTGCTCTGCAACATTATTAATGATTAGTAGCTAGTAGCTGAAATTTAAAATTTTAAGCCAATTATTCATGGGAAGAACGTGGAATTTCTCCATGATTTTCTAGTCCTAAACCTTTTGAAAAAAAAAAAAGGTAATTCTAAAAACTTGAGCAATGTTCAATGTTTGCTATTGTTTTCGAGAGCATAAAAGAATGGAACTTTTTGGCATCTAAATGGTTTTCTGGTGATTTCGACCCGATCTCAGTCAAGCATTAAGTCCCATTGAGTTTGGAGTAATCACAATAATTTTGATACCGCAGAAAACGCCGTTGAATTCCCTACAATCCGAAGTATTTGTTGCTTTCTAACTCTGAGTTAAGCAAGTAAAAAGTAGTAACTAATGTCGAGATTTGCTCAACTTTTCAAAATCACAGTATTTTCACCTAGTGTTTTCGAGAGGAAAAATGGCGAAAGTGTACGATTGTGAGCTAAAAAACCGCCCCCTTAGAGGTTTACAATCTTAAGTGTGAACTCCCTGTATAGTGAAATGATGTTGCTTCGTATAGTAAACGAAGGGCTTCCTGCATCACGCGGAAAATATTTCCGATAGCTATTAAAAATGTTTTCAATCGTGAATCTACAACAGATTTATCCCGTCGTGTTGGTTTCCTTGTAATTCGTCAGTTATAAGGCGTGCTCTCGGGTGACAGAGGTGTTCTGCCGTTCCGGTAATCAATTATGCGAATGGGCTTGTCGAAAGCGATAGGATGCCCTGTCTGTTCATCGCTGCGGGCGGTCGCTGATCTCAGTAAAACGCAGGACAATGAATTTCCGCCTGCTAGAGATTTTTTTTTTGTGTCCTCTGCTTCGCCGACAGTGCCCGAAAAAGCTGACAAGCCAAAAGTGCGTCGTGAAAAACAAAACCCTCCCCTGGGGGTGAATGGCTTAGTACTTGGAGAGTATGTAATCAGATACCCGAACACTGGTACCAGCTCACGGTTAGGGACACACAATCAGGGCCTTCACTTTTCGCTGTGAGACAATAGAAGTTGGAGGAACAATGAATCTTGTCGCGTCTGAACTTACCGTCTGCTTCAAGCTCATGTTCCATCAACTTCAGTGCCCGTATGATTAGTTTTCAGCGGAAAGAAATCGTTCGAGTGCGAAACTCATTGAAATATTTCTTCAGTGATACGCATGTAAATCCGATAACGCGTAGATAAAATCCTGCTTTCTAATCTTCTTGAATTTAATCGAAACGGAAATTATCAGGAGCTATGAACCGCAGGAAAATTGTAGCGTTTCCTCTTGCTCGATTGCAATGATTTATTCTAGACTGATAAACCCAAATTATTCTCTCGAATTTGCGAAATTCATCGACCTACGTAGGCGTACGGCCGTAATTGTTTGAGTTGAAAGCAGTGCAACTCCTGTTGCTGTTTCGAGTATCTCCAGCCGTCAGTCGGTTTCCATCCAAGTTATTGGCAACTTTCGACAAAGCCCTCCCCGTTCCAGGGCGAAGGTTCCTTAGGTTTGTGTCCGTATACTGTTCTCGTCCGTTTCGCTGTATTCGAAGAATCGTGCTTCCCTCTGTGCGAGCGACCTCTGCAGCTGTGTTTCGAATGGTAGGGGACGCATATTGAACTCGGGACGTGTTTAGTCAATACGCCCTCTCCTTCTTTTCGTACTCCTACCTATGACAGCTGAACGATGCAGCGAGACTGAAGAAGAAAGAGATAGCGCCTTCCTTGTTACTCCGGGCTTTATCTTTTCCTTTGCCGCCATCGTAGTTTCTGGTTGAACTCCGGGCAAACACAGTGCCACGGTCAAATACTGGTGGAAACACAATAGCATGCAGAATTTCAACGATTTACAGAGCTCACTTTCCCTCCATTAGGTCCGTATACTCTCTTCGATTCGCATTACATGCCTTCTATATTTACGCGATAGAGTTTGATCGTACAGAAGTAGACGCTGCAAATGACATTACTGTGGTTTATTATTCCTTTGATAAATTATGATTTAAGAAGACCATTTACTTTTAATAGTGATTTTACCTAGCATTTCCACCAAACAACAGGTTGGTAACTGATATGGAAAATTGGTTAGCTTCTATCGTAATTATTTTGATTTTTCCTCATTATCAAATTGATAAATCAATTATTCGCCAAACAATAATGCTTAAGATAGTGTTTGAAGAGGATTCGAGTATAGAAGCATTTTTGTATAGCTCTAGAAAGTCTCTTATAATTTCTCGAAACCTCAGAAATGCCACACAAATCTGCAATAACTCAAAAACCATAAAAGCTATCGACTTCGTTATGGCCTATTTCGATTCAGCGTCCAAAAATCCATTACATCGATATTTAACGCACCTTTGTCCACAAAACTTTCAAAAATGCGCTTTTCCTCTCCCCATTACCCCTCCAAAATACCCTTAAAATTGAGGTAACAACTCGACTTAAAAAATTTGATTCAATCGAGATTGATTTTTGGTGAAAATTTCAATTACCTATGTAGCTTTTATAGTTATGTCAGAAAAGTGTTGACATCGGTTTGTTTTATTATTGAATATCGAAACCAAAAAAGACAAAAAAATCGCTTGAATGTATTTATTTTCATATTTTAACATACTAAATATCAGTAGGTCTTGTAATCTTCAGAAGTTAATTATCAACTGCAATATCTCCTAAATTCATTCCTAATTCTTCGCTTCATTTATACGACGAAATTTTTCTTGACTGTACTACTTGGATAAAAGACAAAATTTAACTGGAATTGGACCACGAAAGGTCAGATAGAACTGTCGAGTCGACCACCTCGCGTTCAGGCGATGAACGCGCGCTAATTTCCTTCACTTGTCTCGAATAAGGAAACGCGCGGGTCTCATAATAATCTCCCGGCGACGGCTGCTCAGCTGACACTCAGTCCGAACATGAGATGACAGTCTCACGAGAATAACTCCAAAACTTGTGTCTCGTCTATCTCCGACCTCTGTTACATTGTTAGGCAGTTCTCGAATGTAATACGCGGCGTCTCGCGTAAATTATATATTTCGGATCAATACCGAGACACTGGCGATTCTATTTTCACGTGAGGGTAACTGTTGATACGGATTGAAAAATTCAAGGGAGGCCTAATGATTTATGCTTTTCGGAGTACTTAGGTGATGTTGTTTTTGGGGTACATATATTTGCTGTATGTTCGGTTAAACGACGAATGTTTGGTATTTAAAGTCTAGACAATATTTTAATGAGTTTATAACTTGGTGCTATAAACAATTTGTTATTATAAAAAATTTATTAGATTTTTTCCGCTCCGTGAATGAAAGATAGTTGACAGTTGAGAGATATTTTAGTGGAAAATTCTTCTGAACTCTGAACGTTGTAGACTTATTTATTGAGATTTATCATTATTATTGTTCATTAATTAATTATGAAATGAAGAAATTACAAGAATAGTCATCTATATGAAATTTTTTCTTTTAAGTGGATTCTGCTGTACTAGAAATATAACGTATAATATCTTATCGTTAGAGACACCTGCGACATTTAATGGTGAACTAGATTCGAGAAAAAAAATTACTCGGTGCATAATAACATTTTGAGTTAAAATATAGAGATGGCCGCAAAAAAAATCGTATTCAATTTACTCGCTAGTTACTGGCTATATTCGCGAGAATGTCGACCGTCGTACGACTCGCGGTTTCCACCGTTCGGTTAAATTCCCTCCTAGCTCAAGAAGAGATTTATTACGTTTACCGAGGCGACACATGCGCGACGGCAGCGTCCTCCGATCTTCACAGCCACGTTCGCCCTATCAGTTTCTTGGCATCTAACTCACACACTCTTGCTGACACTCACACTTGAATTCCCGCGCTGATTACGTGGACCGAACGCCCTGAACGGGGGCGAATAGGATTTATTTTAACGTAGGATTTTTTACCCCGTAAATAAACCGACGTAAAAGCGGGAACAGGAGCTTCTCTCTCTCCATCCGAAACTGAATTTTATCTGATGTGGCCCAAAAACGTGGCAACAGATCGAAACTCTCATTTGGCAACGAACGTGAAAAACGCCGATAAGTTTTAATGATACGTCTTGCCGACGAAAAATAACCACCCGAGAACTGAGCGGAAACTCTGATCATCTGATTCGAAACGGCATGAATAGCCGACCTAGAAGGGTCTTGAAATAGTTCACCTGAAACAGGCCACTAAAAAATCCAATATAATTCTTAATTTTACCCCACATTTATGTTAGTGCAAGTTGTATATATTTTATTTATGTTTGAGGGCTTGTAATTGATTGTTAACGATCGTTTTTGTTGTTCGCAGGTATGAACAGATCGCTAATTCCTTGAACGAAGGTGATCGAACGAAGGTATTATTTTCTATCCAATTCTCAACACGCATGACTGACAAAATTTAAATTACGTTCAGGTGACCTATTCTGTGGAACACGTAATACATTTATTAACAGAATTACTGTGTAGTAGGAATCGATAAAGGCACCGCGAGGACTACATCAAGCTCACTAGTTCGAATTGATTTATTCGGATGCTCCAGATACTATGATTTGATTTGGGAGTCAGTTGTGTCGTGAAACTTCCTCAACTCGCAAACGTTCATGACTCTGACGTGAGATAAGATAGTTATACTCGCTTCAAGACGAGAGTAATCGCGATGAATTCATTAGCACACAAAAAAACGAGATATTTCACAAAAAAACGTTAGAAAAACCGAATAAAAACGCTGGAAATGATTGTACATTGGCAGTATTTTCCATGTTTAAAAACTATAAATTAAAGTGAAAACATTTTAATTAGAATCACAACTTAACGTTTTTTTTTTGTAAATGATAACAGAGAATGACTAGATAAGTTCATACCTTTGTTATTGCAAAAATTACTTATAGAAAAATTACAAGAATTAAAATTTTATTGCACTTATCCCTAACGAATTTCTAAAACCATTTTAAATATAACTAGTCTAAGTAAATAAAAACCACTGCCACTGCCTATCACTAACAGGTTTTTAAACTATTTGACAGCATAGAGACTCAGTCAATAATCCTCGAACTGTGTTGGTGAATAATCCTCAGATTTGGTACACAACAGACGTAAACAATAGATGCATCACCTTAGCTCCAGATTCTTATTTATTTATTTATTTTATTATAGTTTTTTTTTCATTTTCTATATTTATTGCAATTGTTCATTATTGAATATCAAACCGAAAAGGTACTAATCTCGTGTTTTGAAGGGGCTGAGAATCGCTTGTTACTTATTGACCCACAAATATTTTTCGTTAGCGTTTTAAGGGATAATCTATTCAAAATTTTATAAATTAGTTTCTGCCATGTGTGAAGTCTGAGGGAACGAAAGCGAAACGGGTCGAGAAACTGATTGTTTCCAGCTGTTGGAAGGTCAGCCGGTCGGGGAGCAAAAAAATTTGGGACGCGTTGTACCGCAAAGGCAGGGCCAGAACTGGTTCTCCTTCCTGTGATATCCTCCATCTAACTCGAAAAGCCTTTCGTTCTGTGCTATTTCCACATCTCTTTGAATGGCTGAATTGAATTATTCCGTTTGGCTTGAGTATACATATTTTTAGGTGTTATTGTCAAATACAATCTTTTAGTGGTCAAAAAATATTTCGAGAAATGTAAAAACGTTTTCTATCATTCGACTATAGTACCTGTCGTTCGCAGGCGTGTATGATTTCATAAGGAATGTCTTCTTTTTTTTGCCTACGGTAGAATCATTGAATGGCCATAGCCGATGGCTCGCTACCAAAGGGTCAAGAAGTGAGGAAATGGACTGGCTGTGCGTTGCGGGGTCTGGAACTAATAGCCACGGGTTGTTCTACCCGTGTGTTTGTTGGCTCTTGCCCTCAATGGCACAGCAGACATCGATTGACTCTGGCAAACACAAGAGAACAGTGAGAGCACGGCCTGGCCGGTCGAAACTAAGGCCTCCAGGGTCATTCGTTCGGCCTGACCTGAACAAATCACTAGCCTCAATAAAGAGTAGCCAAGCTCACGTATCGAATACAATACTTCATTATTCTCGTAGATGTCTCGGTGTGATTGCGTTTGTCTAAATTGCTTCCAGAAATTTTCTTTCCGGGTGCGTTTATAAATCAGATGCTTTCCATTATTGATTTTTATCGAACCCCTTGCGTTTTACTGAATGAATAGGAATATTGGAGGTTCGCAATTTTTCTCGAGCTTCATCCTTGCGAATACTACCATAGTAAATGTCGATTCACTTGAAGAGATGGAAAATCGATCCCGTAATCGTTCGCTAAATCGACTGCATTTCACCTCCGATTGACAAGGCTTTCCCGTTCAAACAAGCTTTCCTTCCACTCGTATAGGACTCTCGCCCAATGAGATTTGTGTTTTCTCTTTCCCGAACAGCCACCATAATCAATTCGCCTCTCAACGTTGCGTCCGCCTCCCGGAAAACATATTCTCTGCGGGAACCCAAGCTCATTGTTCCACCCCCTCGTACGACCATACATTCAATTCGCTTTAAGCAGACAACGTATTCGACATGCCAATCCAACAAATAGCTCGAAAAGACGTTCAGGTGAGCTAGAGAAGTGGAAGCGGCTGTCAAAAGGAAATCGGTCGAGAATCCGTTTGGCGTTTCTCTGCAAAAGCAGCGAGCCTAACGAGATTTTCTAAGAAGGCGCTTGGGTAGAGTTTTCTTTCTTTATCGTTTTTGGTTTATTATTCAATAATAAACCGTTGTAATCGCCCAAGAAAAAAATGTCTCAAACCCTCAAAATTTGATGTTTTAAGTTTCAAGGCACGTAGAATCCGAATGTCCAATAAAAAATTCTATCCGTCCGCCGTCAACACTTTTCGGACCAAGGTATAATAGCTACATTCTTGAAATGTTCACCAAAAATTAATCTCGGTCCAGCGACGGTCCAATTCTTGAACCACATTGCTAGCTCAATTTTAGGGGAATTTCTGGGGGGTTTGAAGAGGAGAAAATTAGTATTTTCGAATCTTTTCAGAAAAATTTGTATTTGATATCAATTTATATAGATTTTTGTAAGCTTTTGTGTTGAATTTGGGAGGTTTCCACAAATTTGGCATGAGCATGAACTCGAGAGTTCTTGGAGCTATAAAAATCCCTGGAATGCTCTTCGAATTCTCTCTTTGACTATACCGTAAGGCGAAAAATTCAAATTTTAATTTGGAAATTAAGAAAAATAAAAATGATTAAAATTGCAGTAGTTGCTGCGGAGTTTTCACATATAGTTACCAATCTGTTTTTCGATGGGAACGTTCACCAATGTTCGGAATAATTACTATCACAAATAGATAATCTTCTCAAGTCATTATTGAAGCGAAGGAATACTAGACCACCGTTTGCAGCGTTTTTATTCTAGCGATTTGCATCCAGTGCCAAATTATTGCGAAGAATGTCATGCAGAATTTGTACGCATAATGTGATCAATTGGAAATTCGGGAACGATTACACAGATATACCGATACGTCCAGAAATTCCATTTTCTGAGACCAGGCTATTTCACTAAATCTTTCTTTCCGATTCAGTTTAGAAACGCGGATTTCCTTCCTCGTCAGGAACCATTTTAAAACCTCGCCCAGTTTCGTTTTGTTTGCGTTGTCACTTGTCCCCCGCGAAAACCAAATCCTAAGTGGCTACAGATGTTTCCCTTTTCCTTGCGCTTTTGTAACCGGATGTTGAATGTTGGTCGTCGAGAGAAGCGTCGAAAAACCCTCGGGTGAATTTCCAGATAACAAATCGGAGCTACGACTGCTGTCGTAGCGAGGGCTGGCGGATTTTGAATTGCTAAGTCCACTTCAGGACCTTTCAACGTTGAGCTGCCCGTGTAGCAAAGTGATCGAGTCCGTGGGTGGAAACGTGTTGGAATGAAAGGACTGATGGCGTTTTCCGAGCGACCAGCCATAAATCCGATATGTTGACGGTTACACTACTAGGTTAGATTACTCGCGACCTCGAAATGGTCGTTGACTGCGATTTTACTATTTGTCTGAAGACGGTTTTTCATCAGAAGAGTTGGTTTCTGCCTGAGTAAATAAAAAGCGATTCCGTACATGCTTGAAATGATTATTTTTCTGTATTAAATAGGTCTATTGAATGGCTATGAGAAAGATTTGTCGAATACTTTTATAATAATATAGATTTTTGTAGTTATTGTATGATATAGTATTATATGTTTTCAAATAAATTTTCGTCTTCAATGGGGTAACTAGACTCGACTTTTTTCCTTTTTCTGCATTTGTTTTACTTCCATGTTTACGTAAATATTGGAAGTATTCTAATAGTCCGTTTTGTCGTTTTTTTTTTTTTTTTTTTTTTTTGTCAGCTGTATGTCACTTGATTCTTATGATTGGTGTCACACTCCGTACTTCCTCCTAATTCGCCTTTTCAGTCATTTTATTCGAGGACTTTTGTATATTTGGGTCTCCTCGCTATAAAAAAAATTTTCACGAAACTTGTTACGTTAAGCTCACACGCCGTACTTCAGCTTTATGCGCCTTTTCATTTTTCAATTTTTGTATGCCGTTAAAATCAATACATTTGACGCTGGAGGTCCTAAAATGTTTAAATAACGGCGAGTGAATGACGCTTGATTTTTTCGCTCACGTCACACACCGTACATCCGAGCTATTTATTGTATTCGGAAATCCAGTCCCTAAAAGTCTATGTATTTGAATGTTTAAGGGTTCGAGCTGATTGTTCATCGAAGTATTTACAGTAAATTGTTTAATATCAGTATTGGGAAATATTAGATTTTGATAGTTTCGAAGCGTAGTGTATAGTCAGAAATTTTATTGGTCTGCCGTCCATAATTGCATCTAGATGTTCCTAATTTACCGAATGGCTAAAGGGATTATCGATAGATACTCATCCGAATCAATTCATTTCCTTTTGGGCGGCAGGAAGGTCGAACCGGAGCATCACATCCAAGTCGAAACGTCTCTGTAACTGTGAGCCTCTTTCCTCCAGAAAAGCAGTTCGCCACGTAGCTCTTCCATTTCCGGCATGTAGTTCTGGCAGATCGTAATGAAAGACCTTCATAATTTATTTATCAGTTTGCGCCCTTCAGCTCGCTGTATTTCGTTCACTGTAGCCCTCAACCTCTCTTTGAATTATTCGGCGCACGCCAATCGATGTACGAAAAGAAACGTTCCGCCCGTTTACAACGCGTCCTCTCAGGTTTCGCTTTTGTTCTAGACCTTAGCCCCGAATTTTCACAGCCGAATGTTATACGTTTGAAGCCGTTTTTTCTCCGAGGACGTTGACCCTGCTGAAAGTAAATATCGTGTTTCAGAGGAGGAAAACACGGGTAACAACAAATAATCGACGGAAAAAATAAAACGCCTTTCAAAAGTGATGAAATACATTTTTTAGGCTGATCAGTTCTTGAATTGCTCTTAATTTATCGATATTCCGTTGTACCGGTCGTATCGTATTGTCCTTGGATAAATACTATATCTGAATAGACTCGTTGACACTTTCTTTGATCTCCCTTCTGTAATTTTCGAACGTCACCGTCCATTCTATCTCTGAAGATGTCCCATCGTCTCACAATATACGTAACTCGGAGTGTAGATAGTTTGAAAAGTGTCAACACGACTCATAACATCAATTGAGGTCAAACTGACGAATAGTGGTCGTATTTTTCTCGACATGCGGATAGGCCGTTCTTGTTTGACGATGACTCGAAAAAAATCACCTCGCTCGAAAGAAACGAGCAGGAAGGGAAACTTGGTCGCCGTCCAACGCTACTTTTGAGCCTACAAGGCTGGCATTTCCCTGAATAGAGAATGTAGAAATGACGGCCGAACGTATACATTGCGGCCCTCTTACGGGCTTTATTTCGACGGACTACGAAAACGTGAAATGTAGTAACTGAGTAATAGATAGGTTCCTACGATTTTCTGCTTTTCGGCGCTCAACAGATCTTTAGATCGACATTTTATTATTAATACTATCATCTTATCCTTGCGTACGTGCTCTATTGGCAGAACGTTTGGATAAGAAGTTAAGCAAGTAAAAATATCTATTAAATTTTCGTCGAATGGGAAATGAAACAGATAAAACACATCTCTGATATAGCGGGATTTAAATTGGTATAAATATTGTCACCGCCGAAATCGAACGAGGGAAAGACGAATCAAAAGATTCTCTCGATGAAATAAAACATTTTATTCGACACGAGAGTGCCAGATTTTATTCGCGTTGTTTCGTATATGAGTACTGCGGGGAGATTTTACGATTATGAAAGATTTTCCACTCGGTTCAGCTAATCCGTACTAGGTCGTACTTGCAGTAACCGAATACATCTAATAAAAAGTATTTGATTTTTTTTCAGCGTTTCCTAACTTACGTTTAAATATAATTTTTCTTAAGGATTCGAAATACGAAAGGATAGTTTATCTAATCAATTATACCGTCTATAAAATTGCATTATTGCTATAAGTTCGAATCATTTTTCATTCTGTCAATGAAATCATTAAGTTCTATGAGTATAACATAATCATTGAAATTAACTTAGTTTGAAGAAGACGAAAAACAAATGAAAATAAGTTAGCTCCTTCTCTATCTTTTTATTTCTCGATTATTGGCATAAAATCGGGAAAAAATCTGTGTCTGGAAATCAAAAATCACTTGTTATACGAGCCCAATTAGATTCCAATTGAACATAAGGAATTGCATTGTAATTTGTCTTACTACTTGATCGAAAAATTTAGTAGAAAATTTCCTTCTTTTCGAATGTAAAAGCACAGAATTGCACGCAGGAAATAAATATTAATAATAGACACGATTCTGAATAACGAGCACGTCCAATTGCAACCCCCAAAAATATATTATCGATTAGTGTTGTATCAATTCATCCAAATTCTGCCACTTTCGGAAAGAATTCCCGACAAGCCGTTACAATATTCATCCTGCATTATCAGGGTAATTTTGTTTGCATCTACGTCTTGGTGAATTATTTAACGCAACGCGGCTCGGTAATTTCCCGCGGTCACGCAAGTTGCGGGTGAATGAAGGAATGATATTTCATTCTATTATGAAAGCTCGGCTTCGCGAATTATAAAGTCAACTTCACCACTTTCATGTTGATAGAATTTGTACCTCTACGGTTTCGGTCCCAAAAATCCAATAAGTTTAATGTTTGAATTTTTTCCCCTATTGGATAGGTTGAGCAAATTAGAGGCGGCTCGTTCTTCGAATTCGAGGGCGAACCGACTTTCCGATAAACGGGAAATTCGTCGAACGAGTCGCCGCTTTATTCTCCCTCGCGAACCGCCCGCTGAGAAGAAAATATGACACCGGGGAAAAACAAATAGAATAGTTGTTCCATTTTTTTCCATTTCCCTGGCCTTTTTTTCGCACAAACTGCTTAACATGGAAAACGAATTCATTACCACTCAACACCCCTTACTATTTATTTATGCATATGTACGCAAGTGAACGACTAATGCGGATGGGCACAATATTTCAAGACTTTTCGTGATTCAAAAACGTAAAAAAAAAAAAATTTTAAAAGTATGAGATTTAGTTGTTTCTGGTCTTACCCTTTGAAAAAAGCAATCCGACCTAAGTTACAGGGGTTGAACTACACTTATCTGAATACTTACCTTATAAAGAAAAAACCGCAAGTCAACTAAAGTAAACTCCTCTTTTTGAAGTCGGTGAAAAATGAAACAGCTCAAGCGCGGCTGATCAAGATGGAAAATCGTCAGCGATGTTCACTCACAGCTTTGCCGATTGAAATTCAAATTATTTATAATTCAAATCTTATTATATAATAATAATAAAATAAAAAAGAAAATGCCAGTGAAGAAGAAAATTTGTGAACAAGTTAAAGTTGCTTTGTTGGCTCTTGCTGATTCAACGTCGCGGAAGACGATTTCAATAAATATCAATTTGATCGGGCGCAAAACAACAGTTAAATTAGACGAGCAGCTTATCGCGAGCAAATCTTAATCGTGTACGGCGGAAGCAACCCAATATTCAGCTATTCTGACTCAAAGCACATTTATGATTGTACTTTTTGCCGTTCCGTGTCATTCGGACAAAAAACCCTCCGCTGATCCGGTTCGGTGAATTTATTCGTTACTCGCTTACTGACTAAATAAATCTCGGGGCTTTGAAGCTCATTCATCAAGTCCTACCTCCTAGACCTTGGTTCGTTCTTTCTTTCTGGACATTCCAATAAATATTCGAAAAGCAATCAATTCGACCGTTTCCTTCACTCGTCGTGATCACAGTTCTCGAACGGAAATCGGCCGATCCGGGATTGGATTGAAAACCTTTTTTCCACTCTTGCTGGCCCGAATTAAATCGTAATTTCCTGACGAGAAGTTTCTCCGATTATTTCGCGTAAATGTAAGTTAAAGGTAGTCGTTTCGCTATAGTAAACGACTATTGAAAACATTTCACCCTGTAAATACACTATTAAAGTGCGAACCAAGCATGAGAGAAACTGCTAAGTAATCAAGCGGTTTTAACGTGTTCGCCTTTAAAAGAAAGGGTCAGTCGGTAATTCCAAGTTAAATCAAACTCGCCACCGTTTGAACGATTCAAGTGTGTAATGAGATTGATCAACAGGAAGCCTCGTAGCCCCGAGTGACACTGCACAGTCAAAGGAGACTTACATGACCTGAGAACACATAGCTCAAAGCGAATCCGAAGAGGACTTAGGATCCAAAGTCCGCAGCTTAGTACAGAAAGGCGTTTGAAGTCGAAAAACGCTGCAAATGATTGTACAGTGGTTTATTATTCCTTCGCTTCGATAATGACTTGAGAAGATTATCTATTTGTGATTGTAATTATTCCGAATATTTGTGAACGTTCCCACCGAAAAACAGATTGGTAACTATAGGGGAAAACTCCGTAGCAAATATTATAACTCAAATCATTTTTATTTTTCTTAATTTCCAAATTAATTTTGGAAATGAATTTTTGAATTTTTCGCCTTACGGTATAGTTGGAGAGAGTGTTCGACGAGCATACCAACGAGTATAGAACGAATATTAAAGCGTCCAAAAATTTATAGAAATTGATACCATTTATAGAGATTGATTGCTACTTCTTCTAAAAAACCTTGGAAATGATGAATTTCCTCCCTCTCAAAAATACCCTTAAAATTGAGCTAGCAATGGGGTTCAAGAATTGGGCCGTTGTGAGGCCGAGATTGATTTTTGATGAAAATTTCAGAATGCTGCTACCAGAAAAGTGCTGACGGCGAACAGACAGACTTTTTTTAATTGGATATTTGGATTTTACATGCCTTGAAACACAAAACATCAAATTTTGAGGGGGTTAGAAAAAAAATTCTTGGGCGATTACAATAGTTTGTCATTGAATAATAAACCAAAAATAACGCTAAGTAAGGATTCCATAGCGGGTCAAAAAAAACCTGTCGTTAAATGTAAAGACGTGAGCCTAGAAATGAGGCGGCAAATTTTTTGCCTACATTCGCCTTTCAATTTTGAGACGAAGAACTGCTTTCTATTGCGCAGTTCCATATCGTTTCAAAATGGTTTCGGTCGATGTAATGATCGTTTTATAGGTGCTCAGCAACGGGTTCTTTTACGGCGTTTCCGGACGATTCTCAATCTCGTCGGGATAAAACTTGGCAAGCTAAGAAAACGAAACAAAAGACGTTGCTCGTACCGTCCGCAACAATAACAACGGGCATCGCTTTAGGAACAAATGGCCTCACGTCCACCAGATGTCGTTAGATACAGCGCTTTCCGTTATGGAACACTTTATATGGCAACCTTGAAATGGAAAGGCTTGAGCTATGAAGGGTTATTTGTTCCTCGAACGAGTGATCGGTCGGACAGTGAATGATTCCGTTCGATTTGTGCCCAGCGACACCGTTCGTATCGATTGTCATTTCCTCCCCGCCCGTTTCCTCTGCGATCGCTCAGATTCACAGTCGAACATAGCTGGTTACAATTTTCAACCATTATTTCCCACCCACCATCTTGGAGAAGATATTCAATTTCGTTCATGACCGTCTGTCACTACTAATTGCGATTTGTTCGAAGAAATGCGTCCAATTAACCGAATCGAACTTTCAATTCCCATCGTGCTTTGACAGCTGAAAAATAACGAGTTGAAACGGAGCCCGGTAAAAGCCCAAACGGGAAAACATCGAGGTTCGGCAAACTTGCGTTCTGGATTTCGCAGCCGGAAGTTCGTGCGAGTGCGCACATCTTTCCATCAAATATTTGTTTTTAACCGTCCCAGGAAAAACCTGCTCGCCTTTCACGAGGGCAAACATTTCGGCCGAATTAAGCCGAGCACATGGCGCAGGCGACAGCAATCTTCTCTTTCGGGTTTTCCTTTCGGCCGGCGAAAAGCCGTCCTCTCGACTCGAATTTCCCGCTAGTTTCCCGACGAGAGTAAACGTTGCTAGTTTTTGCCGACAGAAAAACCGTCCGAACGGACAGTTGTATTTGAGAGCCGGCGGACTCTCGAGTTTTCCGCAGAAATAACCCACTCAGGCTCGCTACACGTTTTACGTATCCGCACGTCGGATGAGAATAAAGGGCCGAGAAGGCGAATATACAGTTTCACTCCTAATGAGGCTCGTTGTTTCGGAAAATCCTCCGACGCCGGCGAAATTCCCCGCTTTCGTGCGAGGTTCCTCCTCTTCTAAGCCAAAATCAACACCGGTCCCTCGACGTTCCGTCTGTTTTGGTTAAGTACGGGCGAAATCTACCTTTCGCGTTTCACTGTTTGGAAAAGCCGTTTTCTCGCCTTCCTACCTGTTGTCGGTAGGTTTTCTTCCGAGGCGGAATAATACATTCGCGAGCAGCCATTTCGAAAGCCTTTACGTGGTCTAAGGATAACAGAAAAGGTCAAACTCGGATGTTTTGAATTGATCGCGGAAACGCTCGTCCTATCTTGAGCGGTCGAGTCGGGCAGTAAAATTAGAAACAGGACAATTTAAAGCGGCGATAAAAGTTTCCCTTTCTTAGCCGGGAAGGCTGCACGTTTTGAATTTACAATCGGGAAATAGGAAAATTAGAGAGCGGATCGGACAAACGAAAGTCAATTGAGCAGTGAAAACATAGGCTTTTTCAGGAATTTTGATGGTTAAATCTACTCGGAGAATTGTCAAGGGAGCGTAGATTATTTTACTAAAACAGATAAAATACCTACATGGCAATTGAAGGAGCTTTATTATAATTTGCTACATTGCAACTTCTCGTTGATTTATAAGCTGCCATTGTAAAGCGTTTTTACTTCATATAATCTGTCACCGTAATATGAATTTTCTCCATTCGCTCACGCATTTTCAATTAATCTGTTTTCTAATAATAAGACTCGAGGAATGTTGTCTATTTGAGCGAGAACCTCTTCAGGTTTCAACGTCTTGGCACAATTTTCTGGCAGAAAATAACGATCTGTCCGACTTACAGATGGAAGATGCGTTTGATCGAAAAAAATTTACGTGACACTCGCAGATAGATTTCGCTTATTTGCTCAATGATCAAAGAAGGTGATTGAATTAGAAAAACTAACGGTACACAAGGTACCTCAACTTTACTTGTACAACGACAATATATATGAATTTAATTCTGATTCTCCTGATGCAAAATACGTCAAATCGTTATTGATTTCCAGAAAAATATAACAAAGTTAGTCAAAAGTAGACATGTTTTAGATCCTACTGCCTTTTCTCACTATTTGAACATATGTGCCCCTAGTTATTATAAAATCTCCTCTCTTTCGAATTTTCACAGGACGCTAGCCGAGATCTTTCTTCCATTAGGTCATTCTCACGGCTCTTTAGAACCGCAAAATTTCAACAGGGCAATAATTCGCATGATTTTTCTCCCTCTCGAGACATTGCAGTCACGAAAACAATAATATATCTTACTTTTTCCATTTCCTATGTGGGAAAAAATAAAAATAACTCTTTTATCGACGTAAATTTCGTTCCTTTTTATTTAAACCTTGGGATTATCTTGTCGTTTTTTGTCACCATGATTTTTGCATTATTAGCCGTAGCGTTTGGGCTTTTTCAAACTTTCTTTCGCCTCGTCTTCCGCCCTCTTTTCCGCTTTTCTCAATTCCGTGTAGGCTTCGTGCAGATCAGGCCTCGGATCCACTTGTTCGTTTATCCAGTACAGCTGAAACACGTTGAAGTTTTCGAATTAATTATCTTTGGATTAATGTCATCGCTTATTATTTTATTTTTTTCAACTGGTGAGTTTTCGCGAAAAAAAAACTACCTAATTCCCTCCTTCGCTTTGATCAATTCGTTTGATAGACTTCGGCTCTCAGAGCCGACAAAACGTCCTCGACTGAAGGTCGGCGCGTTGGCGTAGGTCACTGGAACGCCGAAGGCGAACCGCCACGCTGTTTTCGTTATGGGAGCTCCAATTATTAAAGATAATGCCAACACGAAATTTGCACAAGCATCGTTCTTTATTCTGAAGTTTCTCTCTGATCGTCTGATTTCACGCATAACTAGAGCTAAATTTGATTGAACGTACTAGAAAACTTTGAACGAACAAGAAAAAACCAAAAGTAAAAAAAAAAATCATTAATAAAAAGTTTTAAAATTAAAACAGTTTTATACAACTGTTTCGGTTTTCAAACTTTATCATTTTTATTTATTTCTGCAGGTTGAGGGGGAGAGTAACGAGACGACCTCTTCTCCATTTTTTTTTTATTTTTATTACGCCGAGTACTTTCGCCCGTTCGGGCTTCTTCAGGGCATTATAGGACCAATGGTACAGAAAGAAGGAATACGACCACCTGGAGAAGATTTTTATTTATTTATTCTAGTTGTAATTTTTATTTATTTCATATTTTTTTATTTATTAAAAAAATTTATAATTGTTTTTTATTTGTTAATTGACAATTTTACCTATTTATTTTATATGTTATATTTTAGTTATTAATTTTTCATTATTTTTTCAATTCTTATCTAACGAAATATTATACGCAAGCAAAATTTGATGAAAAATTGGCCGCCAAAATAAATTTCTGATGCCGATTTTTCCTCTCACGATAAGCCAAATAGCATTTCCGGTCGCACTGTAACGTTGAAACTCTCGTGGAATCGATGGGAAGCTATAAACCAACGATAGGTTCCGAATGCGTTTCGCTGATACCGCAGAATGTAGCGGGCAGTCTATGATCAAGTCACTTACACCCTCAAATATCTCCGTTTCCGTCTGTAACACACTAACTGGCGCACTTCTCGCTTTTTCACCTTTGGCCGGTTGAGATTCCGATTTGGAACGCGTCGGGTCAAACGTGACTCCCGACGAGGCCGGGAAGCTTCTGAAAGAGCAGAATCGAGCTATCCCGCTGTCCGTATCCGGTTGGGCTTTACAGGCAGAGAAAGAGCCACGATATAATATTAAAGCGAAGCGATAAGAAGGGTCGTTTTCTCATCTGCTCTTTGCCTTTGATTAAATCAAGACGAAAAGGAAAAGCTAGGAACGGGAAGGAATCTTATCGCAATTTAATGAAAAATTTGATAAGGAATCGATGATTTTACAGCTATTCTAGAGGTTTGAAATGTTAAATTTGACTTGTAAATTCAATAATCGTCTTCACAATTTCCAACTATATTTTAGGAAATCTGGAGTCGAATGATTTGCGTAATTATACAGCTTGAAAGAGTGTATTGACGAGCATTCCGATGGGATTTTTATATCTCCACATATTCTCGACTTACAAATATATTAAAATCTAGAAAATTTAGGATAAAATCTGCTGAGAAATTTGGTTAAAAAAAAGAACATCACTATCTTATTTGTGAACGTTTTCGATCGTACTTAGCCTTATAGAACGATTTTAATAGCTCCACAAATTCTTGACTTACGAACCTTGCGAAATCTATCGGTCTCAAAATTCCACATAAAAGCAGCGATAACTCAAGAATCATTAATGCTCTCTGCTCTGTTGTAATTTCGTTCGATTCAGCGTCCAAGAATCAATATAAATTGATACTAAATAACACCCCATTTTTTCAAACACTTTGAAAAATACAAATCTCCCTTCTCAAAACCCTAACAATACCGTTCCTGTTGAGGCAGGGATTAGGCTAAATAATTGAGCCAAGAATGATTTTGGATAAAAATGACAAGAGATCTAGATTTATAGTTTTCTCAGAAAAATGTAAACAGCGGACGGAGAGACATTTTATCCATAGGATATTCGGATTCATCGTATCATGAAACGTAAAACTTCAAATTTGGGGGTAGGTTTTTGTTCATTAAGTGAAGAGATTTTTTCTGCTCACTTGCCCCACCTGTTCCCATGAGTCCGGAAGATACTGTTAAGGTTTCAGAGGTTCATGTCCATTTTCGATTGAATTGATAGTGCATAGACGTAAGAAAAACTACTACGATTGGAACTTTTTTCAAGTGTTTTCCGATGCAATCGCGAATGTCCCTCTAATGCGGTTTTCATAAGCGTAGCAGGGCCTCGGCGCCGCTTAATGACCGTGAAAGGCCTTCAAGGACTCGGAATAAGACCCCCAACAAGGACCCACCGGATTCGAAAGAAAAAAAGGAGCCCAGTTTGCGCTCCTGGGCACGATTTCGCGTATATATTCCCGAGCATGGGAGCCACTCGATTTAGAGAGGTGTATTTCTTTCGAAATGGAAAGTTGCTTCAGTAATTTTTTTCCTTTGCAAACCCAGGTTTTATCGATATTGCGTCATAGCTGAGTGCAAATGGGATCATTGTTACAAAACAATGAACAGCTAGCGGTTTATAGCGGAGATTCTACCTGTTTGGTGGAGTGTTAACATCAACATTTGGTGTTGTAAGGCGAGCAAAGTGGCTGTGCTTATCAACTTACTTTACATATGTCTGCCCCGAGTTGATTAATTTATCCTCGTCTCTCGGAGTGTTGAGGTGATAGCGACAAATGTAATTTGCTTTTGCGGAGCGAGCGAAGAAATTCATACGATGTAACTAGCGGTGCCTTCTTACCCGAGTGTTATTAGTCTCAATTACGACTGTTGCTAATTTTCATCATAGCCACGCATCGTTGTTGCGGAAACTTTGAATTTGAGGTAAGACGAACGACGTGGCGACGTCGTTCAAGTGCGAAAGGTGGCGAATGCCTCGAATCCCTCCAGCGAAGTTCCTTTTGTAGTTTGGCTGTAGCTGAAGGTGTAATAAGGAGCGAAAACTGCCTAGCTAGAGAGGTTTTGAAAGGGTAAAGAGACGGAGAATGCTGAGGTTATTCGGCTGAGAGGGGCGAGTTTCTCTAGGGACGTCGGTGATCCATCATGGACGTGAACTCAAACCCAACTCACCTTTAGCTCGTTCATTACCGAAACCCTACGCTCACAGAATGGCCCGATTTTGCTTGGGTTATAAGGTAACTCCGGTTATACATCTTCCTCCAGCTCCTTGATTCGGCTTTTATTATTTGTCCGGCGTTGAGAAAATCTATATCGACCGGGCGCATTTGAAGTATTCATCGCCTGCTATTTCGGCAGCTATTTTGCACGCTTGTTTCGAGGAGTTTACGAAGTTCGGACGACGAAGTGGCGAAAGCAGGCTTTTGTGTGCTCATAATTATATCTGGGCGGTTTCGTTTCTCCTTAATACATCTATAAAGATTCGAAATTGCCGCTGAATTCGAGAAAAAGCGTTCGCTAAATAGAAAATGGGAATTTCTTTTACATCAACTTCTTCCTCTTCTGCAGACAATTGCTACTTGGAAAACGTTTCCTCCGAGAAAAACGACTCTTCCCTCGCCGAGTGAGGAATCGAAGCGTTTTCTTGATAAAGTTAATAGCTGACTTGCGAGGGTTTCTGTCGCGGAAATGGGAATTCCATGTGCTCGATGCCGTTCGAAAAGCGATATTATTCACAAAGGTTGAGAAAATAGAAAGGGAAAATTCACTCGCCTTAATACTGAAAACCTTTATCATTGGGCTATTGTGAAGCTGTTGCTGGGAGCGTGCTTGATCAAGCACAAAGCACAATATTGATAGTATAGTTGGTTTTCTCGTTGAAGATTTTCACCCACGGACACGAACCATTTTCAAATCACCTCTTTCTCAGCGTATTTCGAATTTTTCCCCTTTCTGTCCAATAATGATTCCCCTCCGTTGTTAGCAACTTGCGAATATGTGAATGTTACAGTTGGTAAAAAAATATATATAAATTCTTAAGGGATCGAGTCTTGACAATTTCATGGTGCAAGAGCTCGTACTTGTTTTCTGGCTCTATGTAATTTTGGATTTTACCACGTGTTTTAATTCGAATCCGAACTTCATATATTCAAGTTTTGGTATGCCAAAATTGTAGATAGAAACAATGGTTTATTATTCCTTTGCTTCAATCATGATTTAAAAAGACCATACATTTTTGATAGTAAGTATTCGTAAAATTTGTGAATGTTTCCATCTAATAACAGATTTTTTTAACTATAAGTAAAAACTCCATCGCGACGATCGTAATTTTAATTATTTTATTTTTCTCACTCAGCCAAATTAAAAGTTGAATTTGTTGTCTAATGCTACAGCTGCAGAGTGTTCGATGACCACTCCAACGAGTATTGAACCATTTTTATAGCTCCATAACTTCTCGGATCATACTCTATAGGCCAATTTTTTGAAAATCTCAAAAGCTGCGATAGTTTGAGAATTACAGCTATCGACCTTGTTGTCTCATTCGATTCGGCCTCAAAATGAATCTCTAAAACACATTTAAAATTAAAGTAGCGTTTTTGGCTAAATATTTAGGCTATGGTCGAACCAAGATTTTTTTTTTTTTTTTTGAAAATGCTAAGTATTTAGCTATTTGGATTCACATGCTTTGAAACGTAAAATATCAAATTTTGAGAGGGGTTTGAATTTTTTCCTTGGGCGATAACAATAGTTTATTATTGAATGATAAACCGAAAATGGAGCCTCGTTTGTCTGACCTCACTTCAATCCTTCATCACGTGATCTCTATTGTTCTCTACATGATCTCCTATGTATGTCTCTTTCAATAATGTAATTATGAGGATCAAATACTCAACTCTAAAGATCAACGTCTTATTCGATCGGAAATTAACGGTCACTAATCATTGTTAAGAGTTGCTACTCTGCGTGCTCAGTTCGTCTATTAATTTTATCGTTGACTGAAATCAGCTCCGCGATTGAAACTATAGAAAAAATAAAAATCCTGTTATTGAAGAAATGAATTTTGTCTGCAAGAGCGTCTCGTTTATGTTTCCGACGTAAATAACGAACCGTTTCATTAGTTTCGTTAGCAGTCGCCTCGGAGAAACGTCGTATTTTCTCTGACGAATTAGAAACGGATTAATTGAATATTTTACGAGCGCGCTTCTTAATTTTCGTTGACGGGTGCTAATGCCATCACAGAACTCGGAGTGCCACCTTTTAATTGAAGACTGTTTAGTATCCCTTCTACTTCGTCACGTTTTGTTCTTTCACTGTTCAAGTAGAATATTAAAGTTAACAATAGGGTAGGTTCAACTGGATCATCGTTAGCGAGTAAGCTCGAAGAAATATCTAGAGCTGATGAAAGGTCTCTACTTGTAAAAGTAATATTTCCGCATGATCAATAACGTTTCAAGAAAGTTAACGTATAGGAAGCTTTCTATTACTTGGTCTATGAGTTAGAGAACTGAATTCATACTTCCTCCAGCACAAAATTTATCCACTACTAATTTCGCATTAATGATGAACTAACAGGAATTATTGTCTTGTAAGCTTATCACAAGTTGTCTCCACCGGACTCCCCTATTGTCATTCTTGATGGGAAATTCATTGCTCTATGTATAATTCGCGAACTCGGAATGATCTTTGTTAGGGAAATTTAGCGGCGTCTCATCTTTCACTTATTATTTATATTATTTCTCGCCTCTATTATTATTTTCAATTACTCGCCTAGAAGGCTATCATCTCTTGATGACCTGTTTTGGTTTATTATTGGACAATAAACATTGTAATTGCTCACGAAACAAAATTACTTACCCATCTCAACTTTTGATGTTCCACGTTTCAAGGCATGAAGAACCCGGATATCTGTCCGCTATCGACACTTTGTTGGAAACTATTAGGCCTACACAAACATTTGAAATTTTCACCGAAAACGACCCTTGGTCCGAAAATAGCTCAATTCATTAGCCAAAACACTCCCTTAATTTTAAATATGCCTATGTTGGCCTATGTAACACTATTTTATTACTATATATAATAACACTATAATATTACTATTTTATTTTAAATTAAATAATTGAAACTAATGAAATTATTAAAATTTACGATGGTTTGCAGGGATTTCGCCCTTAGTTTCCAATATGTTTGTTAGCGGGAACATTCACAAGAGTTAGGATTAGGTTGGTACTAGTATAACAAGTGGGCAGTATAACATGTTCCAAATCATGATTGGTGCAAAGGAATAATCATTCACAGTTTTTTTTTTTTTGTTTTTTTTTTTTTTTTTTTTTTTTTTTAATCATTATTACGTCGATTTGAAGTTTGCTCGAATTCCAAATCGTTCCCTGAAGTTCTTGATGCCCTTCAAAATTGTACTAGTTCCTCGTAAATACAGCGCTCTACTCGAAGAAAATTATTGGGGTGGGAAAGAAGTCCTTGGAAAAGAAAGATAATTGGTGACTTTTCATTAGGAGACTGCATTTCCCTGGAACGCTGGCTCTGAGATCCTTCTATTTCCAGTGAAATTCAACAGCGACAGTCCTGAGGAAACTGCCCGTGACGGAAAATGCTCCCACTCGAGGGCACGGCCTCGCGGCAGTTGTTAGACACGAAGGCGATATTTTAATGAAGCCTGTCCTTCTTGGTCTGGCTTCACACCCCTTTGCCTTTAAAGTACGCCATTCGGGCAATTATTCCGTATAATTGCTCCCAGTTCTGACGGTAGCTGTGTTTTGAGTTGGAGGCGAAAGATCTATAAGGTTAAACTCGGATTTAATTTTCCCTTTAGAAATGACAAAAACTCGTTTATCCCTGGTAAACGAAGAGGAATAAAAAGGTTACATTGTCAGGTGTTAGCATCAGCATCATGATCTGCATTTGAGTATAATGTGAAGCGAATGATAGATAGATTTACAGTTACTTGAAATAAATTTACTTCCTAAAAAATATCGTTCAAGAAAAAAAAAACACTTCTTGAAAAAACAGACGGTGTTAACAATAATTTACGAAGAAATTCTCTTTTAATTTGTGCAATTTTATTACCCAATGACTACTATTAGTTAACTCTACTGTCGCTGCCGTCTAAAACACTTTCCAATAGACGTAAATTCAGTTCAACCGAGATAAAGCCAACGCTACAACTTACCTTAAAGTATCACGTACTTCCAAGTAATCACTATAGTCTTAAACTATGAGGAAAGCTACTTATACGACCTCGGCGCTTTAAAAATTGAATATTTTCACCATCATTTTCTCAAAGCATTGCCCCCTAGAGGCGCCAGGCAGCCCTATCTTTTTACGCAGTTCTTTCCATCGTGTCGTCCCGCGTAGAGCTGAATCTGATAATAAAACGATTGAGATTCAAGTCACGTACTCTCTAATTTTTCTCCGTCGCATTTTCCTCCGAAAGTTGAACAAGGTCGGCTCGAACACTATTCCAAGCACTACACCTCCGAACCAGTTCGAATAGGCAATTTGAATTCATATGGAAACACTGCAGAGCACTTTCGACGCGAAGTAAAAATTACGACCTTTTATTGAATCAGTACAGTTGTCTATAAAGCGTAGGTGTGATAAAATAAAAGCCAGTTCCAAACGGGGAAACCTCAGCGTTACTATTTCAATCAACAGAGACTTTTTTGCTTCACGCGGTTTTCGCTCGCGGTTTACGTGGACTGGGAGAATGTGTTATGAGTTGTTGCGACGAAAAACTGAGTCTGCTGAATTTTTCCTGAATATAAATTTCGTTATAATTGTTCTGAAACATTTTCTGAATAGAATCCGTGTCTGAGCATTCTCAGTTTATTTAGGCATACATGAGCTACGTTTGGATAAATAATTTAGAGCTACCTTTCTAAAATTGTAACCTTCTTGTACAAATATTCAGCTTTCGCTGAGTAAATTCATTGATTCAGTTTACAAAGTTAATAACTTGCCAACGCAATGATACTAAGCGTACGAACATTGGAGAGTTTTGGTGCATTTCGCATTTTTTGAAAACTGAAACGTACGAGTATTGGTTGTTTCTTTAAATCGTAAGTTTCTTATGGTTACCACCTTGTGGATGGCGGATTGTTGTGACCATTAGAGACATATGATTTAACAAAGTAACCAAAACTCCCACGTTTAAGTTTTCAAAAAACGCGAAATTCACTAAAATTCTCCAATTACCCGATCGTCCAATTTTATCGCTCTTGTTCGTACGCTCGGCGGAGAAATTTCTGTCACGAGACGCGATGTACCTGAAGTTGAACCGCTATGAAATCCTCTTACTTGGAAGCAGCGGGAACCCAATGATAGTAAACAAACCTAGTAAGCTTGAGAACGAGGACGTGTCCTATCTTCAGTTCGGCCGAAGTTACGTGTCTGAAGCTCGCGTTGGTTTTGCTTTTAAGATTTCAACCCCCTCTTCATTTAAAAACCACACAATGGGAAGTGGTGGCAGAGAAGTTGATGTGGGATTACGCTCAGCAGAGGAAAAAAACCTTTGGAAAAGCTTGTGGGCCTCGAAACGATGATAATGGTAGATAGATGAAGGTGGTAGATTTTCACATTGCAGTTTAATTTCCAGCGACTGCTACGTTTACAAGAATTTTTCTAGGAAAACTACTGAAAAAATCTAGCGGAGTTTCCTGGAAACTATTTCTCAAGTTAATCTCTGCGCGGTTTTCTCTCGTCCGCTTAACGGAACTTCTAACGTAGACAAATCCGCTTGTTTAATGTTCTTAATGTTTGCCAATAAAAAATGATAACGGTCCTCGTTATTCTAGGGGTTTCTGTTCCCTTGTAACCGGGCCGATTTAAATGGGTACGCGTAGGGCGATGAGAAAAGTCGTTTGCGGTAGAAAATGAGTCCTTAGTGACCCATCAACCTTAGCTGAGGCCGGTCGAGGGATGTTTCCTCGCTCGGCTCGAGGCTTCAAAGCTTTTCAGTCCGCATAATTTATGATCCAGCGCGAAAACTTCCATTTGGCCAGACAAGGACTTTCCTTAGCTCCTTTTCAAGTTTTGTTCTTGACGGGAAGAACTTGCATATTTCACCTGCCACGACAACTTTTCGAGACGGGTTTGCCATCCTCCATCTTGACGCAAAGCTTTTCAATTTTGTACGGAATTTTCTTTCGCATTGAAGAAGTTTTGATTAACAATTCACCCCTTTCAATGGAAACAACTCGGATTCCGCCCGTTAGTTTTATGGCTGATTAATTATTATGAGATTATTTAATCTCCGTAGACTTGATGATCGTTCTTACTTAGGAGTCACTAAAACTGAGCAATCGTAGTCTCATAGGACCGTGAGCAGGAATGGGTGTACAAATGTAGGTATACATTGAGCATTGAGTTTTAGAACATCGCGTGCACTAGGTTTTTTTTTTTTTTTTTTTTTTTTTTTTTTTTTTTTTTAACGTAGGAGTTTTAGTTACTGGTTAAATCGTAGATTCCTTATTGTTACCGCCTAGTGGATGGCGGATTGTGGTGATCATTGGAGACGTACGATTTAACTAGTAACCATAACTCCCACTTATAAGTTTTAAAATAACACGAAACGCACTAAAACTCTATGTTTTAATTTCATTTAGTTGAAAGAAACTGTATTATACTTCACATTCGGATGGACACTGTTGTGTAAATCAATTTATACAAGTTTTATGAATTCATCACAATCTTCGAATTCGGCTGTGCTAATCGAACGCTTTAAACGTACTTTTATTACAATTTTTTTTTTTTTTTTTTTTTTTAATACAAAGTTGAAAGTAAATTACTTCTAATCATAGCGATGAACCATTGGAGAACGTTTTTCGGTCGGATCACTTCAATATTTGATTAGATGATGCCAATAAGCCTTTTTCCGAGAGATTCTCCTCCCGTTCAGGAGAGCTCAAAGCTGGAAAACGCCAAAATAATTGAGGATACTGTAAGTTCGGAGAATTCACTGAGGGGAGGAGGGTTCGTTTCCTTTTCCTTCCATTTCCCGACCGCGAGAATCTACAGTGATCGTTTCAGATGCGAATCCGTTGGAAGATTTAATTTCGGAAAAGTAGAATCCAAAGGCTCTCGGCGATTGGTGAATCTTTGAGCTGGTTAGCACGTTGTTCAAAAGGCTGGGTTCAATTTAGCTCTAACGTGAATTCATTTATTAGCTCGAGGTTGTTTTGTTTCGTCACACCCGCAGCTTACCTTACCTTCCCGTCCCGTCCGAATTTACCTTAATTTTAAAATTGGCAAATACAAGGGCAGAAATTTCACGTCCTGCATCTGCGCTTTAACAGCGACGCGTTCAATAGGGCCTTCGGCCTTGTTTCCCGTCAGTCAACCTTCAGCCCTGCAACTCTCAGATGCTATTCGGAGTTGTGTCCCGTCTGAGTGAAAACACCTTTTGTCGTTCACATTGATGCGGAAAATTGGGAGAGATATTTCAAAGATTTCTCTCCCTTGAAATCTGTTCAGTAGGATACTTCCAGTATATTTTTCCTTCATACCTCCGATATATTTTTTATTTCGACCATTTTAAGATGCGCGTTATCGGTTTATTTTCAAATAATATACCGTTGAAATCGCCCTAAAAATGTTTTTCATAAACATAAAAATATGGTGTTTGATATAACCTTGTATTGATTTTTCGAATCAGAATCGAATGAGACCATAACTGTGTCGATACTTCCATGGTTTTCGTGATATTGCTGCGTTGGTGGAATTTTCGATGTTTTGAGAGAGGTTTGTGATTCGAGAATTTTTCAAGCTATACAAATCGTTCTGTTCGTTGGAATGCTCGTCAAACACTCTCCTAAGCTGTATCGTTTGGCGAATAATTGAACCGTTTAATTAGATAATAAGAAATATAAAAATAATTGAAATTAATGTCCGTGGATTGCGAGGGGGAGAAGAACCTGGCGACTCATTCTCCAATTGTTCATTTTCTGGCCGAGTACTTTCGCCCGTTTGGGCATCATCAGGGCGACGTGGAGCCATAGGGTCCAAATGTGGCGTCAAGAAGGAGAAAAAATGAAATTATGATAGTAGCGAAGCAGTGTCTGTTGTTAGGTGGAAACATCCACAAATATTCGGGATAAATACTATCACAAGTGGATGGTATTCTTAAATTATTATTAAGTGAATAAATAATAATTCACTATACAATCAGCTCGTTTTTCAGCGCCTTTTTTTCTTTCTATCGCTAATTCGAATTTAGTCTTTTTGAGTCAATCGAGTCAAATTCCGTCAGAACGCCATGCAACGTAAAATCCCACATTGTTATCTTCCCTCGTTCCAATCCGACGATGGCATAGTCTCATCGCCAGGTTGATGGGATTCCGCAAGCCCGAAGCCAGCCCTCTAATTCTCTCAGCTGTTCAGCATGCAAATTCGGGTAAACTCGCTACTACCGACCAAAATGCCAAACCGCTCGCTAATTACGTTCGTTTTCAAGGCCAGGGAAAACATCGTGACCCGCGTTCAATACTTTATTCCGATTTTCTCCCCAAAACGACAGTATATAATTTCACCGACGACAAACGGCGAATGTTTGCAGGATTGACAAACTGCCTATGTTATCTCGTACTGTTTTTCTCAATTTCCGCGTCAATTTGAACGTACGTCAAAGCCGGAGGGTCGTCTGGTTCGTGGTCTTTGTTTCCACCGGGTGCCCGAGGGCCAGGTGGTCGGAGACTGGAGCACCAGAGCACAGATGTCGTCGAACGGACGCGCGTAGAAAGTCATCGGAATAATATGCAATGATGGGTTCTCACTAAATGCCCTTTCCTGACGAATAACTCCATCTTACGGGCAACGGCAAGGAATGCTATCGGTCTAAAGGTTTGAAAAACTGCACGTCATCGTGAGTTTTCAAAAAAAGAAAAAAAAATGTAGGATGGATCTGAAATTATTCTTGTTGCGGGTGTATAACGCGTAATTTTATGGTTCTGGTGAATTTTTTCTGCCTCGATTTTTACAAACCGCGAAAATCGATAAATTAGAACGCTCAGGATCTTGAAATGTTTTTTGAGCCGAGTGAAAGGCACGCGATTTTCTATGAATACATATTTGCTTATATCTCGTGCGTTATTTATACTTTTGGATCTCGAGACTTAAAAAAAAAAACATTTCCGGCTACTTTTCGTGATCAGCCTGAAGATTGCATAAATTATGAACTCGTCAGTCATTTTGGTTTATTATTCAAAAATAAACCATTGAAATCGCTCATTAAAAATCGAACTCTCCCTCAAAATTTGACGTTTTATGTTTCAAGAAATGTAGAAATCTTAATTTATGTACAATAAAAAAATTCTGCCCGTCCACCGTGCTCGTACGCTGTCAACACTTCTGAGGAAACTATTACCACTAAATTCTTGATATTTTCGCCAAAAATCAATCTTTGCCGGACAATAGTTTTAGTAGATTGCGTGTTCTTTTAAAACTTTAACGTGAGAGTTTTAGTTACTTTGTAAAATCATGTCTTTAATGGTCACCACAAATTACCATTCACCAGGCGGTTACCTTAAGAAACTTAGAATTTCACAAGTTTTGAAAAACACTCAATCTGCACTAAAACTCATTTATGCATCAATTCTTTAGCAAAACCGCTACCTCAATTTAAGGGTATTTCAGGGGGTGAAATTCTTATTTTTCTAGGTTTATGAAACATAGGTGTGCTTTATATCAATTTATATAGACTTTTAACGCTAAATCGAATGAGACCATTAAGGACACGATAGCTTCTATGGCTTTTGAGTTATCGCGGCATTTTCTTTTCTTGGAAAACTTAGAAAAGATAAGCATCTATTTTTTTTTTTTTTTTTTAAGAGAAAAAAAAAGATAAGCATCCAGATAAACTTCTTTTCTTGTAAAATATAGGAAAAAATAAACATTTGGAAAGCAAGTGATTTTTAATATTTGGCATGCTGACTAGTTGAGCATTATTTCTCTTTTTTTCTATCGTGGTTTCCCCAAATCTTCACTTGAGACCTGGCAACACCGGTTAGAAACGTTGACAAGAGTTTGGTTCAGGTTCATTTCTAGTGGTTGGTCTTTCCATATTACGATTGAAGCTAAGGAATTATCACTTCTGCAGCGTTTCTACTTCTTTTTCGAGTACGTTATGAACGCTGTATTTTCTTCCCCCAGACACTTGGGGACTGGAATCGGCTTTGAAGCCCCGAAACGGCTGATCCGAGGGAGGGGGTGCTCGGTGTTCGGCACAAACTTGAGCCCACCATCTGCTTCATTCGCTCACCTCTCCCACTGATGTATCTTTCGTGCTCGGGAACGCTCTATGAACAGTTGGGCACCCAGTCGCTATCCGGTACCCGCACGAGAAACAAGTTACCGGTGACTTCGGAATCGTGCAACGTACTGTCAACCGAAATTTCGAGCTGCGTCGAAAAAATAATCCGAGTGATAGAGTAGAAGTGCACTTGTAACGACGGCTCCTTGTTGACTTATTTTTTCGGCGGAAACGGTGATTTTCGTGAATGAACCACGTGGTTCCATCAAGTTGGAATAGTGTAAATTGTGATTGGAAATATCTGTGATTTATCTTTTTTACGAGCTATCTCCGATACAGCTTTGCGAAAAGGTATGTTTGCCCGAATAGTGGTGCAGGTTTACTTGCCAATTTTCTTTTCGTTTAGAACTCTTCGTCGGTTATTATTTGTCATCGTAGAGATCAGATCTAACCACCATGCGCCCGAATATCTAACTTACTAGTGTATTGTGGTGGTTAGTCTTGTTGACAAAATTTCAGTTCTGCGGTTACAGATTTATTTCCCAGAGATGCAACTCTGACTCGTTAAATTCAGCTTGAATTGAAAGGCATTTTAAGAACGATTCTCGACTTCAACCGGTTGAGAAATTGCATTTTTCAAAATTATTTATTTATAGAACTGATAATTTGCAATTATAAAGCGAAACTCTTTATAATAATATACTAAAATATAACTATTTGTTTGATAGAATTATTACGTCTGAAGAGTCGAGAGTGAATTTTTGGTTTATTATCAATGATGAAACTCGAAAAATAAAAAATAACAATTCCCAACCTGAATAAGGCGATTAAATGGATTTGTTACGAAAGAGGAATGACTCTTTGTTAAATTCATTTCATGTTTTTCATATTCGGTCTCTTCGGTCGTATTTTCCCGTGAAACACAAGAGGGTTTAACGATCAACTCATTCATGAGACCTTCCAGGCCGATTCGTTGTTGGGGTGGATTTGATTCAAACATGAATTTCATGCCTACCGGTTTGAACACCGGTTTTGAGAGGCTCATTTTTTGCTCTATCCGGTGCGTTTGAATGCGAAATAACTCATTTACGATTCTGAGTTCTCAAAAGCATTTACCGAGTTGCTGAATTTTCCTATCGGAGGAGTAATTATTTTCATTTTTTTCAGTAAGAATTTTTATTTATTTATTTATATTTTTTGTTACTTTTCCGGATTTCGGGTATATTGTATTATGAGTCGAGCGACCTCTTTGATAATACCAGCCAAAAAATATAAACATTTATATGATTTTGTATTTATCATTTATGGTTATTATTGATTATATTATATATTTCCCATCATCTCTCTATCCTCTATTATTCCATGCCTGGGCAATCTACAAATACTATTCAATATTGACTCAATTCAATGAGCCTCAATTCCTCAATTTTAATTGTAAAGAATATTATTTGGATTCTGGGTCAGATTAAATTTTAGATTCATAATGTTTGATGCATCTGCTTTTCGAAATGCTAATGTACCACGAAAAGAGAGGTGCTTCTCTATTATCTTTCAACTAATCAGTTCCAGGAATTTTTACCGTCGACTGTGTACCTAGTCTGAAATCATTTTCGTATTATACCTTAACAAAACAATGACGTTTAATTTTTTTCCATGAACGCATTTCCACTAGGTAAATATTCTGTACATTTCATATTATTTTTATTATAAATATATTTTTATTTTCTCCTTTTTTCCTTTTTTTTTTTGTTAGCATAAAAATAAGGACGAAAATTTTACCACAGCGAACCTAACCATGACCGAATACTTTTTTGTTTCAGTTGCGGAAAAGTGTTTCGCCCCAACGTTTCAACACACTTTGATTGATGAATATGACACACTTCGTTCAACCCCCGGCTCACAAACCCCTCGGGTTTCCAAGGTATGCTCTAATTATATTCTCAGAATCCCTCGCGATTTTGCATCTTTTCGTCTGAGGGTGCCGGATAAAAATGAAATGGCGGAGGATTTCATTCGTAAACCAGCCATGATTTAGAATTATCTACGTAATTAGTTATTTCAACGTCACTGTTTCGAGGCGGTCCTTTTTGACGGTGAAAATATGGTTACAAGGTGATGAAATGCACAGTTCGAAAACAAGTATCACTTCAAATTGAGATTTTTTCTAAAGGTGAATTCACAGGATTGCTGATTTATGAGTTGTCACTCGTCAACGGCAAGAGTTGTAATAATTTTATTCTCATATCATCGTATTTGGACGTTTTTATCCTAGTTTTCATTAGTTGATAAGTATTCCTCCCTCATGCTCGATTATTTACCACCTCTTTTTTGAATCACTCTCATTTTGGAAATTCTCACCATCGTCAGCCTCACGCTCTATCTGCCTACCACAAATCAATCAGTCATGAGGGATCACTACTGTCCCTTACCTTTCTCATCTGTTCTTTATATTTCTCCTCTCTCGCTCGAACGTATTTGTCTTCCTAAATTGACAGAACACTGATTCATCTCGCCTGCTATTATAAAATGCTTTATTGCCTAGGATCCGTTATACTTACTCATCATTCTGCTAATTTCATTTTCTCATTCAACCCGGTCAGTTGCACGTTCATTTGAGACCATCTCATTTATTTATCAGTCATAGCGCGTTACAACTGCCGAGTCCGCATCTTTGAATAATTCTTTGGAGACGCGCTTTCGCATCGCGATTCATATTTACGAGAGATTTCCCCTCCGAGTCAACAATCAGCAATTATTGTTTATCTAATTTAGTGCTTCTCTCATTTATAACCGTTAAACTGCCTGATAATTGTCCTCGATTTCCAAGACGTCTTCTTTCTGAAGCATTTTGATTTTGAAATTATAAGCGAAACCCCAATTAACTGCGTAGGTTTCTATAATCATTTTGAACGTTCAAACGACGTGTTAATTTAATAAATATACTGACTAACCGGTTAACTCTTCAGCAGAAAAACGATCAAGTAAAACATTTAGCAATTTAGAAAAAAAATCGAGTTTATCTGTCTCTGAGTTCAAAACTTGGGAATTTTACTTAAGCCGAAAATTCTATTCGCAATGTTCTCAGTACGATCTCTTGTTTTGTTCGCTGGCAATGTAGGTAGAGAAACTTGTGATCCCAGCTTGGAGACCCTCCTTTGACTAGCTCCCCTACTTTCGTAAGTCGCCTTAACAATGCTTCGAGGGAGAGGGCGACGCCAGCTGATCCTTTGTGATTCGAAGGGAGTTCTTTTTGGGAACAAAATGTGACGGTTACTTGGTAAAAATAGCCGAGAAAGGTATCGTCGAATGTTACCTACGCGAAACGCAGATGAAGAATATAAAAAGGCAGCAACCGTTATCAATTCTGAAGCAGAACGTTTCGAAATTTTCAACCCGTTCTGGATTATTCTTTGTTTCGTAATTGATGCGCCCAACGTAAGATTTATAGGCTTTTTTAATGCTCCGAACAACGTTGGATTCGAGTAATTGGACCTGCCGTTGAAATTAAATTTATGCAAACTAATTTGACATTCGGACAAACTAGTTTGGCGAGCATGCTTCCATTGTTGTTCGACCGCTACTTCCGCATATTTATAACCGTCCAATTTTCTCTAATTCTGTCCGCATAATTTTCTTCCACCTTAATAACACGTGTTGCTCATCCTAACATAAGGGAGACATTATTTCTGCGGACTCGCCCACCTGGCTCGGGTTCAATTTTTATTAATAAGCCCATACTTATAGCTGTGAGCATTTTTGGGATAATTTTAAATCTAGGCTGGCTTTTTTCGTGACATGGGCTGAGCGTTTTTCGCGAGGAAGGAAAAACTCGTGAGTGCCATCGTTTGTGGATCGAGAGAAAATGAGATGTTCTTCTTTTGTATGCCAGTGTGTGTAGATTGAGATGTAAGGAGAACGATATAATTTTATATGTCGGGACGATCCAATTAGAGGAGAGTCGGACTGTACGAAAACTTCAATTTATTTCAGGGAATTTTTGCACTTCACTTTTTTTGCGTAACGTATAATAAGTAGGAACTAGGGAAAGTCACGTTCAGGTTTCCGTTACATGTGCTTAAGGAATTTTTATCACATAATTCTAATCCACCAAGTGAAACCTAAGGTTTCAGATCGCTCAGTTCGGATAGATTTCTCCTCTACTGATCGAATCGTTTTGGTTTATGATTCGATAATAAACCGTTGTAATAGCCCACGAAACAAAATTCATAACCCCCTCAAATGTTGAAGTTTTACGTTTTAAAGCGTTTGAAAACCGAATGACCACAAAAAAAAAAAAAAATCTGCCCGTTTACCAAAATCATTTTTGCTCAATTCTTTCGCTAACTCGCTAGCTCAATTTTATGGATATTATTGCGAGGTTTTGGCGAGGACCCTTTTCCCAAGGGTTTTGAAACAAAGTTGTGTTTCATATCACAATTTATATAGATTTTTGACGATGGATCGAATGAAACCATAACGGCTATAACAGCATAAAAGCCTACCTTCAATAGTGATTGAGTTATCGCAGCTTTTGTGTGACAAATTCGAGAAATTTACCGTGAAGGTAAAACTTGAGACTATCTATAGCTATAAAAATCGTTCTATACCGTTGGATTCGTCTTTAAAGACTCTCTGCAGCTGTACAATTCGGCAAATAATTCAACTTTTTATTCGATAAGTAAGAAAAATAAAAATAATTAAAATTACCATAGTTGTTGAGGAGGTTTCCATTAAAGTTACCGATCGTTTCTTAAGTAGAAACGTTCACAAATGTTCGGGATAAATACTATCACAATGGGATGGTCTTTTTAAATCATTATTGAAGCAAAGGAATAATAACCCACTGTACAATCATTTAGAGCGTTTTTGACTTGATATCTCTTGTCATCCCCAACCCTAAAACAATTCTGGAATCGTGTTCTCTGAAGTAAACCTTTTCACTCGGAATGCCAGGACTAATGCCCTCGAATAAGATAATATTTCATTTCCTGTTGAGCTTACAGGCTCCATGTTCATCATAATATGCCTGTCTCTCCATCAACATCTATGATCGCGCTTATTCACCGCAGCCATTCTACGGCGAACAAAACTTCCAATCCTCTCTTAATTGCTCCGAGTCTTCCAAACGAGCCGCTCGACTTTGCCCTTAATTAGTGGTACGTAGGACGGCCCGGGATCAAACTTTTCCTCCTACGAAGGTAGAAAGGATAGGATAACAGCTAGAAGGATCTCTTTTCTTGAGAAAGCCCGCCGTGTGTGTCTTTCGAGAAGAAAGTGGTGCGGTTTCAACGTGATAAACTTTACCCGTGTCGTCACGGCAAAGATTGCTCCAAGACGAAGTGTGCAAGTTGGAAGGTAAATTTACCAAGTTTTGCTCCCCGCTCCAATTTCTTACCCGGATATTAACCTGTAAAATGTGCTTTGTCCTGAGGTATTACAACGGAACTTCTAGGCCCTTTTAAATGCTGATTTTCCCTGAACATTCCACGATCAAACAATGCACCCTCAAAGAATTTCTGTTTTGGAAGCGCTGAAGTTGAGATATTTGAGAATGTCTGTTAAGGAATGCGGAAGTTAATATATCGGTTAAAATTTTGCATCGGATGGGTTAGAATGATGTTTTGGTTTCAGTGAGAGAGCATAGAATCAAAATGAGCTTGGACAACAAATTCGAGTACATTGAAGATCTCGAATTCAAAAATACTGTTCACTAAAATTGTCTCTTTGAAGGCAGGTATAAAGAAACGCTTGAACCAAGATTCATTGGCCTGGCTCAAACCCTTTCAAACGTAAGATTTGGCAACGTCGCACTCTTTTACTATCACTATTGTTCACCAAGGATCAAGCCCACGTGCAAGCGCTGACGTTGAGGGCTGAGTTATAAACATTCCCTTCGATGTCTTCTTTGAGGTAGACTGACACAAATGTCCGCTCGGGATAACGCCAAGAAAATACCAAGTTGTTCACCTACTATTTATAACAGTAATATTATTCGCACTTTACTTGCTCTTTCTATCTGATTCTGGCTCGTTGCGCCTTTGAGATTCGACTCACACCGTAGAAAATTTTATTAAATTTTATTTCTGTACAATTGATGAGTCTACCTTGCACAGAATTCTTTGGTTACATCAGTTAGCCTAATTACACACAACAGTTCCCCATTTTTGCTTGACTGCTTTCAAATTCAAAGCGTTTCTTTTCCTCTATAATTTCGGGCTGGGCCGAGCTACGAAAATCGGCATGTTCGTTTTCCCGTCACGATAAATCCTCCCATCAGGATTACATCCGGATGCGAATCCATTCCGGTTTTCCGTGAACCTTGTGGAAGAAAAAAAAGGCGAAGGCCTTCAGTCTCAAAATATCCGGCCTGATTCGAAAAGAGTGGAGATTTGAACCGGTGAAGCGTGTAAAGTTTTCCACGGCCCAAGTCCTCCGGTATAGAAGGTTCTTTCAGAAAAAATTCCAAGCCGGATGTGACGGGATGGCGGCCAAGCTCAGCCTACAGTCCACTGAAAGTAATTCACGGTTCGATAAGTTATTTCAAAAATCCCGCGCCTGCCCTATACGGTGAAATATGGATTTCTACTGCAAATTATTTTTTAATTTTCCACTCGGGAAATATTCGCCGGTGGAATTATTAGGAATCTTTCACCAACCTATGTTTGCATTCGATGTCGTAAGTGATAAACTGTAAATCGGTACCAGTCTCGCATTAGTGTCGCTAGATGATGAAGCGTTCGCCAACACCTGAATGCGATTACTGACCGGAGCATTTGCGAAGACATTAGTCTTGGAACTCAGAAACCGATAATCGGTCCGCGGGACAGCTTCAGTGGATCCTATTATTAGGCAAGGCAGGTGAACTCTGCGTGGGGACCGATGGGCCTTAGGCGTCACCAATTCATTGTTTTCAAGTCCTCTCTTGTCAAGATCTTTTTTCCTTCCCCTTTCGCTGCCGATTGTATCGACAGACGGCGACAGCTGTCAGCCAAGGCAACCGAGCGCCTCTCATACGGCCAAGTTTTGACATCCTAACGAGAAATATCACAGTTCGACATTTACTTCGCGTCTTCTCTTCTCGCCGTTTCATGACGCGAAGTAGAGTGTTTTCCGTTTTCCCCGCCATTGTCTTTTTAAAAATGTCCTCCGTCACACGATGTGACCCATGATTTTCCAAAGCTGAAGTGCTCGATATGTGAGTGCGAAATGAGCCCTTATAAGACTGCGAACTTTTTGTAAGAACTTCAAATCTTTTGTTTTGGTTTATTATTCAATATTGAATTGTAATCGCTCACGAAAAAAATATTACTTTTTTCTACGTAGTAGAAAAATTAGTACTTTCTGAGTTTTAATTTATTATTCATTTATTATTATTTTTTGACATTTTATTTTTTTTAATTCAATTTTATTTAGGTATTTAATTTTATTTAATTATTATTTATTGAGATTGAGTTCGCCTATTCAGATTATTAACATTTTCGCCTTCTCTTGAACGCGCATCCTATTAGGAAAAATAAAGAATCAAGTATATTTCATTACTCCGTTAATTACTTGCTATTGTGGAGCGTACAATGTTGTGCGAAACGAAAGGAACAACCACGCTTTGGCAGTATTGGCCGGATAATCCATCTTCCGTCCGGGTTAATCCGCTTCAGTAAAATTTACGATCCACTCCGTAATCCCATCAGTTTGCGGCAGCACTTCGCCGGGTTACCCTGTAGAATATCGAACCTTCGCAAACGATTATCGATTGTCCCTACGCTTTCGCACGAGTTTCGATTGATTCTCGTGAAAACCCTCACAAGTCATGAAAACCCTCTTCGTGGCCCATTAGCAACGGCTACGTTCGCTTTTCCCGTGATGTGGTCAGTTGGCTGGTAAAGAGCGATTAACTTCGGACAATCATGTTAACCGCTGAGAGTTGATGAGGATTGATGGTCAACCGAGTACATTATCTGTGTAAACTTGGGGTTTCTAGTTCGGGTCGAACAGAGGCGACTGCAAATTACAATTACTATTTTTTATTTTATTTATTTTTTCTAATTTTTTTTATTTGTATATTTTATTTTATTATTATTTATTTATTTATTTTTTTATTATTATTATTTTTTTTTTTGGGAATAGGGACGTGTGATAGCTAGTTGCTCGTTTAATGGACGTACACCGATAACGTAGTTTACATCCAACGGGTTGATTGTACGCCTACAGCTAACTACCTCGTTGTGGCTAGCAAATGTATCTGTGTTCGATATTAACGAAATTCGGTGGATAAACGTTGAAAAAGGCGGACGCACGTGAGCTTGTTTGTACAAGGTTACCCGAGTCTTTTGGCCTTTTTTCATCTCTCCCTTGTGAGCCACTGTCACAAAATAGCAACCAGCCCGTTATTGGTCCACGAGGAGCTCTCTGTTGGTCGAATTCGATTACGGACCCTCTGCCCTCCAAACTGTCAAGTT
>JASJUZ010000200.1:0-21792 GCA_037159825.1 Tupiocoris notatus | reverse complement strand
ACGGCGTGCTTTAGGGGAGTGCATATCTGTGTCTACATTTATCCGTGTGCAAAGGCTAAACGGAAGAAGCTTTTTTAATGCAAAAACCTTCGGAATTATCCGTGTCAAAAGATAACGGTGTCAAAAACTTGGTCGGCATATTGAACAGAAGTAAAATGTGAGCATATAATCGTGTCTACAAATATCGGTGTCAAAAGCTTAAAAGCCTATTCTTTTACACAGACGGACAGTTGATGACATGGATAAACGTAGACACGAATAAACGAGCGTCGGAACTCTTAGGGCGCTCTTACAAAGCGAGCGTATAACCGTGTCTACGAGTATTCGTGTCAAAAGCTTATTTTCCAATAGCCTTTTATTCGTGTCTACGAATAACAGCGTCAAAAAAATATCGAAAGGTATGAATCGATCAGGGTCCTTGACTCGATAATCGATCTATTGAGCACTATAATGGAACCTCAGCAATATATAGTGCCCCTCACATGTCATTTTAGAAGTAACGCGCTCTAGCGGGCTTTTGGTTAAGTAGAAAGTTTACAACTGTTACCGCATGTATCGCTTACGGTTTTCTGCTTCTATTTAACCGTTAAACTTGCTGTTTTGCTTGTTAATACTCATTTTACTATAGTTCTATTGAAAATTAGACCATGATATTGCTGAAATGCGCGTACCTAGTTGTGTATTCTAATTCTGCTCTCAATTCCAATGATATTCAAAATAGCCAATCTTCGGTGAGTAACTTATTTAGTCGATTGGATTGTCAACTCCGCGAATTTGAATCTTCTCTTGCGTCTGCTGAGAAGATTCCATATCACGGCACGTCCATAATTTCAGTAAAGACTAAGAAACAGCCGCTAAACGAGATGCTAGGAACATCCTGATGGCTAATGTGAATGACATAAACATCATTTTCCCACCTCCTAACACGAAACGGCTCCAACTTCCTTTCATTACTTAGGTGGGTAGTGATCAGTGTTTATTTATCGCTAACTGATTATATTTGATCTCGCTACTTCGGTCAATTTTCACTCGCATGCACCAGATTAAAATGCTAACGAAGTTAAATATGAGGTAATCAGGAACCAACATGTTATAAGAATAACGTATATTTCCTCAACAAACATTTCAACAGAGAATATTTTCATGCATATAGAATTGATCTTCATCCGACCAACAGCAGTGCTGATAGATTACATTACAAGATAAGTGCTGAGATTACCTCTGTTAGCAGTTTTCGTCAGCCTAAGTAAAAACCAAATTTTGCAAATACTTGATGGTAATTTCTCAAACCTTTGTCAGACGTTCTTCATGACGAAAGTTATATTTGGACAGGAACTCAAGGATAAACGAACAACACAAAACTCAATCGAATTTCATTACAAGGGTAGGACAATATAACATACATCATATTATTATTTAACAAAAACTAATATCAACGACCAAGATGTGAAAGCAAAAATCAATAAACTTGAATCGTGATAGATTGGTACGTTGTACCCTTGCTCATTAGAGAATCGCAGCATTGCAGAGAAAAAAAATATATATACTATATATAATTATATATCTAGTCAATAAGCACACAGTGCACCAAGCCTAGGTAAAGTTAATCTACAATATGTATCTGTGCAGTTACTACAGAAGGAGAATGAAAGAACTAGGGCGTCTTGCTCAAGAGCGACACTCCCAATATGCGGGTCATAATATTTCAAAAGCACTGCATCTATGTCTTTATTACTTACATAATAACTAATATCGACAGAATTTAGAAGTTCCATGTTTGGATACTTCTGCTCCTCTCTTGGAGCTGTGGGAGTCCTATTGTAATAATAAAACTTATCATCATCTTAGCTTAAATTCTTAACGAATTCGAAGCTCCATGCTTGGATGACTTCTGCTCTTTGAGCGTGGGGATCTAGTCAATTTGCACACAGTGCAGTAAGCCTAGGTGAAATTAATCTACAATACGAATCTGTGCAGGTACTACAAAGGAGAATGAAAGAACTAGGGCGTCTTGCTCAAGAGCGACACTCCCAATATGCGGGTCATAATATTTCAAAAGCACTTCAACTATGTCCTTAATACTTACATAATAACTAATATCGACAGAATTTAGAAGTTCCATGTTTGGATACTTCTGCTCCTCTCTTGGAGCTGTGGGAGTCCTATTGTAATAATAAAACTTATCATCATCTTAGCTTAAATTCTTAACGAATTCGAAGTTCCATGTTTGGATACTTCTGCTCCTCTTTTGGAGCTGTGGGAGTCCTATTGTAATAATAAAACTTATCATCATCTTAGCTTAAATTCTTAACGAATTCGAAGTTCCATGTTTGAATACTTCTGCTCCTCTCTTGGAGCTGTGGGAGTCCAATTGTAATAATAAAACTTATAATCATCTAAGCTTAAATTCTAAATGAATTCGAAGCTCCATGTTTGGATACTTCTGCTCCTCTTTTGGAGCTGTGGGAGTCCTATTGTAATAATAAAACCTATCATCATCTTAGCTTAAATTCTAAACGAATTCGAAACTCCGTGCTTGGATGACTTCTGCTCTTTGAGCGTGGGGATCTAGTCAATTTGCACACAGTGCAGTAAGCCTAGGTGAAATTAATCTACAATACGAATCTGTGCCGGTACTACATAAGGAGAATGAAAGAACTAGGGCGTCTTGCTCAAGAGCGACACTCCCAATATGCGGGTCATAATATTTCAAAAGCACTTCAACTATGTCCTTAATACTTACATAATAACTAATATCGACAGAATTTAGAAGTTCCATGTTTGGATACTTCTGCTCCTCTCTTGGAGCTGTGGGAGTCCTATTGTAATAATAAAACTTATCATCATCTTAGCTTAAATTCTTAACGAATTCGAAGTTCCATGTTTGAATACTTCTGCTCCTCTCTTGGAGCTGTGGGAGTCCAATTGTAATAATAAAACTTATAATCATCTAAGCTTAAATTCTAAATGAATTCGAAGCTCCATGCTTGGATGACTTCTGCTATTTGAGCGTGGGGATCTAGTCAATAAGCACACAGTGCACTAAGCCTGGGTGAAATTAAACTACAATACGAATCTGTGCAGGTAATACAGAAGGAGAATGAAAGAACTAGGGCGTCTTGCTCAAGAGCGACACTCCCAATATGCGGGTCATAATATTTCAAAAGCACTTCAACTATGTCCTTATTACTTACATAATAACTTATATCAAAAGAATTTAGAAGTTCCATGTTTGGATACTTCTGCTCCTCTTTTGGAGCTGTGGGAGTCCTATTGCAATAATAAAACTTATCATCATCTTAGCTTAAATTCTTAACGAATTCGAAGTTCCATGTTTGAATACTTCTGCTCCTCTTTTGGAGCTGTGGGAGTCCTATTGCAATAATAAAACTTATCATCATCTTAGCTTAAATTCTTAACGAATTCGAAGTTCCATGTTTGAATACTTCTGCTCCTCTCTTGGAGCTGTGAGAGTCCTATTGTAATAATAAAACTTATCATCATCTTAGCTAAAATTCTAAACGAATTCGAAGCTCCGTGCTTGGATAACTTCTGCTCTTCGAGCGTGGGGATCTAGTCAATAAGCACACAGTGCACTAAGCCTAGGTGAAATTAATCTACAATACGAATCTGTGCAGGTACTACAGAAAGAGAATGAAAGGCCTAGGGCGTCTTGCTCAAGAGCGACACTCCCAATATGCGGGTCATAATATTTCAAAAGCACTTCAACTATATCCTTATTACTTACATAATAACTAATATCAACAGAATTTAGAAGTTCCATGTTTGGATACTTCTGCTCCTCTTTTAGAGCTGTGGGAGTCCTATTGCAATAATAAAACTTATCATCATCTTAGCTTAAATTCTTAACGAATTCGAAGTTCCATGTTTGAATACTTCTGCTCTTCTCTTGGAGCTGTGGGAGTCCTATTGTAATAATAAAACTTATCATCATCTTAGCTTAAATTCTAAATGAATTCGAAGCTCCATGCTTGGATGACTTCTGCTCTTTGAGCGTGGGGATCTAGTCAATAAGCACACAGTGCACTAAGCCTAGGTGAAATTAATCTACAATACGAATCTGTGCAGGTACTACAGAAGGAGAATGAAAGGACTAGGGCGTCTTGCTCAAGAGCGACACTCCCAATATGCGGGTCATAATATTTCAAAAGCACTTCAACTATATCCTTATTACTTACATAATAACTAATATCAACAGAATTTAGAAGTTCCATGTTTGGATACTTCTGCTCCTCTTTTGGAGCTGTGGGAGTCCTATTGTAATAATAAAACTTATCATCATCTTAGCTTAAATTCTAAACGAATTCGAAGCTCCGTGCTTGGATGACTTCTGCTCTTTGAGCGTGGGGATCTAGTCAATTTGCACACAGTGCAGTAAGCCTAGGTGAAATTAATCTACAATACGAATCTGTGCCGGTACTACATAAGGAGAATGAAAGAACTAGGGCGTCTTGCTCAAGAGCGACACTCCCAATATGCGGGTCATAATATTTCAAAAGCACTTCAACTATGTCCTTATTACTTACATAATAACTTATATCGACAGAATTTAGAAGTTCCATGTTTGGATACTTCTGCTCCTCTTTTGGAGCTGTGGGAGTCCTATTGTAATAATAAAACTCATCATCATCTTAGCTTAAATTCTTAACGAATTCGAAGTTCCATGTTTGGATACTTCTGCTCCACTCTTGGAGCTGTGGGAGTCCTATCGCAATAATAAAACTTATCATCATCTTAGCTTAAATTCTTAACGAATTCGAAGTTCCATGTTTGAATACTTCTGCTCCTCTCTTGGAGCTGTGAGAGTCCTATTGTAATAATAAAACTTATCATCATCTTAGCTTAAATTCTAAACGAATTCGAAGCTCCGTGCTTGGATGACTTCTGCTCTTTGAGCGTGGGGATCTAGTCAATTTGCACACAGTGCAGTAAGCCTAGGTGAAATTAATCTACAATACGAATCTATGCCGGTACTACATAAGGAGAATGAAAGAACTAGGGCGTCTTGCTCAAGAGCGACACTCCCAATATGCGGGTCATAATATTTCAAAAGCACTTCAACTATGTCCTTATTACTTACATAATAACTTATATCGACAGAATTTAGGAGTCCATGTTTGGATACTTCTGCTCCTCTTTTGGAGCTGTGGGAGTCCTATTGTAATAATAAAACTCATCATCATCTTAGCTTAAATTCTTAACGAATTCGAAGTTCCATGTTTGGATACTTCTGCTCCTCTCTTGGAGCTGTGGGAGTCCTATTGCAATAATAAAACTTATCATCATCTTAGCTTAAATTCTTAACGAATTCGAAGTTCCATGTTTGAATACTTCTGCTCTTCTCTTGGAGCTGTGGGAGTCCTATTGTAATAATAAAACTTATCATCATCTTAGCTTAAATTCTAAATGAATTCGAAGCTCCGTGCTTGGATGACTCCTGCTCTTTGAGCGTGGGGATCTAGTCAATTTGCACACAGTGCAGTAAGCCTAGGTGAAATTAATCTACAATACGAATCTGTGCCGGTAGTACATAAGGAGAATGAAAGAACTAGGGCGTCTTGCTCAAGAGCGACACTCCCAATATGCGGGTCATAATATTTCAAAAGCACTTCAACTATGTCCTTATTACTTACATAATAACTTATATCGACAGAATTTAGAAGTTCCATGTTTGGATACTTCTGCTCCTCTCTTGGAGCAGTGGGAGTCCTATTGTAATAATAAAACTTATCATCATCTTAGCTAAAATTCTTAACAAATTCGAAGCTCCATGTTTGGATGACTTCTACTCTTTGAGCGTGGGGATCTAGTCAATAAGCACTCAGTGCACTAAGCCTAGGTAAAATCAATCTACTATTTCACCTGGTCCCAAGTGGAATCGTCTGAGTAGTGTTTAACCATTACGTTTCCCGGCCGTAGAAACGTATTGGTTTCACATTACCCTGAGGATGCCAGAATGGGAGCAGGTCGTCAGTCAGAGATATTGAACTAAATTTCAAAACCTATTTCAAGTACTACGCCCGATGAGCCTAACAATATTATCGAACTAAGTATTGTAGTCTTAGTGAATCTGGTACTTAATTATTGAGTTGAGAAATCTTTTCGTAATCCTCAATTGATATTGTGCAACTGTATGCTTAGTGGTGCAATAAAGAAGCTATCTAGGCTCGAATGAATTATCCATGAATTAACCCCATATTGCAATAATCAAAGCCCCAGTTTCAATCTAGACCTAGGTTAATTCTACTGGACACCAGTGCTTAACCTACGGTTATAGAACTAGCAAATAATGGTGCTACTTCAGAAACTGTCGGGCGTTGATAGGTCCACTCCATTGTTGGATGGAATAGCCACACATGTTCATCTTCCGTATTCGGTTTTTTCACTACAGCAGATCAAGGGCGCCAATTTTCTTGAAACACCTTTTCACTCTTTCTTCGTGCCTTTTCATGAGCAGTTGAGAAGGCATCTGAAATATCAATGATTTACACACGTGTATGACTACAGGCTAATTTCAATTACCAATATCAAAAAATGTACACCAACAGACGTGGCAGAGCTCAATGAGCTTGTGTTCAAGCGTCCCATCTCAAAATAATACGTATACACATATATTTATATATAGCATAATTACATATATTTAGCATTACTATGCTTGACTTGCGATTTTTTATGTGTTGTATGCTGGCGTTCAGCTCCAGTTATTCCGATTAGGTTCCTTTTTTTTTAAAGGGTTACTATCCAGGTGGGTTTTTTAATTGAGTGCATCCAGTCAGTAGTTACAGCCCCAGATCCAGAGAAATGCCAGAAAACGTGATCCGGAAAAACAGCAAGTTTTGACTTTGTGAGTTTATAACATGTAGAAAAAATGCTCAATTGTTTATATTTTTTATGTCAGTTTGTTCATCATAGTGCTCGTTTTTTTGTTTGTTCACTTGCTGTTTGTTCATCTGCCAATGAGGGCCAAGCGTCAATTTCTTCGGCATTCTGATATGGCGGGAAGAGAAGAAAGTGTAACAAAAACGTGATGCCGATTTTCACATTTTTGGGGTTTTTCGAGCACCTTTCCCCACCACATCAAGAAAGAAAATATAAACATTATTGCACATGAAACTACTTAGCCAGAGCTTTCCAAAAATAATAGAAAATTTGTTCTACATGACATAATAAGGGAGCTATCAATGTTTTATGAACCTTTGTTTGAAACCTTTAACTTCTAAACAAAAAATGATTCTTCATAGTTTGTAGACTCAAACAGTTGGACTTTGAGTCTAGTTCACGCGATCAAAGGTTGGTATTGACTGTAATAAAAGTATTATACTTTTTATGCCGTGTTTCTAAAAAAAAGGGTAAAAAATAAGTTTTTGGCATACGTACGGTTGTAGAAAAAAACTACGTGAGTCATAGAATTTTTGTTAAAAGATTTGAATTCAGCATTAAACTTTCAACAAATAGCATGGTTTTGAGGGCCAAATAATTTAATTGTCATTCACTAACGTCTTGTGGCGTTCTACAATTTTGTTAGGGTTCTCTCATTCAATGTAATTGCAGATATGCTTAAGAAAATCATAACTCATTATCATTTGAGAAAAAAAGAACGAGTGAATTTGTGCATTTCAGTTAACAACAATGGTGTAGTAGATTATTTGAGTTTTGTAAGGGATCAATGGAATCAAAGCATGCGGTATGATGTCCAAAGGTCCCTTATCAGTGGATAGATTATTCCAAACGTTCACTCACTCTCAATCAACATAATAACATTGAAATTAGTTAGGTAATAATTATATTTTAATTATAATTATATATTGTACAGTTGTTTATTATTATTTCGCTTCAATAATGATTTGTGATAGTTATTATTTCGAACATTTCTGAACAATCCCACCGAAAAACAGATGGTAACTATAGGGGAAAACTCCGGAGCAACTATTGTAATTTTAATCAATTTTATTTTTCTTAATTTTCTAATTAAAAGCAGAATTAAGAAAAATAAAATTGATTAAAATTACAATAGTTGCTACGGAGTTTTCCCCTATAGTTACCATCTGTTTTTGGTGGGATTGTTCAGAAATGTTCGAAATAATTACTATCACAAATCATTATTGAGGCGAAATAATAATAAACAACTGTACAATCATTTGCAGCGTTTTTTATTGGATATTCAGATTCTACATGCCTTGAAACGTAAAAGTTCAAATTTAATTTTGAGGGGGGTTAGAATTTTTTTTTTTTTCTTGGGTGATTATAATAAACTAAAAATACAACTCATTTGATTTTCGTATCTGTTGGGAGAGCACTTTTGAAAATCTCTCCAAAGGGAGATTAAAACGCCCTCCTTCTCAATTAGACTTTGGATGAAAATAACCTAACAATTAAAAAAATGATTGTAGAATACGCACGTAAGTGTAAGACGAAGGCTTGATTCCTTGACGTACACGTGCAAGTTTCAAGTAGGTACGACAGCATCAGAGCAGGTTAAATTATCAACTTCCAACATTTTGGCTACGCCTACTAACCACTGTTAAAACAAGAATACTGCAAGAACACAAGAAAGAATTAGTAATGATAATAGGGACGCTAGGATGCAAAAACGAATTCGAGGAAATTATTGCAACTCACTCAATTCACGATCGTTGCAACTCAATGGCACAATCTGCTTTCAGCAAAGTGTTCCAGTTGACAAACCTAATTTACTGTAAATCAAGCTCAAGAGTGGATATATAGTGGAAGCATTTTCCATGAATTCAAGCGCTCAATGAACTAACTAGGTAAACCATTTCCAATCACATCGCCTGCGACGCTGCTTTGCTGAAAACGACTATGGCGATTATCGTTTGTCGTTGAGTTTTTATAATATATATGTTTCACCTAGAGGTTTTTCTTGCTTCAAGCGACTACGGTCTTAATCGTGTTAGTTGTAATCGTGAGCACGCACAACGGCTGTACGTACCTAGGTCGGTCACATTAAAAAAAATTTAAAATTGATAAGCTGTTACATGATGAGTTACTTCTAGTAAATTCTAGTTCAAGTGATTAGTACTCGTATAGCTCGCCGAACGGCTTGCACCTGACGTGAAAATCGCCACGCCCAAACAAGCGACCAACTAAGTAGCAACATACTAACGATAATCGCAGCAGTCGTCCCAAGCAAAACAGTCTCACCGTAGACGAATGGAAAACGCGTACGACAGTATGATGAAAACAGAAAAATAGCAGACTGAAACTGGCTATTCCAAATCCTAATAGGTACGGCAACACAGGTTTCATCTTCTGTAATGTAGTTACGGATGTTATATGGCGTCGCGTCCATCGACGTGCAAGGTGCAAGTGATCGCCCATTCTGACTTAACCTCAAATATACTGGAGCTTGCGCAAGCACGAGGCAGTCTTTTGGAAATACTTATCGATACAACAACATCGATATGTGACGTATTTAGTTTCATATTGATATGCATCTATGTGGTCAGCTGCATCTCCAACACCGACAAAATACCTAATAACGTTCTGTAAAAATCATTTTACAGCGTAATAGAGGAAGCCGTCGTTTCCTTACTGCGTTTTGCGTTATTGCAGAGTTAATGAGAGCTATTTATAGGTAGTAGATTCCTCGTGCGATGTTAAGCTATCGATCCTAGCTAGTATCGATAGCTTGAACATAATCGTCAAGGAAAAAACCTTATCACCATGAGCATTTTTATTTTTAATTTACATAACCTCACATTACATTACATTACACGCCTAGGCCTACGGATTATTTTCAAATAATTGAATACCCAAAGGAAAAAAATCATCACTCTACTACACTCTCAAGATTTTTTTCCTTTTCTGTACTTGCGAACAAGTTAAATGTTACTTTCAATCATAACTTACTATCATGCACATTCTGAGGAAATGAATGCGACATAATAAATATCGTCGCTACTCTAGTTATGTGTGTGCCCAAACACAATAGGTACTTTTAGACCATGGCAATAAAAATAAATAACCACCAAAGTTGGATTAATCTAATTGTAGTAAACTGTATGTATGTAGGTACTTACCTATTAGGTATGTTACCGATGAACACTCGTAACAGCACTCAGATTGTAATAAATTTAATATACAATAGAAACGGATAAAGGATGTTTCTTCGATAGAACCGATATTTTATGAGATGCTATGAGAAAACTGAAAGAAGGGCGATAACTTCTGGATATAGCGGAAGGACAGTGGCCCATATTAAACAATGTAGACCATGTGCATTTGTTCTTGATTTAGCAAAAATTACCCATACATACAAACTACCTTGGGAAGACACCATCACAATTTCCCTTAAAATTGCTCATTGTTATCGTTTTGATGGTAGAGTGAAAAAACAATAGACATGCTAAGATGTTCATATTTTTCTTATTTATTCCAAATTTGTTATGATGACAGATGATAATGCGTATATCAATAACAGAAATGCGATATTCTCTGTTTCCGTTGCCCCGAAATGATGAAAAAATTGTTAAGTTGATAATGACTCGTGTGTGTATTGTATATTTCTCAATATAGTACAAACGCTGGAGATTGGACTGACTGGCACATTACACAGGGAATACCTAGTAGGTAAAAGGATTAATTTGATTGACTGAGCACCTACCAACCGGTCCATCTTTCGGTTTATCCATCTTTTTTTGAGCTGACTACGTCTTGCAAAAATGACCAGATTAAATTCATTTATAAACAACAATTCAGTGCTCTAGTGTGGCTAAAAAGAACTTGTGGCTACTTCAATTTGACAACCTTTTGTCAGCATCTCGAGATCAATTGTAAGGTTGATTGGTCATCGATTTTTCTGGTATAGGATTTTTTCCAAGATTATAAGTAAATTTATATACCTATATAGATAGATAAAAAGATGGCCCAAGGGAGAGAACAAATACTATTATAAAGGTACCTTCCGCCTTTGGGATTTAGTCATTTCACTAAATCCAATCTATTTAATACACGAATAGTCCATTTCTTCAACTGTCATTTGGCTGCAGTTCATCAAAATAAATAAATAAACTCGATCATTTTGAGGAGCTGTATGTTTATAACCCATGGTTCTAGAAAAATATTTAGCACTTTAATACCTGTAATGTAATTAATCTGTTATAAAAAAAACGCTGCAAATGATTGTAGAGTGGTTTATTATTCCTTCGCTTCAATAATGATTAAGATTATCCATTTGTGATAGTAATAATAATTCCGACCATTTGTGAACGTTCCCACTGAAAAACAGCTTGGTAACTATACCTAGGGAAAAACTCCGTAGCAACTATTGTAATTATAGTAATTTTTATTTTTCTTAATTTCCTAATAATTAAAAGCTAATTTTTTTGTCCAACGGTACAGCTGGAGAGAGTGTTCGACGAGCAATCCAACGAGTATAGAACGAGTAAAGAACTCTCGAGTTATAATCTGATGCAAAATTTCGGAAAATCTAGGCTAGTAATGTAATTCAACAATTGGGCCGTTGTGAGACCGAAATTGATTTTTGATGAAAATTTCAAGAAAATAGCTTGCAGTTTGGCCGGAAAAGTGTTGACGGCGTACGGCGAACAGACAGAATTTTTTTTATTGGATATTTGGATTCTACATGCCTTGAAACGTAAAACATCTAATTTTGAGGGGGGTTAGGAAAAAATTGTCTTGGGCGATTACAATGGGTAATAATTGAATAATAATTCATTAACAAACCTTCATTTCTCGAGTTCATGAAAACGTTAATAGTGCTGAGATCTCACGGCTGACTGGTGAAACGTTCAACTAAGTTGCCACAAAATATTATCGGGATCAAATTACCGAGAAGGTAAAGCTCACTAGTTAATAATAGACAATTCAAGCGTCATTTCGTCATTACCCTCATATAAAACGCAGCAGTATTGAATTATTTATAGAAGTTTAGCCAGATGAATCTAAAACTATAATTATTTCTATTAATTGCAGTTTCCTTCGGCAGAAACTAAGTTTCGAGGTGAGGGAAACAGAATCGGCCATTTTTGATCTAACCGTCTTACGTACACGCGTTCTTTCAATCTCATCGATCAGCCACTATCGATTGTAGCCAAGTCGAGTTCGAGATTGGATACCGTTGACCGAATCCGTCTTTTGACACGGATATTCGTAGACACGGATATACAGTCAATTGAAACGAAGTCACTTTCTGCCTTTGCACATCGATATCATTGGACACCGATATTCGTTGTATTTCATCATCTGCTAACGTATAATCGTGTCTACAAATATTCGCGTCCAAACGTAAAGTTTTGTAGTGTCGTATATTCGTGTCAAAGATTATCGATGTGCAAGGTAGCGGCAACTCTTTTGACACGGATAACTGTAGACACAAATATATAGGAAGTTCGAAAAATTCTTTTGACATGGATAATTGTAGACACCGATATACACATGATATTTCAACGAATTCGTAGCCTCTTTTGACACGGATAACTGTAGACACAAATAAATAGCTACTTTGAAAAATCTTTTTTGACATGGATAAATGTAGACACCGTTATACACACCCATTACGACGAATCAACAAGTCGATTTTGAAAGAGAACGCCCGTATCTTTAACGATTCTTTAATGAAAATTGAATGAATCTGAATTACAGAAAATAATTACTGAAAAACTCTAAAAACAACGTTCCAACACTCGCTACATGCAGATGCAAAGTCCGCCCTTTTTTTACACACTGTCCAATGTCCGCCTGCTTCTCGTTTTCCAACCTCGCTGTTCTTCTTTTTCTGCTCTTTTTCCTTGGGCCGGCGCATAGAGAAAGGGAGAACTTGGGCCGGCGGTAGTTAGGGCTGTGGAAGACAGTTATTCTCCGACACGGCCATCACTGACGGGTCGCCCGTCCCGGGTGACTCCTCTGAAAAAGAAATTTTACCAAACAGCCATTGTGCAAAACTCGGCCTTTCTGACCCAAGATAGTAGCGTGTGACATGAGGGCCAACGCGTATGTAACCAACCAAATTACTTTCTTTCATTTTTTTTTTTCGTTCTTTTCTTCTTTTTCATTTGATGTAACCCAGAACGAAATTTGCATATCATACAAAAATCATACATTTGGCTTTCTTATTTAAAGTATTTTCAACTTACAGTTCTTCGGCTTGAAAACAGTTTTTTTTTTTTTTTCTTTTTTTTTCAGACTTGAGATCATTTTAGTCTTCTGCATGAGACCAATACAATATCGTAGTCACTTTTCACCTTTCAGTCACATTTCAGCTTTCTTATTTAAAGTATTTTCAACTTACAGTTCTTCGGCTTGAGAACAGTTTTTTTTTTTTTTTTTTTTTTTTTTTTTTTTTTTTTTTTTCAGACTTGAGATTAATTTAGTCTTCTGCATGAGACCAATACAATATCATAGTCACTTTACTGCTTCTACATGAGCGTTTCTGCTTATTCTCATTTGTTCAATCTCCGATCAAATTTTTTTTTTTTTTTTTTTTTTTTTGTAGGTCTTCTGCCTGAGACCAACAATTTTATGTCTTCTACATGAAATTATCAATTCTTTCTTTTGTTTTAACTTTCATCATCTTTGTTTTATATTATTACATGTTCATATTTGTGAAGCCGTCTACTGCGTCTTCACAAAAACCCTTGCACCCAACAGGTCAAGTAGAATAGTTAACTCAACGGCATGAATTTATGGTTAGTATTCAAAATTAATTGGAAAAGTTGAATAACTTAATCCTTAACTAAGCGACTGTCGGCATCAAACAGAACACATTGATCATTTTCCAAAAGCACATTTTCTTCAGCAATGTCAGAATCAGTTGGACCGTTGTCAGAGTTCAAATCAGGGTTGTCAGAATCGGTTGAGTCGTCAGTCTCTATTGGTACGTCTGGAACTGGCACTTTTTTTAAACGGTCGTGTGCATATTTGTAAGTACGATTTGAGTTAATAGGTTTTAGCAAATAACGATCCCCTTCCAGCACTTCTACCACCTTGAAAGGTCCTCTAAATTTAGCAGAGAGCTTAGTCTGGTTTCGTTCATCGTTCTCAACTAGTACAAAGTCGTTGACAGAAAATTTGTGAATTTTTGCTTTGGTGCTGTCAAATCGTTTTTTGTTGTATGCTGCATTTTTTTCAATGTTCTGTAATGCACGGTTCCGCACCTCTGATAGGTCTACTGTAACGTCATCATCACTAGCAACAACTAGGTTTGATGGCCTAGCAATTTTACCAAACATGAGTTCTATTGGGGATGATTTAGTGGTTTTATTGACAGTGCAATTCATTGCTAATTGAACATCACCCAAGGAATCCTGCCAAGAATAATCCTGTTTAACCTCCACAGCAGTAAGAACACTTTTTAATGTACTCATGACTCTCTCAGCCTGACCATTCGCTCGGCTGGACCCTGTAGCGATCAGGTGAAGTTGAATATTGTGGGTACGACAAAATTCTTTGAAATCTTTTGAAGCAAAACACCTACCCTGATCAGCGATAATTCGAACTGGAGTACCAAAAAGGGCAATACTGGATTTGAGAGCTTGAATGCAATTGAAGGAGTCAATTCGAAATGAATGGAACAATAGGACGTACTTGGTGAACGAGTCAATTGAAACAAAAACATACTCTTTGGTATCACTACAACCACTAAGTTTCCCAGTGGCGTCCATATGTATAGTGTGCCAAGGTATAAACACTTTTGGAATCGGATGCAGTTCTGCTTGCACTTTACCGCTTCTTGGTTTTGAAACTTTGCATATGATACAATTTTCTACAAACTTGCGTACATATTTAGACATGCTTTCAAACCAGTAGTGATTGTACGCCTTTTCAAGGGTTTTTTCCCATCCGAGATGCATTAATGCTTCATGAATGTTATTTATAATGGGCCATCTCAGTCCACGGGGAACAATAGGAAGGCAAAGAGTCCTATTGTGCCTCTGAACTTTGCGAAATAGTATCCCGGAACGAATTTCATATGTACGTAGTAGAGCTTCATCCATCTCATTATTCTGAATTTGCGAAAGAAGTTTCAAGGTTTCCTCATCACGTTGCTGTTCAAAAAGCAGCCAGTTTTCGGGAAGTTCAGTGAAATCGACGCGTTTGTTGTTGTTGACAGTTTGAGGATCGATTGTACAAGTGGACTCAATTGGTGGAGAGGTAGGTAATGGATTTCTAGATAAAAAGTCAACATGTTTCATGCTATTACCCTTCCGATAAATGATGTCAAAGTCAAAAGCCTGAAGAAATGCCCACCATCTATGAACTCTCGGGGTAAGATCTTTCTTATCTCGAGACGCTCTCAATGAATTGCAATCCGTGACAACAGTGAATTTAAGGCCCTGCAAATACTGTTGGAAGTGTTCAATAGCGTATTTCACAGCAATTGTTTCTAACTCGTAGGAGTGGTACCTTGACTCAGCAGGTGAAGTACGTTTGCTAAAATACGCAACAACGTGTGGTGTATTTTCAATTTTATGTAACAGGATTGCGCCATAGCCCTCTGAACTCGCGTCAGTGTGAAGTTCTACCGGGTATTTGGGATCAAATATCATCAGGATTGGATCACTAGTTAATTTAGCGATGATGGACACTCTTATTTCTTCATGTTGAGGGAGCCAACTGACTGCACCTTTGGAACTAGTGAGTTTGAAAAGGGGTGCCATTATTTCAGAAAATCGGGGAACAAACCGCCTAAAGTAAGAAGCAAGACCTATAAACTGCCGAAGTTGAGTTACAGTGCGTGGAGGTGGAAGTAGAGTCAGGGCTTCGATCTTCCGAGTGTCGGGTTGAATATGACCTTCTCTGACCTGGTAACCCAGAAACTGAATGTGGTTCATCATGAACTGGCATTTGGAAATATTGATTGAAAATCCCGCTTTGGTCAAAATCTCAAGAACCACCCTTAGTCTGTGAAGACCTTCTTCAACTGTGGAAGAAACTATAGTAAGATCATCCATGTAAGAGATCACATATTGATGCGCTAAAGCACCGAGCGCTTTAAGCATAGCCCGTTGGTATACCGATGGTGCGTTCCGGAGGCCAAATGGCATGGTCAAGAATTCCCACTGGCCATCAGGGGTGACAAAAGCAGTGCGCTCCACGGAATCAGGATGAATGGGAATTTGGTGAAAACCGCTAGCCATATCCAAGCATGTAAAATAGTGAGCACCACCAAGACGAGATATCAGATCAGAAATTAGGGGGAGTGGAAATCGATCAGGTACAGTGTTATTGTTGAGTTCCCTGTAATCGACACACATGCGATAAGTACCATTTTTCTTCTTGACAAGTAGTGCAGGGCTAGCAAAAGGGGAACAACTTGGCCTGATAATACCTGCCGTTAAGAGTTCATCCACCAGCAATCGCAAGGCTTCACGTTCAGAAGGCGCAAATCGGTATGGTCGTCTCTGTACAGTTTTAGTTTGGTCTATCAAACGAATATGCAAGGTACCAGTCGAAACTTTAGTAGATGGAAGTTTGTCAGTAAACGAAAGGGAAAAATCTTCTAACAATGCAAGGAGTTGGCTTTTTCCGGGACCCACTAAATCAGTTTTGACATTATCAAAAACACCAAAAGAATTTGCATTATTTGGAATTATTTGGCATTTTTCAGCTTTTCTATGTATGGTTGGTTTCAAAAATTTGCATTCATTTGTGGTTAGCTTAACATTCAAATTTTCAGACAAAATTTCTCGACCAATTATTATAGCACTGCTCAAAAATTGTTCAGGTAAAACGTGGAATAATACTGTAAGGTCAATGCCATCTATAAACACTTTGGACAAAATCTGAAAATTACAATGGACTGGCGTATTTCCTATACCGGTCATTATGACAACATTTTGAAATTTTCACCCTCGAATCGATGAGAAATTGTGTCTCTCATCATGGAGCATTCTGAGCCTGAATCGAACATGAAAGTAAATAACTCACCCTTATGGATCAATCTTCCAGTTGGGTTGACATGGCAAAATTCAACACGACGCTCAGTCATCACTCGTTCAGCAGCTTTCTCATTTGAAGTTTTGCAATTAACCGAAAGGTGGCCCGAGATTCCACATTTGAAGCATACAGGGGGCTTCCTCTGGAGAGTAGACGACGATGGCAATGGTATGTTGGAGCGGTCCCCAAATTGCGGCTTCATTTTTCCAGGACGGTAAAAACATTCTTCGGATTTGTGGTTGGTTCGATGACAATGCGCACACCGAGAGCTGACCGAAGTTGTGGCGAATCTTTGTCTTTTAGAATCGAAGAACGGAGAACTGGACGTGTTGAGACGTTTGCGAAACGAGATAGCTCGCAATTCGCGAAGAAGGGCATCACGTGAGGTGATTTCAGATGTAAACGCCAACCGTTGAACACGCGAATCAAATTGAGCCAGATGAGCCAAAACAGTTGAAACAGCAATATTTTCCACACTCAAGTTGTACCAACTCGATGTCAGGTTTGTGAGCAAACGTCCAGCATAAGCGGCGAAACACTCGCCGTCACGGGGTCGGCCGTTGTTCAAGTTAACGAGCACAGCAGCTGGAGATTCCAAATAGTCAAACCGAGCAAGAAAAAGTTCGCGAAAATGAGACCAAGTTATTCCACTAAATGAGACCTGCGATAACCATTGGGACGCACTTCCTTTCAGCGAGCGACTGAGTGCAATGATCAATGCACTTCCCTCGAGTGGATTTTCTGACATACACAGGTCAACAGTCATGGTCCAAGACCTCGGGTTATTATTCTCGCTCTTGTCAGGATTAAATTCTGGTAAAAAATTTGAGTACGCTCACTTGAGGAGTTTGAAGGAAGCATTGCTTTCACAATTTCCATCATACTGCGATTTTGTGAATCAAGAAGTTCGCGAACAATGTTCATGTCAGGTAGAACACAAGGCGTCTCATTTTCGGAAACTTGAAGGTTGGATCCCACTTCTGATGTCGGGAGACTGCCCGAACTGCTTCCATCCGACATGACTACGACGAATCAACAAGTCGATTTTGAAAGAGAACGCCCGTTTCTTTAACGATTCTTTAATGAAAATTGAATGAATCTGAATTACAGAAAATAATTACTGAAAAACTCCAAAACAACGTTCCAACACTCGCTACGACGCTACATGCAGATGCAAAGTCCGCCCTTTTTTACACACTGTCCAATGTCCGCCTGCTTCTCGTTTTCCAACCTCGCTGTTCTTCTTTTTCTGCTCTTTTTCTTTGGGCCGGCGCATAGAGAAAGGGAGAACTTGGGCCGGCGGTAGTTAGGGCTGTGGAAGACAGTTATTCTCCGACAAGTTTTTGTAAGGTATGTGTGTTCTTAGTAGTAAGAGAACCTTAGAACGGGAAACTGATATAGTAATTTAATAATTAAGAAAATCGAACAAATAATCAACATCAAAAATTAAATAAACAATTCTTTCAAACTTTGCCGGATTACCTGAAAATTACTCAAAGAAACGCCCTTACCCTTTCAATTTTCAGTATCGAACCTTCGAAATTATTATCTACCATTTATGCAAATATAATGTAATCGATATTGAGTCACAGATATTAGCAGCGATAACTGTATTGATATACTCTTTCGATATCCCATCCCTAGCGGCCACGTCCGAGAAAAACGAATACCGTACCAGTCAAAGCCGCATTTCGGTGAAAATTACTGTGGTTACCTTGTAATGGTACTACAAAGCCTTGATGATGCCCGAAGGGGCGAAAGTGCTTGGCAGGCTGATAATAAAAAACAGGAGAACAAGTCGCCATGTTTTTCTCCCCCTCAATCTCAACAACGATGAATGATTGATGCGACAAAAATACGACGAATAAATTTTTTAAGTAAAAATTTTTGCTCTAGCGAAATTTCCTCCCGTTGATTACTATTTCCAATAATTATTTATTACGATAAACAAAGAAAGGTGAACTATTTATGATAAACAAAAAAAATATTATTTATGATAAACAAAAAAAATATCATTATTTATGATAAACAAAAAAATATCATTATTTATGATAAACAAAACAAAAAAAATAGTTGAATTCTCTCATATTTGTGTTCTAGGACAGTTAGCGGCGGAAATGAAATCATTCGTCAGCCTGTGCATGATCGAACTTGTCACTCAACACTTCGATGGGATTCCGCTTGGGTGCGCTAGCGGTCAACTTTCGATCGCCTCTAACCTAAAAACACGGAATCGATCTTCTTTATCGCCCGTATTTTTTCAGTCGTCCGTTTTTCTCAAAATCCGTCACCCGGTCGAAATTTTCAAAATTTCTACGTTTTTTCGCCCAACTCAATTTCGCGCACCCTAGCGTCGAATTCGGCCACTATTGTTCGTTTCGAAATCGCACGTCCGTCTATTGCTCTATGCTTCCATGAATGAGAGTGGCTGATGCAATAGTTTCTCGGCCGATCTAGCTGTAAAAAGTGGTGTTGTTTGAATTTATCCCATCGCGTTTTGATCTTTGTTTTCGCCGGAAAATCCCAGGGAAAAGCGAGCGCAATGACGGAAGAAGAATCGGTGAGTAATTTGTTCCGAATTTTATTCCGATATTTTGCATTTCGTCTTGTGTAATCTAGCACATGGAGTTCCAGATTTTACTATACGTCCTCGCGTGCGTTATTTTATTTAATTTGCGCGCGTCTGGGAATTTAATTACTTCCCTTATCGAAAATAGAGCCGCTATCTGAGCGTAATTTCCCTGCGCTTTATTACATTGCGTTTCCGTCTCGCAGATTTTCGACCCTCTGTTGAAAAGAAGAGAAAAAAAAGAAGAAGAACTTCGATTTAGACGCAGCTCTGGCCGATGGAAGTTCGGGCGACGGGACGGAACGTTCGGAAACGGCGGCTACCGATAAGGAAAACCAGGAACCTTTTCAAAATGACGTGGACGGGGACGCTGATGGTGAGCTAATGTTGATGACCTGTAACGCATGGAAATACTAATATCGACTCATGAGGCATAGCTTGCGTCAACGGTTTTGCGTTTTGCATTCTGATTGACCAGCCAATAGCGTTCGTGCGTCGATTAGTCGAACATAATACAGAACGCAAACGCATTGAAATGAGATGCATGTGAATCGGTCAACAGCTGGCGAGCTTTGGAACGCATCAGGTTTAAGCACATGCTTAAAAATTACCAGATTGCAGAAATAGAATAGAATAGAATAGAATAGAATAGAATTTTTATTCTAAAATAAAAAATGAGCGGAGGTGGGCGTTTTTCGGTTAAATTGTTGACGCGAAAGAACGGAACCGTTTGCAGATTAACAGTTGAATATAAACAATACTTCGTTGTTGGGGTTGAGGGGGAGAAAACCAAGGCGACTTGTTCTCCTGTTTTTTTTTTTATTGACGGCTTGCCAAGCACTTTCGCCCATTCGGGCATCATCAGGGCTTCGTAGCGCTATCACAAGGTATCCACGGTCCCGTGGATAGCTAGGCCGTGGATACCTTTTGATGGTGCCGCGAAGCCCTGATGATGCCCGAATGGGCGAAAGTGCATGGCAAGCCGTCAATAAAAAACAGGAGAACAAGTCGCCTTGGATTTCTCCCCCTCGACCCCAACAACGAAGAACGATCAATGCGACAAAGCTACAACGAATAAACAACAATTAATAGTTTTTTATAGTGCTTTGCGAGCATTTTCAAACGTGAAGATCTTTGGTTAATTTGTAAAATCATGTCTATTGGGATCACAATCCACGGTCCATTAGCTAGAGGTTTTACGAAGTAACAGAAACTCAATAAAAATAATAAAATAATTGCACAGTGGTTTGTTATTCCTTCGCTCCAATAATGATTCAAGAAGATAATCCATTATTGATAGTAATTATTCTGAACATTTGCGAACACCGAAAAACAGATTGGAAAACTCTGTAGCAACTATTGTAATTTTATTCAATTTTATTTTTCTTAATTTCCAAAAAAATTTGAATTTTTCGCCTTACGGTATTGTTGAAGAGTGTTCGGCGAGCGTTCCAACGCCATTTTTATCAAGAACTCTCGAGCTATATCAATCAAATGTCTGAAAATCTCCCAAATTCGACACAAAAGCTGCAATAACTCGAGAACCGATAAATCTATTGACCCCGCGTTGGTCTCATTCGATACAGCGTCCAAAAATCTATAGAAATTGATACCAAATACACTTTTTTCCTTAAAAACCTTGGAAATTAGGCATTTCACCCCCCTCAAAACCCCCAAAAATACCCTTAAAATTGAGCTAGCAGTGAGATTCGAGAATCGGGCCGTTGTGAGGCCACTTTTTCCCTTAAAAACCTTGGAAATTATGCATTTCACCCCCTCAAAACCCCCCAAAAATACCCTTAAAATTGAGCTAGCAGTGTGATTCGAGAATTGGGCCTTCGTAGGACCAAGATTGATTTTTGATGAAAATTTCAAGAATATAGCTATATTCTTCTAGAACTCTTCTATCTAAATTCTTCTTCTAAACTATAGTAGCTACTATAGTTTGGCTGGAAATGTTGACGGCGTAAGGCAGACAGACAGAATTTTTTTTATTAGATATTCAGATTCTACATACCTACCTTGAAACGTAAAACATCAAATTTTGAGGGGGTTAGAACATTTTTATTCTTGGGCGATTTTATTATTGAATAATGAAACAAAATTCTGTGTGTACGCCATACGCCGTCAACATTTTCCCGGCCACTATAATAGCTACATTCTTGAAATTTTCATCAAAAATTAATCTCGGTCCTACGACGGCCCAATTCGTGAACCACATTGCTAGCTCAATTTTATGTGTATTTGAGGGGTAGAAAATTCATATTTTCCAGGGGTTTTCAGAA